>JAUBNY010000003.1:279801-291389 GCA_032275445.1 Crypturellus soui | reverse complement strand
CGGTGCCGGCCCCGGCGCGGCCGCCTCCTGCGCGGCCCTTCCCGCGCCGCCCGTGTGCGCGCGCGGCCCGGGTGCGAGTCCGAGCGGTGTTAACGTGCGGTGGCTTGAGGGGTAGCAGTGATGGGGGGGTTGGACGGTGCTCTCCGCCTGGTTTTGCAGGAATGGTGTCTTTAAAAATAAATAAAAAGAAGTAAAGCGTTGTCACATTCTGTGTGTTTTGCCTCGTTACACTTGCATGTCCTACCGCTGCCCGGCTGGTGCAGGGCTGAGTCCTGGCCCCCTTTTTCGCCCGAAGTTTGTGGAGAGTTTTGTTTCCCTGCCGCGCGCTGGTCGAATCCCAGGCGTGTTGCCCTGTCTGGGGTCAGGGTTGCCTGTACGCCGGGAATGGGATCTCTGGGCCTGGATTGCCAGGAACATCGAGGCCTTCCGCTGCCATTTTAGTTAATGTGAGGGAGTTGGGCACCTAAATGAGTGTTTAGGGCACATTTGTTTACGTGCTGTGCTCGGATAAAGGAATCGCATTGATTTCCGTGTCGGGGCCCAGAACTTTGCTCCTGCTTAGTGTATGGTTATAATTTATAGCCTGGCTGGCTGTGCCAAGGCCTGCTAGGCTGCAGGGGCAGCTGTAACCGAGAACTGCTGTTTGCTGCTGCGATGCTGTGTTTAAGCAAGTTTTATAGGAGTTTTAATTTGCAGATAACACCCTTTGCCAAATGCTGTAGCAGCATGAAGAGCTGTTGTTCATCACGGGCCTGTTACAGATAGGGGGCTACATAGGGGTTAGGCTCTTACGTAGGGGTTAAAGACCCAAATCTCGTCGTATGGAGATCTTTGCTGTGGTGTGTGGCATCAGATGCGGTTAGTAAAATCTTAATGCATGGTTGGTAAAGCCATACGAGAAAAAAAGCAGTTAAGATTCAAGAGGATCTGAAAATGTTTTTGGAATAGAGCAAACATACGAAAAATAGACTTTATCTAGATAAATTTGGCAGGATATAGACTTAAACTAGTGTGTGTGTCTATATATGTGTGTGTATATAAATATATGTGTGTGTGTACACAAACATCTGTATAAGCATATATATGTATATATGTGTTTTTTAAACAGTGAGGGAAAGCTGACAGATGAAGAAGAATGCATACCCATAATATTGAAAATATATTAAAACATCCCCAGGATGTAATACTTGGAGTATCACAGGGTTTTTGGAAGGTCAGATATTTTAACTGCAGATGATGAGGTGACATAAAAGGGGCAGAGGTGCTTGTGCATGTATTGGGTAAAGTAAGTTTTGTTAAAGAAGAAGCAACTGCTTGAGCAAATCACGCAGGGTCTCATGAACTGATGTTCATGCTTAAGTAGGAAATGTATAGACTTGGATTATCATATACTAAGGGACCCTAGGAAAGCTACAAAAATAAAGGAAGTACAGGGAGGCCTCCAGCTGCCTGCATGTGGATTATATCATGTTCCACGATGAAATTTGCCCAGGAACTAAATTTTCCAGTGTCATAAAGGACTGCTTTCTAGGCAAAGCTTGTAAGGAAACCCACAGAGAAAAAGCAACTCTGGGTTTGGTCTTGGACAGCAAGAATTTAGTTCAGCATGTTACATTCAAAATGCCAGCAAGCTACTACGTGACAGCCGTCATCACGCGCTCAGATTGAACATTGTTTCAGGAGCAAGAAACGCCAAGGGCCATTGCAACAGTGTTTAATTTTCCAAAGAAAATCTTCATTAAAAATGAGGGGGAAAACTACTAAATAAAATGGAGAGAGGCAGCCAAAAGTGTAAAATACTTGCAGGTGACATATAATTCTTTAAAGACACTGGAGTGAAGACTTGGAGCAGTTGCATGGCATCAGTCAGAAATACACAAAAGAACCCAACAGGCTAAAAAGCAAAGTAAAGGAGTCCAGTAGAAGTAAAAAAAGAGGTGCATTTCCTGAAGTTAAAGCTTTGCCTCCACATGAAGAAGGTGGAAAAGGACATCAAATCTTATGGTTATGCACAATAAGAGAGGCCTGAAAGAGTCATGGAAGAAGTTGTTAAAAGTGTTAAATAATAAATACTCTTTGAAAAGCATCGAGAGCAGGAAGCCTGCTGCTAGGTGATCCATGCATGAAAGAAGTGCCCAAGGATAGTAAAGTCGTAACAGAAGAGTGAAATGAAACCTTTGAGGCTCACTTCACCAAGGAAGAATTTAAGGAGATGCCTTGCTCAAGGCTTTTTTTTATTTATTTTTCAGTTGGAGGGAGTATTTTTGAGGATTTCTCCCAGGTTGAAGTAGGAGGTGAAGGAATAACAAATGGGATGAAGTGATAACTTCTTCAGGAGTTCTGAAGGAACTTACATATGAGATTGCTTCTTATTATTACCAGTTACACATACACTGTTGCTTAAAAGCACCTTGGCACTCCAGGTGGCAAATGAGATGTTAGTTTTCCAAGGTTTCTGAGTAGCTGGGTCCTTGGTGCACCTTGTGACTTCTGTTGAGAAGTTGTACGTCACAAGTCTGGTGGTGGAGCCATGCAAAGGCATCCCTGAGCCCGAGCACCAGCCGGTGTGGTCTGTCTGCTCGAGGCCAGGGTTTTTCTTGGGTCTCTGGAGATGGTCTGGCACAGCCCAGGCTCAGGACAGAGTCAGTTTCAAAGCTAGATCAGGTTGCTCCAGGTCATAGAGTCATGTTGAGTTTGCTGAGTGAAAGGAGGTTGCCAGTGGTTTCCTTGAGAGTATGCATAGGATCCATGCTCCAAGAGGCATCCAGAAAAGGATAACTGTGACGTGACAAGTTTGCTGGTTGTACTAACTTGTTTGGAGTACTAAAACCAAAAAAAGCTGGCTGCAACAACATCAGAAGGATCTCATTATATTGAAAGTCCAGATGTAAGACCGCAGATGAAAACTGGTAGAGGCCAAAGAAAAGTAATGCTCAGGGAGGGGAATGCAATCCTAACTTTACACGCACAAATGTGAAGTTTGAAGCAACTATTTTCAGTTAGGAAAAAAGAGCATAGATAAATTTCTGAAAACACAAGCTAGGTGCTTTGTCGCTGCTAAAAAAAAGTAGGGAGTGTGCTAGGAGTGATTGGGAAGGAATAAAAAATGAAAATAGAGAACATCATTATGTCATTATAAAGCTATATTGCTCTCTTCTCTTGAATTGTGTTAACACTTTTTCAAGATGGGAGAAAAATATTATGTAGTGAAATTTGATGAGATACAGAAAAGGACATCAAGGAAGATCAAAGGTTTTAAACATGTTTTATGAAAGAAGTGCTAGATATAGACTAAAATGAGCTTAACAAAGAGGTGCCTGAAGAGGATGTGAAATAGGTCCGTAAAATCATTAGTGTCATGAAGAAGCCTAATAGGGAAGAGGAATAATACAGATAAACTCAACCCAGAAAAAACATGGGGAGGTAACTTCAAAACAAAAGGTGTTTGTCATGCAATGCAGAGCTAAAGCCAAGAGTTTTCGTAGGTTCACGACTCATTAGACAATCTGTGGAACAGAAACTTGCTATGCAACTCAGCAGTCTGAACAGTTCAATTTCAAATTTCAGCCACTGAATATTCACAAAGAATTACTGCAGACACTGATCAAGAATTATTTCTGGAAACTGCTTATGGAATCATTTTCTTTACTGCGAATGTAAGAAATGGTCAATTTATAAGTGACATAGGCAAATGAGTTGACGTATTGCTCTTTGTTTTCTGAATCTTGTGGCATAAACTATTATGAAACTTCTGGTGAAAAAAAAGAGGTATTTTTGTGATAATCCTATTTAATAATCGCTGCTTGTTGAGCTGACAAAGGCTACAGTCAGGTTAAGTTCATCCTGTGTGCACTTAATGTTACATAGAGGTGGGATCCCAGCAGAGTTCTTCTGATATTTGAGGATTAGAACCTTGGTTTCTGATTTGTGGATCTTCGATATTGCAAGTTATGTACCAGTTGTGGGTAAGTCAGGGAGAAAAAGGAGCAAAGTTAATATTGTATTATTCTTCCAGGTATGACTTACTTATCTGTGTGTCTAGTTAAGATTGACTGGGTAAAACTCCATTCTTCAAAGGCCTACAGTGATTGTGATATTAAGGACATAAAGCATAAGGTAATGTTTACAGAAGTTTTATTATAGCCTATGATACTGTAAACTGTGATTAGGGTAAAACAGTTTAGTTCTGTGAGGTCGTAAGTGCAAAAGCAAAACAAAAAAATAAGCAAGCACAAAACCTCAAGGCAAAAAAAGACTGAGTACAATGAATGAGAAGAGCAGATTTGTGAGCTGTGTTTTCCTCCTTTGTGAACAATTTTATGGATCAAATCATTCCAATTATATAATTAAATAAGTTATCTTTCTTGACCTTTAAGAAAGTTTGTTGAATTATAATTTAGGAACCCAGTATTGGTTGTCAGACTGCAAAAGCCTTCTAAAACTTGTTCTTTCAACTCGTGCCAGATATGCTTGGAGCTTCATGTAAATTGCTGAAACAGTACTGATTTTTTTTGAATGAGCCAGGGAGCAAATAAAGTACTGGTGACTAAAAAGTGTTGCTTGGTTTCTTATGTGTAATATAGTGAAAGGTCAGATTCAGTGTACTCTGGAAGTCTTCTGAGCCCTGTGTTTGCTTGGGGGCAGATGGCGACAAAGGCACAGCTTGAGGACAAAGCAGGCATTTTTCTGGTTTCAGCCTGGACACGGGCACCCAGGAGCAAATCCACCTGCATGTGATGTGTTGTTTCAGCCAAGGTATAGAACCAAGATTTAACTTTAAATGATTTTTGACATTCAGTTATTTGTTCATGGGTTACCAGCTTTTGCAAACTGCTTGGAGTCAGTAATTCCCATGTAATTGTGTGTTGGTTCTTGCCCCTTAAAGAATGAGCAGAGTACAATTTCTTATTTTTTTCAGATAACCTTTACAGCTTTGGTTTGTTATTACCAGCCTGTCCAGTAATAGGGGAATAATGAGGAAAGTTGCGCCAAAAGTATTTAAATTTATGTCTTTGGTTGAACTGCATGCAACAGTGGATGTTGTCTAACCATCTTCCTTTTGCTCTTGACTTGTTTTAAGTACTTCTAGAAGAAGTGCTACATGCTTGATATTGGTGTTGAACACAGGAAGGAAGGATTACATAGGGTTTAAGAAAGTTATAAAGCATAGTTAAGTTTTGTGATTTTTTTGATATGTACTGTGTGATATCTCTGACTTGAGGAACTTATGACTACACAGCAGACAAAAACCGTCCTATAACAATTGTATATTAATACTGGACATCACTTGGCCGCCTTACAGCAGCCTTATAGAAAATCTCTCGCAGCTTTAGCCATGCAAGGTAATGCCTGATTTATCAGTAAGTTGAAGTAGCCGCAAGACGTTTGGATCTTTACATGCATTTGGTGCATACATGTGACATGTATTTGGAGCATGGTGTGTACTTTCAAGGCATTTGGTGTGCTGGCTGCTCTTTTAAGATATCTTGTTAAGTTGTACAAATGTGTTTCGTATGCAGTTGTGGGGAAATTATCTGGAAAATACTGAATCTTGACTTAAATCTGATGTGACATGTACATGCATTTTTAAAATCAAAATGCAATAATCTCCTCACCAAAATCTTCCCCACATTGTAACAGTGTCTTATAAAGTTTATGCCCAATAAAATAATAACCCAGTAGGGGAAAAAAAAAAAAAAAGAGGGGGGATTGTTTTAAAGTTACTGAAAATTTTCTTGCTAGATCTGAAATCTGAAGACTGTTACCTTAAAAATCTGAAAGCAAAACATGAGGATAAAATTGAAACTAAGTATAAACAAAAGTGAAACTGTCTCCATTGGTTCTCTTTTCCCAGCTGGCAAAAATGAAAGAAGAAACACGGAGGAAATCAGCATGAGAGCTGAGCTTTAAAAATAATTTGAATTTTATTAACTTATCTGTCACTAGCTTTGACTCTTACATGACAACCTTATTTTAACTCTTACTCCTTATCATACATCACGTTATTCCCCCTGATCTATCAAGGTTATGCTTTTCTGGTTTAGAGGTCTATGTGGTGACCCTGCAGACTAAAAGCAGCCTGTTCTTCATTTGTGGAGGCTGCATTTTGAAATGCTGTGACAACTGTGTATACACAGAGTCAAATGAAGGTGATAACATCAGGATGATGTAAGGACATCGTTCAGTTGGTAGGTGTACTTGAAATTTATTCATGTTAAGATTTGAGTAGTTAATAAGATCATTTATAAAATGTGGGGTGTTTTTTTTGTTGCATTTTTTTCCTTTCCTCCTCACCGTTGGGTCTCCAACTAGATCTGGGAAAGATCAGGAGTAACCAAAAGGTGTTATTGGTTGTCAGCTTTGCGTGTCACATGAAATGACTGTGAATGGTTTCACTCGATTTCCGTGGATAAGTTTCCAGTCAGAAGATCCCTTCTGACATTGAGAACTTCCTGGCAATGCTGGCCAAACCCTGCGTGGCCGCTCAGAAGCCTGAACCATCTTCTCCTGTAGAAAGCTTGTTGCTGGTCTGGATGGAGAAAAATGTTGGTTGGGTTTTGAGGAGAAGCCTGGATAATCACTGCTTTGCTAGAGCTGTGGTGGGATAAAATGAAAGATTTTAATTGCAGAGGCTTTATTCTGACACATTCAACAAGACAAACTTTGCTTAGTTTAACAATGTTTATCTTGCTTAGATCAGAAATAAACATGAGTTCAGTGATCTTACTCTAGATCAGGGGTATTTTAAGAAACTAGTAGGATAGAAATAGCTGCTGCAGATCAGAAATTGAGGCAGTCTCACTGCTCTTCGTCTGCGACCAACACAAAAACTTTAAATTAAGAACACATTTATAACCAATCCCAGCTATTCATATCTCAACATGAATGAATTAAGAAGTCCCTGTATGTCCTGTGGCAATGGAAAGAGCAATGTTTTTATAAAAAGGAGGATTACATCACATTTTTTTCAGTGGTGCCAGGATTAAGGATTTAATATTTAGTACTTTAAATTCAAGCCTCCAAAGTGTATGTACAAAAGGAAGAAGTTTGTTTTTCTCATTACGTTCTCCAGTGCTAACCAGTTTTTCTGTAATAATTAATTCAATTTACTCTCCAGTAATTAGTTCAACTTAAGTTACTCTTTTTTTTTTACTCACACATCTGCTTCTTTCATGGTGCTATTTTTGTAACCATAAATAAGTGCATGTGACAGACATGTTTCCAGCTTGCAGTTTGGATGATTCAAAATATTCCAGCCCCCAAGTCTGTGTTCTGTGGTCTGTTTTTAGAACAAACCTTCTGAGTAAGCAGGACGGGGGCTTTTTTATTTCTTTCTTATTTTTGTTTTTTGGTTTTTTTTTGCACATCTCAAAGAATGTGTATTCATCTTTGATAACTGTTATAGTCAGGTATTGGTGAAGGGAAGAATGCCGGTTTCTTGAAGGGGCTGACTTGGTGCTTGCTGTTAGCAGGGATGTTTTATGCCTTTTGCTCTCAGATCTGGGTGCTGGTGATTAGGAGTTATGGTAGCTAAAGTATGGGTGTGGGTTAGCTATTAACTTCAGTGGTAGAAACCGCCTTTGCCCGGACAATAAAATTAAAGCTTTAAGCAAATATTAAAATGTACTTTAGTGTAGTGTGCAAATACTTTTTGCTGTGTGTTGCAGAACAGTATGTTATCCAAACAAAGCGAGCTGTGAGAAACCAGGCAAATCTGAGCAAGGTGGATTACATCAGGCCAGGTCACGGCCAGCAAATGTGAAAACTCTTCCTTAAACACATTTTGCACTGTTCACTACTTTGAAATATTTTTTTCTGCCTCTTTGACAACCTTTAAAATGTGACCATTTCTTAGTAATCTTGCCTGAGCCTTCCCAAGCCACCAGGAAGGGTTCACTGAGATTAAGGGCTTCTGTTTCACAGAGCCTGTTTTTCCTATCATCCTACAGAGCACTGTTCATACATGTGGTCAGAGAAGTGGTAAGCAGGACATAGAGATAAAGACCACCCAGGCTTTAGGCAGTATTTTTACAAGTTAAGATCCTGATCTTGCGGATACTTGCGTGTATGTTTGGTCTTTTCAGAGAGACCAGTTTCATGCAGGAAATTAGATGTGCTTGTTAAATGTTTCGGCAATGTCTCCAGTAAATCTATTCACAGAGCAGTTGGAGTGCACTGGACTTAGCAGAGCTGTGGAGAGACTTAAAAATTGTTGTTGAGTTGCATTGCTATGACAAAATATGTGATTCTTGATAATTGTTTGACACTTAATAATCTTCTGTTTTTCAACAGCCCGGAAAATTCCTTATGAATCAGCTGTCAAATGCTGAGTTTTCCCAACAGCTTTTAAGAATTCACAGGGTTTGCTTCAGTGGACACAGACTCACACAGCTGAGCAACATCAGCTATTTTATGTTGGTATTCAGGAGTGAATACTTGTGTGAGCACTTAATTCCAGAATAACATTGATTTATTTTGGGATAACTGTTCCCACTGCAAGGAATTAATTATTCCTTGACAACTGTGCCAGCAAATTTCTTACTGTAAACAAGTCCTTCCCTAGCTTGTCTTAGGGAAGTACAGACGTACTGCTGAAAAATTATCACCTTTTCTTCTAGGCAGCTCTTGGGGAAAAATATTCCAGATACTGAAAACAAATTTTGAGCGATCATCAGGGGTAAAATAAAGCTTAAAAAGTAAATAAATTGGGTGGACTCAATGACTGCGTTACCCAGTTCTGGAGGAGGTGGCAGTAGAAGAGTTTTCTGTTTTCTGTTCCTGTTGGCTCTCAGTTGTGTAGACCTGATGTCATGTAGATGCCATCAGGATCTGGCATCTCCATTTTCAGTCAAGATAAAATGGGAAATAAACGGAAAAAATGGGTAACAGGGTGTATTTTAAAGTTGAAAGTAAAACAGTCATTTTGTATTCTCACTAGACTTGCATCCATGTGCCCAGATGGTTACTGGGGCACAAATACTGCCGAGATGGTCTTTAAGATGGCTTTTTCTCAGTGCAGTTCTAGGCTAAAACTCCAATGGCTACCTTTAGCAAAGCTCCAGATCATGGCAAATGAACGACTCGTGTCTCTGCAGCTGAGGGAGAATTAGCTCTGCATGAAAACCAAAAGAAGGAGTCTGTTTTGGTGTGTAATGTCTGTATCCCAGCCAGCGCATGTTAACACCCTTTGGGTGGAACAGAAATGCTATAGGGATGATGAAACATACTGTATATAATAGTATGAATTCCCACTGTATATTTTCCTGGGCATGTTTATCATGCAGTCCGTAATGCTGATTTCAATACATGCTTGAGGTATTTGCTGTATTAGTTTTTGTTGCTGCTGTTGTTGGTTTTGCAAGGTATATTGGGTTGGTTGGATTATTTTTCCTCCCTCCAGCCCTTGAAGACACAAAGATTTTTCTTCTTCTTACCTTTGTGCATCTTCCCTGTGCACAGTCATCTGAAAGAGAGGCTGAACGGGGCGTCCTACCCCCTCCACCTACGTCGCACCTCCCTGCAGCCCCCGTTTTTTTGTCTTTCTGGCCCATTATGGAGTCTCCTCCTTCCTGCAGACACCTGAGCAAATACGGTATGTTTCCTGCCTGTGGTGACTCTTTTTCTTGTTGACAGACAGGAAGGATATAACATGCTCTTGCCATTTTTAATTTACTGGTGCCGCCAAAGTGTTCCAGAACGCAAAGAGCAGGAAAAACACTGGTATTGCTACTGTGGGGAGTGGGAATTGTGGCCAAGCCCTGGAGCTGGGTTTGTGGAGCAGTCGCTCCTGGGGTATGTTTTTAAATGGAAGGGTGCTCAAGGCAAGAGGAGCTTAGTGATAAGAAAATCTGCCTTGGCATTTCCCCAGCCCCTGCCTAAGTGTCGCTGATAGGAGTACTGCAAAGGAACAAAGGAGGCACTGGTCCTGCTTTCAGGTTAAAAGTCTAGTAAGTCTTTAAAAGGGTTTTATGGACTTTCTTGCATCTTATCTCTATTTGACAAGTCAGAGAGCTCCAGGATTTTATTTAGAGCACTTCCTTAACCCTTGCAGCTGTGAGAGTGGATATGCCCATCTTTCCTGGCCTGCTAGTGCTGTCAATTGTTTTACTTTTGGTTGTTCAAAAACTAAGTATATTTGCATAATTTGAAGTTCTTATAAAGAAGACATGTTAATTCTGCTGTGGCAATGTCAGTGGCAAGTTTTCCTTTCTCCTTTTGGCTGAGACAAAATGTAGCTGGGCACAGGTCGCCCGGGAATAGGGGGCAGAGAGATCTCGTGTGTGTGCAATCAGAGCAGCTGAGTTAAGCATAGTTTGGTTGTATGCGTTTCTGTTAAAATATTGGTTATGTTTTTGAAGTATTACTGATCCAGTCATGTTAGCAAGTTTTCTTTCCCAAGAAAAGTTTGGATTTCCACAACCTTGGCATGTGTTAGAAATATTTCTGATACAGTCTATGAATATATCTGTATATATATGTATATATGAACAAGATCTGAAGGTGTAGACAGTAAACTGGTACCCTAAGCCCATGGATTCATCCTAAAAGGTCTTGTCTGTGCTCAGTCT
The DNA here is from genome assembly GCA_032275445.1 of Crypturellus soui. Classification (NCBI taxonomy): domain Eukaryota; kingdom Metazoa; phylum Chordata; class Aves; order Tinamiformes; family Tinamidae; genus Crypturellus; species Crypturellus soui. The sequence goes on along the minus strand of JAUBNY010000003.1, from coordinate 280,821 downwards.
GGGTAGCCCAGCTTCCAAGTCGGGCTCTGCACAATACAGTTCAATATGTGCTTGTTTTTCACATGGGCCCCAGCAGTAGACTATTTGAAAAGACCCGGGGTAGTCCTGTATGCAAAATCTTGTATGACCAAAGGACAGAAATTTGCTCTTAAGTACTACTCTGTAAAGTCAGATCATGTTTTCTTATATCCTGGAACTGTCTTGGCATAGGGACAAACACAGAACCAAGTTCTCTGAATCCTAAAATTAGAATATGGTCTCATTTCAGCCTATCTATTTGGTCACACAGGGTGGATGATGCTTTTCTGAAGTTCATGAACATTAGTAAACATAGCGTACACTTTGAAAATTATCAGCAAGCATGAATTAAAGAGAACTTGTTCCTCTAATGGCACCAGTTGTCTATTCAGAGAGAAAAGAGAAATAGTTACCTTGCAAAGTCCTGTGTGAGTCCTCTGGGAAACATTTTTTGCAGCTGTGTGAAAAGGCTGTAACTTGTTTCACATACGCACCTCAGAGCATCCTATAGCACCCTCCCTTCTCACAACACCTAATTATATTTCCATATTACTAGAAAATCTTTTAACCGGGTACTTTGTGAATGTGAAGATTTCCCCCCCACACACACTTTTTTTGAATTTCTATAGAACTGTATTAAGAAAAAAGACAGTGATATTTGAGTGGAACAGTTTGTGTCCTTTGGGGATAACCTTTGTGTGTTTCCAGCTCTCCAGACGCTGACAGAACGAAACCGAAGGGAACAGAACATCTTGTATTGTTCAGATTTAATACGCGCCATGCCGTCGCTTTCATTGCTTTCACTTTCTTTCTGCAGCTGCTCTGATTCTAGGGAAGGGCTCTTCGTTCTCAAAGGTTATACTTTCTGTGTGTCAATGGTGTTATCTGCTGCCATGGGAAAAAAAGTCTAATTTATTGGCCAGTAGAACATCTTAGTAGAGAGTCTACAAGCTCTACTGAACATTGCTGAATTAAGCTATCTGAATCTATCTATCTATCTAT
>JAUBNY010000003.1:265798-279701 GCA_032275445.1 Crypturellus soui | reverse complement strand
TCTCTATCTCTCTCTAAATATGTACACAGCCAGAGACAGTAACCCAAGCTTCATTTTTTCTAGTACCTCTTTAAAGATACATATCTCTTTAAAAGGTTTAATACTTGCTTTAACATCTCCTTAAAAATAAACCAATGATATGAATTTCCTCCTACAGAGTCTTACATAAAGGCTTATCTCTTAGCAAAATGCATTTTGCAAAGGAGCATAGAGTTAAAATTCAGTATGACATGTCACATTTTACAGATGCTTCAGTGACAGCTACCTGCCTAATGATGTTTGACTACTCATGAAAAACACTGCTATAGCTGTACTCCTCTGACGCTTTCTGTACTCCTGTCACTCTTCTCTTTCAGTTATGTCTCTCTTAGGAAGTTGACTCCTTGTATGCTTGACCACAGGCTGCTCTTGTCATGATTTTAGTGTATAAAGTTCATTTTTAAGTGCAAGCCGTGGTAGCAGAAGCTGTGTTCCTGGCTGGCCTCCGCCAGGCTCCCGAGTGTGTAAGCGGGCACGGCTGGCCTGCCTTCAGCAAGTCTGGTGCTGCCTTTTGTGCGCAACGCTTTTCCTCTGAGTCACGTCTGCAGGATTAAGACAGTTTATAGCTTGTCACGGAGTAGATTCCACCATGTTTCTTCCTGGTATCCAGTTGCAACAAAAAAGCTGAGCTGACTGCAGAGCTGTTATGACTAGTACAATAAATAATCCTTCAAAATTGGGCAAAATAATCAGTTCATAAACTGTGCTGTCACAGCATCCTGTGGACCACCCTTGTTGCTCCTTCCAGGCTCCCTTGTGGCCCTTCCAAGCCCCTGTTTCGAGAGGCCCTGCAAGGCCCCGTGTCTCCCGTTGTCCTCCCTGCCTGCCGCCCCGCAGCCCCGTGCAGGCTCTGTCCTCTCCTCGCAGATGCCATGGGCTGGGGTTCATGTCTTGCGTGCTTAGCGACTTCCTGGGGCATCGTTTTATTAGTATCTTAATTGAAGCCATCATTAAAGACAACAGCCCCTGAGTCTGGCCCCCTTTAAGAAAGAGGGAGGCGACAGGAATGAGCAGGAGAAGGGAAATTATATCCTCAGAGCTATCAGCCTTGACATATTTCTGGGGCACGTGGTCAAGAGTTGTGGTTTTTAAGACTGGTTGTCTCCTTAGGAATGGCAAGCATTCACCAAATGAATTCCCAGTAGGTAGTCCTGCTTGCACGTCTGAGGGATTCTTCCCTTGCTGTAGGGTGGAAAAATGCTTCCTGGGGTCCCATCTGCACTAGCAGACATTGAGTATGTTGTTGGTGATTATTGTTGCTCTCCACCACCATGGGATAATTTTAAATCAGAATTAAAAAAAAAAAAATCAACCTAATACCAGAAAGTTTGATTCCCCCATGGGTCTCTGGGAGTGATAAGTGTTTTTTGGTGCTCTCTCCAAAGAGATGCTAGAGCTCAATATAGTCCAAGTTTGAAGCTGTGATTTAAAAACAAGGAGGCTTCGTGGTTTAAGGAGTTCCTGCCTTTTCCCTCCTGCTGCTCAGTCTTGCTCCCATGCTCCCATCTCAGCTCTGCTGCCTTGAGGTGTCTGAAGGGGAAGCGAGGGGGAACTGGGTGCCTTGGCAGCTCTGAACGTGCCGATAGGAGAGTCTGTTTGTCTCTATACAAAAAATACAGGCACCTAAACAGACCTTCTGGCCCTTGGCTTTGGATCCAAGTGGGAAGTACAGTGTTAATGTTGTACAGAAATGAGATAGGCATATAGGTGCTCCCTGTTTTATAGGCCTGCCTAAGATTGTAAATGTTAATGTTTCCTTCTCTTAGAAAGGGTCAGCTATTTTTGCTTTTCACCTTTCTGCTGGGTAAACACTAGCCAGAAGCTGAAGTGAAGGGACTTGGCACGTCTCGTGTTTTGTATGGCTCACCTTAGCTCCTGGCTTTATATGTGTGCTTTATACTTCATACATTCTTGGTGTTAAGTGCTGGCCAGTGGTACTTTGCATGGCTTTGCTGTCTTTCTGAGAGGATTTTGGAGGTCTTTGCAAACTGAAATAATTTTAATGACACAAAGTAGTTGTCCTGTTACTCACTGATGACTTTAGATTCTCCCATATGAAACTACCAGGAAAAGTTAAAAGAAAAGCAGCTAGGAGAGGAGCTATGGGAATAAGACTCTTAACTGCCTCTTGGCCCCTGTAGGAACAGGAAAGTCTCAGAGGAAAGGTGGGAATTCAAACGTGAGGCATTAGGAGTCTGCTTGCACTCCAGAGGTTTCCCTCCTTCCTTCCCTTGGGGTTTTACTGTGCAGGGCCTCCTCACAGGGCCTGCTGAAAGGGGAGAATGTCCTCACTGTTCTGTGGCCCTGTTTGAGATTGTAAATCTTAATACTGTGTTTGTTAACTGTGTTGGTACATCCTGAATAATTTATGTAACAACATCATGGCTGGCCTTAACCCAGAGAGGAAAAAGTGGGAATTTAACCCTTGCACGATTTTTCTTCCATCCAGTTGTTTTTAACAAAGTGCTTTAACTCTCCTTACTCCATGTTACCCATAGTGGAAGACAGTGTTGAGATGAAGCTGTCTGAGGCTGCTGCTGTTTTTGCTGCAGAGGTGCTGCAGCACTTGATGCAGCTTCTGCACAAGAAAACGTGCATCTGGCAGATCTGGAGGTCTGGGTGGCACTTTTATTGCACTCAGTTACTAGCTACAGTTGACTTGTTATTTTCGGTTGCAAAGGAGCTACTGAAATACCACTGGAAAAAAAATATATGTTTTATGTCAGTGCTGTTGTGCAGAAGAGGGGTCTGGTGCTTCTGCAGCTTAGAGGAGCACAGATCCCCTCTGATTAATGGAGGTGTGTTGTGTTACCCCTCCGAGGAAAACGCTTCTCCAGAAGAGGCCTGCAGTTGCATCATCAAGGGTTATTTTTAGTTGGACTTGGTTTTGCTTTCAAATAAGCAGGTCTTCAGGGCTGCTGTCTTCTTCTCTTGCACATCCATCCCGTCTGCTGGTCCCTTGTGGTAGATGTGGTTTGACTGGGTGCGGGAGATGGATGCGAGGTGTTGGAAGCAGCAGCCTGGCCCGAGGAGGCTCTGCAGCTGCTGCTGAGCACGGAGCATCCGCAGGGAACAATCGGAGCAGCCTGGGAACACGCGGTGGGAAGTGGCCGCTCCACCTCGCTGTCCCTGCCTCCTGGCAGTGGCGCTGCCTGTTACCTCCTGGAACACAGCGCTTTTGCACAGAAGAGCTCTGACTTCTTCCCGGGTCGCCAGCCCCAAGCGGGATTTCTCGCTACTGCCTTCGAGATTCCTTTTTCACCTCTTGGCTCATTAGCTCATTCAAGTAGGCTTGAAATTGTGTCTTAGGGGCTCATTAGCCAGAAAACAAGACGTGTCCCATTGCTGAGTAGGAGCACTCATACGTTGAATTTTAATGATTATACATAGTGTTTCCAGGAACTGCGCTAAGCTGCACATACATTTAAAGAAATTGTATGAAGAAATGAATCTAAAGTGACCGTTGCTTGTTCGTGCCTCTTCCTTGACAGATGAATAGAAGTTTACTTTTGTTTTTAGTGTATTGCCATTTGCATTTTCCAGCTTTGACCAGCTCCTAGCAGGAGGGCCATGGAGCTGGGGGCCAAGAAAAGGCCGCTGGTGCTCACAAGATTTCTAGGGAGAAACGGGGCCCACTTTGCCGTGACGTGGAGAGCAACCACTGCCATGGGGCTCGCCCGTAGCCGGGGCTCTGTGCGAGGATTCGGCTATCGGCTATCTGAAATGGACCTGAGCAGTCCACAACCATTTTCTAAGCTATTATGGAAGTTCTTAGTCATCAGAGGGGGAAATGTGGGAAAGGTTGAGGCTGAAATTCTAGTGACCAGCTCCACACAATGACAAGGAAAATGCTACTGTGTTTACTGAGAAATTAGTGTGAGCACAATTGCTGTTAAATTCTCCGAATATATCAAAGAGCCTTATTATTGTACTTGGGTTTTAATTCCCTATTAGCTTCAGGAAATACATGTCCTCAGAGCAATGAGAGGAAACTTTGAACACTTTTCTTCCTCTTGTGCAGGGTGTGGGCTTGGTGCTGCCTAATTGTTAGTTTGTCTGAAGCCTGAACTCCCGTAGGAAAAAAGAACAAACCCATTCACATTTGTGTCATTGCTGTGTGCTTTCAAATAGGCAGGCTAGACTGATTTTTTTTTCTTTTTTTTTTTTTAAGATCAAAGGTGACAAGAATAGCAGAGCAGAGAAGTGCAGAATGATGCAGTGAACACAGATGTAAAGAACAAAGGAGAGAGGAAGGAGCCGAACCTGGTGTAGTGGCAAGAGAAGAAGAAGCCTAAATGCAAGTACTTGAATGTGGAAATGATTCTGTGCAAGCTGCTTAACGGGAGGTTAATGTGGTGCTTTGATCTGCTTGTCGAGATAGGTTAATGTTTTTAAAATTTTCTGTGTCGGGCTCAATACTTTGGACTCTCTGTCAATAATTTACAGGTCTAAACACGGAAATGGCTTCAGGGTCACGTGTATTTTTAAGAGATTTAGAAAGAGAGAAACATAAAGAAAGAAGGTAGTCTTGAATCTTAACTGAATGATATAACATGTCCTATTGCAGCTGAGATGGCTGTAGACCACTCACTTCTTAGCCAGTAGTGTTGAAATGTATAATAGCAGCTAAAAGAAGCAGTGTTTGGGTTGATCAGAGAAAGCTGCGGAGGGCCCGGCTACTCAGCTAGAAGAAAAGTGGACTTTTAAACTACTGGAATGTAACTTTTCATAAACTTAGTCAAGTTCATGTGACAGAAACAATGAAGATAGTATAGTTAGTAGATACAGTGTTTTAGCTGGTACTGTGGTGTCTCTTTTTTAACATTTTTTTCTTGGCAAAAAATCCACCCTCCTGTACAAATGCAAGTACTTGGGCCCAAAAGAGGCCTGTTCAGGAGCTTAGTTGGTTTCCTTTGGGCCTGCAGTAGGCTGCCTCTATCAGCAGAAGAACTTTTGCTGCTTGGATGAGTCTTCAGTTAAAAGGTTTGAATGGAAGTTATACCAGAAGACTATTTTCTGTGATAGAGAGGGTCTTATTATCTCACTTGTTCCTATGGGAGGCTCCCCCTCAAAGTCAAAGGCAGTGTTACGTGTGTGGTTATTACACGGCTGCAAATCTTCAGTAAGTCTGTCTGTGTCTCGGGCTGAGGTGGGGGAACTGCAGCCGTGCCTAGAAAACAAGTAACATTGTCCCCTGTTGTGTTCAGCTCCTCCTAACGCAGGGAAGGATGCCTGTCGAGAGAATGCGGATGCGCCCATGGCTGGAAGAGCAAATAAATTCCAACACGATACCAGGGCTGAAATGGCTAAATAAGGTAAGGTCCATGTGCCTACGTGTGAGCGTGTTTGCTATGTGGATGCTCTATTAGCAAGGTCTGAGTTTGGGCTAAGTAAATCAGGGTTTGTGATTTTCAAAGGGGTAATGTAGGGAAGAAGGGCAGAGCTGAATGTTTCCTGCTGAACCTGTTCTTCTGGCCTTACCTTGCAGATTTGAAGATCTCTATATTTGCCTGTTAGATTTGTGGCTTTTTTGAAAGCGTTTTTCCTCCTTGAACTCTTTGGTGTTAGAACAGCTATTCTGAAGACTCCATTAGGTTTCTAGGTTGGGAACAAATTACTCACAAGTAGTGTCAGAAGGATTTAAACAAATACTCCTCTGAGGTGGGATAGTATATTTTTCATTAACCTCTGAGTCAAAGTGATCATCTCCTCTTTTAGTCACATGTGAAATCTCTGATAGGTCTCAAAGCAATGGACCTGGGAGAAAACAGGATAACATTTCCTGCATCAGACCGAAACCTAGTGTTTTCTTGTCTGGAACTCTTTAGTGAGACTGTTAGACACACAGAGAACATAAGCTTGGACTCCAAAATGCCAACACTGATTAGATTAACTCTTTTTTTTTTTAATTGGCTCAATAAAACAGTGTTTAGTGTCTTGTCTCCACTAGTATATATGAGTGTCTGATGCTCAGATAATCATTTTCAGAACTGAAGAATGACTTTCAGATATTTTTTTATTTCAGCTTTCCAATTAAGAAATTTTAGTGGCCAGAAAATTATTGTGAGCCCTTTAAATTTCAGCTACACATTTTGTTTCTCAGGAACTTCTGCATCACTGACTTTTGCATGCTGTGACTGGGTAAATAAATATTGCTTTATCCATTCCCAAGTTAGCTGCCCTGTGAATTTGAGTAAGTCCTTGTTCTTGCATAATGGGGTCACAGTTAAAAAGGAGGAAGAGACTGGTTTTAACTGTTGTCTTTGTAATTTGAATACCACAGGTCCCTACGGGTTCTGTCTCTACCTCTGTGTCATTTCTATCCCACTGACAGCCCATCCCTAATGTCCTTCTCTGGACACTTTTTTTTTTTTTCTTTTGATTCTGAAATAGTTTCTCTGTGCCTGTGAGGACACAATATTTCAGTTTCAGTCTTACTGTTTAATTAATTGTCTTTTTTTTTTGTAGATTACTCTCACTAAACCTTTTTTCAGTACATCCCAGGAACACACTTGCTGCCTTTGCTCTGCAGTGTGAAAAGGCTGACACTGTGCTAAGGGATTCATTCTTCAGGCTCAGCCCAGCAGCACATAAAGGCATTTTGCAAAGCATGTTGTGTTGTGTAATGCTCTCCACTGTCCTGATCATGGTGTTGCGGCAGTTTCTGCCTGGTCCTTCTGGCATGAACTTTCACATGCAAGAGCTGCTTGGAAAGTTTTGTCCTTAGTATACCCTGTATTGACTGATACTTGTCTTACAAATACAGTGCTTTGTTTTAGGGGAAAAAAAGATTAATTTCAATGCCCTGGCCCTACCAGGGAGTGCACACTAAGCCAAATGGCCTGCACTGAGATTAATTAAACTGAGGCCCTACTCCCACCCTCAGATTTGAGAACTCATCTGAGCTCCTTTATTGTGCTCAACAAGCTAATTTCACTTCTAAGTGCTTCTGTTTAAAGGTGTTTTAAGGATTTGTTCCAGAAATGAATCATTTAAGTAAAAATACTTCTATTTTTAATATAAGTCCTAATCATAAACAAGGGCATGCATGGGATCTGTGAGGAAGTATCATGTGCATCACAGCTTTGTGCACACACAGAACTGACTCTGAAAGTAGTGTGATTTCAGGACTGGTGTTTTTAATTCAGAGCTTGATGTAAATCAGTTTGCAGTGAAGAAGAATGTCAGATTAGTAAGAGAATGGCATTTCTGTGCACAGCTTTTGAAGAAATAAAATACAAACACTACAGGAAATAGTATTATTCCTAGTTTCTCATAGGGAGAATGAGGAAGTAATGGGACTTATAGTATTCTAAGTTTCTCTTCTCTTGGGGATTTTTATTTCTTGATGATTTTCCTATAGTAGAGGATGGAATTAAACCTCACAGTTAAAATGACAAGTCAGGTAAGGGCAGATTTATCTAATCCCTTCCTCTGCTTGTTCTGTACTGTTAAATGTTTTCCCCTCCAGAACAGGCTCCCTTGTATAAGGCTGCAATTAAAAGCAAATTTGTGTGCCTGCCGGCTGCAAATTTTATCCTGCTGAATGAGCTGAGGGAGGAAGGGAATTTGTTTACCTCCCCAGAGAGACATACCTGGGAGCTGTGAAGGAAATGAAGCAGTAGTTGAGGAGTAGAGGTGGTGTGAGGAGGGGCTGATGGGAGGTCAGCATTCCTCGTGGATCTGCAGAAGGATGTTGCAGTGAAAGCTTTCAGAGCAGCTGCAAGGCCTGCAGAGAGGGAATCTGCTGCTCTGATGGCTATCTGGACTGTTACCATCAAGATGATGTCGCTACTTAAAGTTTGTCCTGTAACTTTCTAGCTAATGTGTGATCTCATGCTCCCTGTTCCGCTTGGGGGATTTTGCAGTGGTAGAGTTCAATAGTGTTAATGGTCAATATTGTTTTCCTCTTCCTTCTTGCTTCTAAGAATGTGACACATTTTCCTTTTGATGTCCCCAGTGGAATTTGGTAGCAATTCCTGTTTTGCTGCACTAGTTTTGTGGGCTGTGCGTTTTGACTTCAGATGAGCCTGTCCTGAAAGAAACACAGATTCCTGCATAAATGTCCAGTGCTAAAGTACTGTGCAAGGCAACACACGACTGCGCTGGTCTAATGCTGCTGTGTGTCTCATAGTATTCTCAAAACAAATGGGAAATCACCACTCCCAGTATGGCCAGCTGCACAGAACTTAATATAAAGCCTTAAGCCTTAGGGTTTGAAAGTAGCCAGCAACATGGAAAATGCAGGGAAAAGCCTTGCTCGGTAGCAAGCAAAACAACAGCCAGAGCCGGAATGTAGGAACAGTAGTTTAGCAAAGAACAGAGGCAAAATAGAACCTGTATATAAATTGGGATCAAGAAAGATGTTGTAGGGGGTTCACAGCCAGTTCAGGAAACCTGCTGGGACATGGAGACACTTCCACGTGGCTAGAGAAGGAAGAAACTCCTCTCATTGCAGGAGGTTGTTGATTAAAGAGTTCACTGATGTGTCAAAAATATAGCAGTAGTAAGGACAGAATGTGCCTCCTGATGGTAGGGCAGGGAGGAGACTGGCCCTCGTATCAGCTTGGAGGAGGAGGAGGAGAAGACATTGCGTTAGCTTGGCCTGGAGCAGGTCCTGCTTGCAGCATGTGATGTCGAGCTCAGTGATTCTGCAAAGCAGCTCTTCTGCAAACCAGGTTCTTCTGGGGATTCCCTGGATGAGGATGGAGGGGACTGATCAGTGCTGAAATGAGGCTCTGCACATGCAGCTGAGTCTAAGGAGAAGCAGTGACGAGTCTTTTCCTATTGATGCGTTGTTAGTAAGCACAGACCCAAGAAGGGTAGGGGTAAATGTCTGATGTGAGGTCACTTCCTGAGAAGAGGCTTTGGTGAAATTGAAAAGTAATGTTTAGGCTGTGGAGTTCATGGCCTTGTGGTTGGCACTCTTGTGGGATTGCAGAGAGGTTAACTATTTGTGTAGCTGATGACAGAAACTATAGTTTATATATATATACAATTATGTACATATTAAAAAGTTATAATACAAGTATATATTACATTTTAAAAATTTATATTATAATTTTTAAATCCTTATGCTTTAAGACATCTGGAGTTATGGAGAACTTTTGGTAATAAAAGAATGTTTAACCTGCTATTGAAAAGGTCCTTGCACTTCCCTTTGAAGCACTGAGTTCTGCAGAGAGACTCCCAGAAACCATATATCTGGGAGTCTTGTTCAGTTTGGAAGTTGCCATAGGACTTTTTGAATTATCATACAGAACATCAAATCAGCAGCTTAGCCTCTGTAGCATTGTGTAGGATGGTTCAATTCTCATACCCAAACACAAGAAGACTTTTTCTTCTATTCAGTTCTTGAAGTTCTTGCTGATAGAAATTGTTTTATATGGAGCTCTATTTCATCCTTGTTATAATTTTAGGAAATAAGATGCAATAAAGCTTCTTGTTCTGATAAATGTAGTGGTATTATGGAGCACAGAGCAGTTCTTACTTTAGACGTCTTGTGTTTGAGGAAAGAGTATCTCTGTAGTATCATCAGGTACAGAGGAAGAAGGAAGAGGCAAAATGGACATGAGAGAAGTGAGAATAATAGAATTAGAGGAAGAATTGAGAGCTGGAGAGGGAATGGGGGGAACACATTAAATCTGTGCTCTCGCCAAATTAAAGAGAACGGGGAGTGAGAAGGGAATAATTCAATTCTAAATAAGTGAATGTTAATGACAGAAAAGATTGAAGAAATGAGTTGAAGGATGACAGAAAATGCAGGCTCAAAAAATAAAGATCACAGAGAAAGGAAGGGAAATAAACCCAACCTTGGTATTTAGTGAAATATTAACCCGAGAAACAAGGAAGAATAGTGGTTGTTGAAGGAAGGGGAAAGGGCAGAGGATTAATCTCACCTGACCTTAGACATCTAATACAGACTCTGAAATGAGAGCTGCCTGATTAGACTCCTTTGTAGTGGAGGGAGAGAGAGAGAGGGGCATTTTTGGGGTGTGGCTGAGTTGACATAGTTAAGGTGGCTGCCTCAAAAGCAGGTGAACTGTGCCCTTGAAGTGCTTTTTTTTTTTTTTTTGCTGACTGAAGGGAATCTAGGGAAACTGTGGTAATATTTACAGTGCAAGCTGCCTGTATTTGAAGACAGATAAGATGTTTCTCCCTCCCAAGAAGGAGCAAAAAAACAAGACTACAAAACAAATTTTTTTTTATGTGACTTCGCAAAAATTAGCATAGTGTGTTTGGGTCAGTCATAGGATTTAATTCTTGTGTTGTATGACATAAAGAAAATCTGACTACAGATCCGTCTAGTTCAATAGCGCTTCTTAGGTGATGACCTGTGCTAAATGCTTGTGAAAAAAAGGTGTAAGAACTATGACAGGAATAACAGTATTCTTCCCCATCCTGTGCTGTTTGAGCTCAGGAAACTGATGGGCTTCCTGAACTGGGTTTGCATCACAGAATCATCATCTTTAGTAGTGATTTTAGAGATCCTTTTCCTTCTGTGCTAGTAGGTTACTGGCTAAATTCTAAATCACTTGAATTATTTGTGTTCCTATAGTTGTTTATTTTCATATTTGATGTTTCTAATCATAAAAATATCTGTGCTGCCAAGACCAACCTTCATTTGAATGTTTTAGAAATGTGAAGCACTGCATGTTTTGTTCATGTGTCAGCTCAGAGGGCTGGCAGCCACGTAGTCCATGAAGGGGCATCTGAGCGTTTCATATGCCTAGAGTTGTATTCTGCCTTCACGGATGCCAGGGGATATTTTCCCACTGAGTTCAGTGGCAGCAGTACTGTTAAAAGGAAGCAGAACACTTGCAGATGCGGGAAGTGTGTTTTTTAAAAAAAGTGACTTAAAGTCATCAAAAAATCCCTCAAGTCAATCAGTGTTGGCATTTCCTGTTTGTTTTCCCTTCTAGGAGAAGAAGATTTTTCAGATTCCCTGGATGCATGCAGCAAGACATGGGTGGGATGTTGAAAAAGATGCTCCTTTGTTTAGAAACTGGGCAATTCACACAGGTATCAGAACTTTCTGTTTTCAGGACAGAGTTCATTTTATTTTACCCTTTTAAAGATGCATTTTCTTTCTTTCATATCTTTACTTTTAGTAACACAAAGAATGAATTTGAGTTGCCAAATCTGTATGAGGTTAAGTGCTTCTTGCAAGGTCTGTGCTCTCTAGCTTCATTGAGGGGCCATAACTCATTTGCATTGAGGAACACAGTAACACTTAATTGATTTAAACGTTAACAAGATTGAGTTCAAAATTGCCGAGAGCGGAGCATGCTCAGCACTTTGTAGATTTGGACCCTTAGGCTCTTTATGTGTTTCTATGGATTTGAGCCAGACATAATAAAGGTAAATGCTGTGCAAGCTTTTCCATGCTGTTGTAGAGTTGCATCTGATCTGCAGTGCCCTAGGTCTTTCTTGAGCAGAAGCTGTTAATCGTGTTCTAAAAATGTGCATGAAAATGAGATTGCAGTATTCGTTTTTTCTTGAAATTCAAACTATTGATTGAATGCTTGTCTTGAGAACTGAAGGCTAATATCTTGAAGTTAACTCATGTTGTTACTAATTTGCCTTAGGTTTTCAATTATACATCATATATACCTAACTATCTTTTCTTTTTTAGGAAAATACCAGTCAGGAGTAGATAAACCTGATCCAAAAACATGGAAGGCAAACTTCCGATGTGCTATGAACTCTTTACCTGATATAGAAGAAGTGAAGGACAAAAGTATAAAGAAAGGAAACAATGCCTTCAGGGTGTACCGGATGCTGCCGCTATCCGAGAGACCGTCCAAAAAAGGTAGACGAGAGACCTTGTGAACGTCCAGATGGTGTTGGGTAGATTGTTATCACTTGGTCAGTGAAAACTACTGAGGTCTGCCAATTGTGCCTGTCTTCCTTAAGCAACTATAGTGTCGGGTGCTTTTGTTCAGACGTCTCTGAGAAGTTCTGAAGTTCTATATGAAAAATGGACTGTCTTCTATTAAAAGAACAAGGTGCTTTGAGGGAGGATCAGCTGGATATTGTCCCTCAAAATCCGTGATCTCATGTAAATTGTCTTAGTTCTACTGAAGCCAGCGGTATTGTGTTTAGATTTCGGTCCTAGGTATTTAGCTTATTTAAAATCTGGGGCTCCAGGTAAGTGCTGGAAAATGGCCAGGGTTTAATATGAGATAGTGAGTGATGCAGTGTAGACAGCTGAAGATTTACAGTGTGGCAACCACCATTAATCTGAATGCTGATAAATTTTTTTGCTGAAGGAGGTGTTAATGTGATTGCTGAGTTATAGCACCGCTTCAGGAAGCTGAGAATACCATGGAGAAGAGCTCTTTTACATTTATCTATGGTAGCATTTCCAAAATCACAGTCTGCATGAGGTATCGTAATGAACAAGGGCAGCACAGAGCCATATCTGCCTATTCCCTAGCCTTCGTGGAAGAACTGGGTCTCATTTACAGTACCCCTTAAATCAAGGATGCAGATTAGCAGATGTCAGAACTCGGGGTATATAACACTCAAAGCTCATTCAGAGTCTGGAGGCAAGCATACTGCTCTCCATTCTCAAACAAAGGTAGAAATGAACTCATGTGGTTTTGAACCAATTGGGAGCAATGAACATTTAAGCAAAGCTGTAGTAGTTATTGATATAGCTGAACAGCAAATGTGAAGAGCTGGTTCTGTGGAAGGACATGGGAGTGAAGCTGCCATGTGGGAGTGCAGATTCAGCATCTTGGTTTCTATGCAAGGAACAAACTCCCAAGTTTGACATCGTGGGGATGTTTCTCTCTCCTTTAAACCATGAAACCATTTTCTGAGTTAAGTACCTTAACTGGATCACAAAGAATGAGTAAAAAGGATTGTTGTGTTCGCCCACACAGAACAATACTGGTAGAGCAGGGAAGACTTGTGTTTAAATCCCCAGCTTAGCTATGAAGTGTCCCACATGCCAGGAGAGGACCAACTACCAGGTCAGTCTCATAAGTATTTGGTTGCTTGTGAGGTAGAAACATTTACTTAGTTTTCTAGACCACAGTGCCTAGGAATTTTAGATGACAAGGTAACTTGCAGTCCAAATGCATGGTCTTGTTGTAAAATCTGATATGGGTCACCCATATTTTTTTCTGTTGTGGGTTTTTTTTGTTGTTTTTTGTTTCGTTGGGTTTTTTTGCTTCAGATGCTTAAGGAACATCATAAGTTTGGAAATGGAGGTAGGGTACTCTAGCATTTATGAGGCAGAACTAGGCTATGAAATAAATATCAGTCTGGAGAAAAATAGAAAAATTTTGCTTTAAAACTTTTTCTGATCTCTGGAACATGGTGTATTATGTACATTCAGGCATATTTCCTTAAACCATATTCTGTTCCATTGCGGTCAGTTCCTCTCAAAGGAAGAGTCTCTAAGACCTAGAAGAGTTGAGAATGAAAGCTGAGATTTTGGAGCCCTGGTGGGAACGGATTCTGCAGCAAGTCCAGTTGCTGTGCCTCTGTGGCATATCTGGGGCCTGGTATATATTCTCACTCGCCCTTTCTGCGTGCCACATGGTCAAGTTTACGTATGAGCGAGAGCAGAAGAATTTGGCTCTGAGTCTTTTGAATTTGCAGTGCTGCCTTGGAGCAGCCGGGCTCAGTGCCCACAGCAGGGTCTGCAAGGGAGCATGACGGGATGTGAGGGCCACGTATAGTGGGGCTTTTTCTTTTATTTTTCTTTATTTTTCTTTTTTTTCTTTTTTTTTCTTCTTTTTTTTTTTCCATTCTAGATTCTCAAATTCATTGATGTTGATCATAACAAGGTCAATCATTCATTGAGGTTCATCATAAACCAATTTGCATGACTTAAAAACTTATATGACTT
>JAUBNY010000003.1:168657-194672 GCA_032275445.1 Crypturellus soui | reverse complement strand
ATGAATAAATTGAACAGGACTGGACCGAGGACTGACCCCTGGGGGACTCCGCTCAACACAGGCCTCCAACTAGACTCATGCTTATGGCAGGGCCCCATGTCCGGCTTCTCGGCGGCTCCCTCTCCGCCTCTTCCCTCAGCATTTTCTCCAGGATCCCACTCACAACACCACAGCTCGGTCTGGGAAGGGCAGGCCGGTATCGATTGCTCTTTATTTTAGGTCTTTATAAGCCATGCGGACAGGTACACATTGTTCCCTGCTGCAGCTGGCTTTTGGCAGAAACCCTAGGGAGCCCAAGAGACGACTTCTCCGTCTTTAGTTGACATTTTTCTTCTACTAAAGAATTTTTCTTCCCAATGCAAGTTTCCTTCTTTGTCTTAGTGAAATCTCTGAGTTTCCAAGTCCCGATACACACATTTCTTCATGTTCCTTCTGGGGAAATGCATCCATGCTCCTTCTCCTCCTCCCCTGGAATTGCAGAGCGTGCAAGCTGCAAGAAACCTGGGCAGAGGCTGATGGCTTGATGACCCATCTATACATGGATAGACGTGTCAGGGTGACACCAGGGCTACATAAGCCTTCACACAAGGCAAAACTAGTAGAAGTCATGAGAGAGACACACAATTTCCACACTACATGTAAGTATAGCCCTATGATTATTTTCTTCTTTTTCACAAGCCAAAAAAAAAAGGTCTTTCTTACATTTTAGCCTGACACGTTGGACTTCTTTTAACTAACTGCTTTGCTCTGTCTTCAGACTGAAGCTGGTAGTCATGATTGATTCATTAGTACAACCACTAATTTGTTATTGAAAGCCACGTTCCTCATTTTCAGCATCCCTAGAGCTTCATTTTTAGACAGGCAAATATGCATTAAAACACCCTCTAAGCTATAGTTATGCACAGGATTTATTGGCATTTCTACAAATATTTCGAACTGTTTAAAATAATTGTTTTCCTTCCAGTTTAAAATAGTTTGGCAACGAGACAAAAAAGAGATAATGCAGCTGTCTTTTATAGGTGAAGCAAATAAAGCCATTTTCAAAATATGTGGTAAAAGAAAAAAAAAAACACGTACATGAAAATAATATCATACTATTTAACATATGTTACATTTCAATATGATACAGACTGGATATTTGACCTGTTAATCAGTCCTTGTTAAACCACAATGTTCCTTCAAAGATCTGAAATTCAGCAAACTATTTGCCATTCCATAAAGCTTCAGTTTTCTCTTTATTTTTTCTACTTCCATCCCCAAAACAAGATTTCTCATTTTGTTTTAGAATACTTTTTCTGTACAAACTGTGAAACTGCTATCTGCTCTACGAGTGAAGCATGAGAAATATCTTCTCTCTGTACTAGATTATAGGTAATAATAAAACCATAACAAAGAACGGTCTATAGCAAGTAGTACTGGTGATAATGGCAGTAAATACATTGGCAATAAGTAACGGCAATAAATATACTGGCTACCTCAACCCTGAGGACTATTGAGTTTCTTCATTGCAAGCTCATAATGAATCTCAAATCTCAGTTGCTCAGCGGCTCAGAGAAAGAGCCAGAGGAAAGTGAGCACCGCGTGCGCCCTGCCCTGCTCCGGGACGGATCGGCTTTCCCGTCTCCTGGATGGTCCCTTGGCCGGCCAAGCCCAAGACCTCAGCCTCGGCCTCAACCATGGGTTTTCTGGGAAGCTTTGGGCAAAATGGCTCAGTGTTCCTTCAGAAGAAGTGAAAAAACACATCACGTCAAGTTAAACATAAATAAATAAATAATAATGTTGTGACCCTTCCGCTGGGGAGCTCTGCCAGGGCCTGGCCTCAGAGCTGGCCTGGTGACAAGCATGTGAAAGCCATCAGCAACGCTCCACCGTGGCAGCTCAGGCTAAATGGGGCTTTTCTGGCAAGTTCGCTTTGGAACCGAGCCAGAGGCAAGCACTAAATCGGTCGGAAAAGACCCTTTTCCCCACACAGCCGCGCTGTGCACTGGATGGTGTCGGTCGGGCCCGTGGAGGAGCAGGAGAGCGCAGGGAAACACGCGGGTCCGCATTTCCTCAGGCCCAGCAGGAGGCCGGGCAGCCGCTGCGGGACCGTCTCACGCAGCGCAGGAGGAGCAGGGATGGGAGCGGGACCTGCCGCGAGCCGAGCGTCCGCCCAGGGGGGCCGGCGGCCGCAGCCCCCGCACGCGGGCGGCTGCCCCGGGCTGCCCTCTGCCTGCGCTCCAGAGCCCCGAGCCCTGCGACTACGGGGGGAGCCGGCGCAGCTTCAGGTGTCACTCACCAGGGCTCGCACTGAGCGCTCCTCGCCACGTCCACACACACAGGCAGCGCCCAGCCGGCGGCCAGCTGCGGCTCGCTGCCACAGCCCCGGCCGCCGGCAGGAGATCCGATGTCCACGTTATCCCGGCTCCGCAGCGCCGTGGCTGCTGCACGGCCGGGCCCCACTCCTGGGGGCAGGAGGAGGCCCCCCAAGCGCACCGCAGCTGCTCCAGCTGCACCATCCTGCTCCGCCAAGAAACGTCGATGTTGAAGTAACCTTCCCCACCTGCGGGAGGAAGCCCATGCACGCCGGGGAGGCCACAGCTCCGATCCAGCACAAAGTTTTGAACACGCTGGAAGCCGGATCTCCCGCTACATTCTCAGCCCTCCCTGGAAATGCACAATGGACAACCTGGCTACCCCAGGCTGCCCAGGGGCAAGGGCAGAGAGACGCAGACAACTCAAGGCAGTACTAGCTCCATGTTTCCATAAGATAGACAGAAAGGAAACAAAGTACATAAATGTTTTAGTGTATACACAGGCATGTACATGCAGGTAGATTTGCTGTTTTCTTGCGTTCTGGCAGCAAATGGTTAGGTCTTCTGTGCTTACCAGGATGAGGGAAGAGAAAAAAGACAAGCACAAGCTACTTGGGATTTCCCCTCCCCAACCCCCATTTATCATTACCATGAGAGCTGGACTGAAAAGGCTCTATTAAAAAAGAGGACCTGAAGGCATAAGAGGAACCTCCTCACGAACGCAGGCTCAGTCCCCTCAACACCTCATCATCATCCGACTGGCGGCCACCGACGTCCCCGCATCTCCGACTCTGCTCGAAGCCGGCTCCTGGCTGCAGCTGAGAGCAGTGCCCAACAGCGGGCTCACCCATCCTTCCTTGGAAAATGCTAGGAAGAAAGTTGTTTTCCTAAGCAGTCACCTGGGGCCTTGCCCTGGCACTCTGCGTAAGTAAGACAAACACGACCTGCGGTCCCAGCCAGCTTCACCAAGTCCAGCAAGAAAGCTCAGAGATAAAAAAGGAGCAGCCGTCCACAGGGCGAGGAGGAGAGCAGCGGCTGTGCTGACAGAAAGTGGGGGCGCATGGGTACCCCTTGGCTTTTCCAGCCTCACGAACCTCCCGCAGCGTGCTCCGAAGGGCGGTGCTGGCAGGAGCTGCTGTCCTGCCGCAGCCCGTCACCTCCTCTCCTCTGAGGTCTCTCAAGTCAGCAGGGAAAGCGACAGAGTTACGTCATGGAAAAGGGAGAAAGAGACTGTGTAGGATTAGGGTGACATCTCTGTGGGTGGGCAGTGAGAAAAGGAGCAGAGGACATCTAATGTGAAGTGCGAAAAAAAAAAATCTCAAGGTGGAAATAAAATGCCAAAAAGAAGCAAAAGTCAAAGGCATTCTCAGAGATGGAAAGAAAAGGAAGGAGGATATTACAGAAAGTAAGTCAGGAGGCAACAACAGACCTAGAGGAACAATCCAGAGACCAATGGAGAGAAGGGAATTCTGAAGAGATGGAAAACCCTCAACAGGGCCCTCTTCATCTTCAGGTCAGCCCTCTAGGCAGAAAGGCACGATCCAACTGCAGGAGGATAGTTCTTCAGCCAAAAGATAGCCGTAAGTTTGTTAGGGACCACGTTTCAGCTATTTGTTTGTGTGCTGAAACAGTCTTTCCAAACCTCTACAGCAATACTCAAAAACACTCAAACTCCAGCAAGTCAGATTCTGAGCATTCAAAATTGGTCCTGCCTACACAAGGAATGAGGAAAAGAATTAGGGAAGGAAACAGCGGAGAGTAGGAGCGGCACTGCAACAGCCTGTGCCACAAACAGTTGGCAAGCCAAGGTGGCAAGCTTGTGGCAGCACAGATATCCACCCGCGGGTGCTTTTTTTGTATCTTGTACATCTCGTACATCTCACATTTTTGTATCTTGTACAGCTGACCTTGGCAAAGAGCAGTTACCAAGTTACCCGCACTGCAGCAGAGCTTCTGGAGTGTCTTCGCAGCCTACTTGCCGGGTTTGTAGGGAGGCTGGAGAACGGCACTTGATGTTACATTGCCCACTTGGACTTGTCCCATCAACTGCTGTCAGGACGTGGAAAAAAAATGGGAACATTTGTAAAATCTGGAGAAAAAATCCTCCTTGGTTTCTGTTAGCTGTGTGTGCACTGGGCCTCCTTTGGCCCATGATGATGCAGAGGAGAGGGAAGGAGGGCTGGCTGATGTCAGGTCGCCTCAAAGAGGTTTCCGTTTCTTGGAGCTCTGCTGCGCATCAGCTCGGCTCTCGCGCACTCAGCCGGGATCACTCTCCACGTGGCCTTTATGTCCCAATCAAACTGGGGCGTTTTCAAAATCAGTGATTTTTCTCCCAAACAGAAACGTTCACAGACACTTTATAAAGCACGCAAGAACATAGCAGGCCGTAATGACCCTGTTTTTTTCTGCCATTTCTAGTTTGCTGTGCAAGGTCTCCTAAATGAAGGAAAAAAACACTCTGTTAAAGGGAAACAGAAGCATTTTCTCTGAAAACCACTGGTGGGTGCAAAAAATCCACTTAAAACATATAACCAAATGTTATTTAATATCTTAAAAAGTAACACAATCCAAAATGGATATTTCACACAGCACTACATAAACAACATGAACACAATATTACCATATGGAGGGACTTTCAAATATAGACTTACAAAAATCCCTGTCCTTTTTTCCTTTAAATTATTATACTAAGCATGACAAGTAATCATCATTTACAATATGGTACACTGACACAATAAAAACCATGTTACAAATGTGCTGTTATAAATCAGTAACGTTAGGGAAGACATTTCATGAACTGTAATTATTTCATATGAAATACTATACAATATAAACAGAACATCCATCTTGGATGACCTTTACAGCAACCAGAGACCAAGTATTTTTTTAATTTTTTTTTTCAGTGCAAACACATTTATACAAGGCAGTCTTGGCTGCAAAACTCCCTTCTAGCATACAGTAAGTCCCACTTGCATTTATTAACTCTTTTAAACCTAATGCAACAGCCACATTCAGTCACTTACAGAAAATCACCTGCAGAATTAGGATCCCTTCAGCTTAAGTGTCCTCCACGTATAAATGTAACACCTGCGCCAATCACTCCAAGGGCCCTACCAGACCTTTCATACTTACGGGCGGGTATCCTTTGGGTGGCTCTAAGCACTGTACCACACCAGGGCATCGCGCTGCACTGAAAAATGGCCCTTCCGAGGTGCAAAGCACGCGGTGGTTGTCCTAGCATCCGGGCTGGGGCAAGGGGCTGCTGACTGCGCATTTCACTAGGGGTTCAACCCGCGCCGGATTTCCAAATCCAGCTGCATGCATGTGGCCTTCTGCTCCTTCTTGGTATTTAGTACTTCGAGGGGAGGAACACAGAAATCCTCAGCTCAGAATAGAGCGTCAAAGGAGTTAGTGACAGATTCTGATCTCTGTTAGAGCCGTGTAAAATCAGGGGAGTTTCGTCAGATTTACACCCACGTAACTGAAATCAAAATTTAGAGGGCTGCACTAAAGGAAGTGTGATAGTCCCGTTTCTTCTAGCACCAGCTTGGCTTTAGTTGGGTCCACTGTATGCAGCAGAACTTTTCTGATGCATGAACCACATACTTTATTTATGTTGGGGGGGGGACATTTTAGATATATACTTTTTTCTTAAAGAATTATGTAAAAAATAGAACATTTCTCTCTAATACTGTACAGCTTTCTTCAGAAGAGCAAAGAGAATTGTAAACCGTGGGTGTGACACCAGATTAAAAGAGTGCTATCCGCTTACTCAGCACAACAATTTGAGCAATCACGTTGGGAAAAGTTCTGTGAAATGTATTTGAAAAACAAATGTTTAATTAACCGTTCTGAAAACCACCGCTGGCAGTACTCATATGACCGAAAACCAAATGTTTTTTTGGCACTGCTACTGTAAGAGTCTGGGCTGGACTGCAAACTAGTTTCTCCCCTCTAACACAGGTTTAATACATGAAAAGAATAACTGTGAATTATAAACATAAAACACTTTGTTACCTGTTAGACTTATTCTAATGACTTTTAAAGAGAAAGAAAGAAGGAAACTGGTTAATGTATTAGCTCGCAGACTCTTAACCTTAGTTTTTCTTTCTTCAGTGTGCCCTGACATAAAATCGGGACAGTGAAACTTGCCGACTTCACAGGCTGGTGAGGCTTAGTCGGTAACGCCTGAAGTGCTTCAAGGCTCCCAGGCAAAAAGGCATGACTTAAGTGCAAAATATTATCTGCATTCATGGTGGCCTGCGAATACTGGTTTGCTTATTCGCTTTTATAAAAATGACTACTGCTAGCAACCACTTAGGCCATGGTTTTCATTAAAATATTTGTTTCCCAATACATTTTACATTATAAAAGTGGAGCAAACAGTGTTTCTTGTATTATGGATGTTTTACAGTGGTGCGAGGAGTCAAATGGACAATGATTTCTTATGATTTTTTAACTGAAATACTCATACAGCAAGATTAGCTCAACAGATGATTATTTATCAACCTACAATCAGGATTATGGTACTGGGATTGCTGAAAGAGGTGTTCATAAATCCAGATTATTATATAAATGTGATCTGCTTAGGTTCAACTGCCACTTTCTTCCTTTGGTTTCTGGAAAAAGAAAAAACTTTTTTCTCTCTTTAAAGGTGGCTGTTGCAACTGGCTACTTTTCAAAAGCCTGTTTCATTTTTACTGGAAACTCGCCCGCTTTCTCCAAACAATAGACGCAAACCTTGAGTCGGGACCCTAATACTGCTCCCAGGGAAGTCAATTTAAAGGCTGCTGGCGATTTCCATAGGAGCAAGTGTTTCAATGCACAGGTTAGAAAACAGTGTGTATCACTGAAGCAAGAGCTGTTTTAAACCCAGTACACTCTGCTTTAGCCTGTTAAAGAGAAACTCTGACCTGATATGTTGGCAAAAATGGGAGGCAGAGTAGGGCCCAAAGTATCTGAAGGCTGCCAAGAAAATACCCAGTGTCTTCTGTTAAACCTCAAACTGTCAATCATATTTCACAGACTGTAGATGTTCCCAATTTGCTAAAGTACAAGTACATTTTCAAGTTATACCAGGCAGAAATGTTAGCAATAACTGGGGAGAGGATCGAAGGTTTCAGCCTTCCTTTCACTTTTAACCAAATTATGTGGCCTTGTCAAAATCTCAAGTGATTCATCTAAAAGCCAGATTTTTAATATAGCAAAAGGAAATTGTGGCAATGGAAACATGATGACTTCATATGCAAGCATCGACACACAAGAGAACGCCATGACCTAATGCTTCAAAGTTTTTAACCTTGCTTTTTTACAATACACTTTTTATGTTGCTGCATTTCATCAAATTCATGGAGGTAGTTATATGTGTAAAAAAAATTACCATAAAAGTAACATGTTGTATTATAATAATACATATTAAGTGTGCAAAATGCCGACAGATTTGTGTTGACCCTTTACAGCTGAACACAACACAGATTCAACCTAATCTAATTCTGTAAACCTTTAAATTGATACATTAGAAGAAGAATGATAGATAAGCAACCACATAATACAAGGCTATGATTTCATCAAAGGATTAGGGTGACATAAAGCACTCAAGCTCCACTCTCGTGGTTTTGTTACCAGAACCTCAAGATGGAATTTCCTTATATTCCATTGTTGATTTAAAAGAAAATAAAATTAAAGATTAGAACGTTTCTATTTGAAACTTCTCTTTACATTCCATATTCCAAGAGTCACATTAATATTGGTACAATGCCATGTCAAGATTAATATGACATTTGTGTTGTCTGCTGGTCTATGGGAACTTTAGGAAATAACATACTATACAGCTTGCAGGTATATATTATCATGTTTTGTTGTAATGGTATCTGCTACACAACCAGCTGCCTGCATAAACTCTGATTAGTTTATGACAAACAAACATTTCCCCGAAAGGTAAAATTTGTTCTTGCTGTTCACATTTTAATACTGCCATTAGTACTTCAGATCATCAGCTATAAATTAAGATGGTTTTGACATTTTTATTTACTGAATTGATACATACTACTGTCAGAGCTCGTCTCAGAAACAAAATCACAGTCAGCCACTGCATAGTATATGACAATTCCCCACAAAAACTCTGAATCTACAGTTCGCATGTAATAAGTACTGCTGGAGTTACATATCGAACAATAAGATGCGTCATGCAAAGCATTCTATGGTAATTAGAGCACATCTTGGAAGGTATGATAAGGCAGAAGGCTGAAGGCCAAGTGACTTTGATAACCAACCAAAAGCACAATAATTTCCTTTATGTGCACTGAAAGGTCTTATTGCTCCTATGAAATGGAATTTTTACACTGAAAACAAGTAAACCAGACCTCTGCAGTTACTGGGTATGAAATATGTTCTTGACAAAACTAGAAAGCAAGTGTGTCCAGAGTTAAAAAGTCATTTTGTAAGTAAATGAACTGTATCCAACTGTGCAACGTAAGGCTGAATCTTCAGTAAAGCCTTCTGATGACAATACAGAATGCGAGTGAAGCTCAAATGATTTATACAAAGCAGTACATGTCACCAGAACCTGATGAAAATACTGCCTTTTAATATGTACAGTTGGGCTTAATACCTGTGTATTACCAACAGCTGGACAATGTAAATGTCCCTCCTATATTCAACAATTTGGACTGCTGAGTGTTTTTGCTATATCTTTGCTATTCTTCCACCAACTTGACTGTTCTCATAAAAAATAAATATATAGTTAATTTTGAAGTCACTTTGTTGCATTATCAAATTGCATGAGTAAGAGAGCAGAATGTGACCCTATACCTAAAAATTACTCTTGGAGTTTAACTATTCTTAGAAGTTACTCTGCAGTAACTAGCATATTATTAATCACTTTGGAGTAACAGTTTAGGGGAGAATAATTAGGATATACTATACCTACAGAATTCAGATTTCTACTGCCAACCATATGGACACATTTAATTTCCCAAAACTAGACATGTCCATGAAACGCTAAATTGCAAATAACATCCACTGTATAGAAAGGCCAGAAGTTTATAATTCTCTAGATTTTGTTCTCTGATAATCACTACAATGTATGCTATTTTCAATAGCCTAATTTAGGCACTCTATTTAAAAAGCTACATAAAATAGATTTATGTCCTTCCACTAGAAAGAAATAATTTCTTCAGGCCATACTTGTCATTTATATCATAAAGAATATTTTTGTTCAAAGAAATTAGTTATTTTGATTCTTAGCTGCAATACCAAAGTGACACAAGAATGAGATCGTCTCTCTTAAATATTTGATTTATACTAAAGATATTTGTTATATTCTGCATCACTCTGTGCTGTGGCTCCACGACACTTAAACTCTCCCTTCCTTCCCCTTTCCCCCTCTCTGCAAAGGCCTTCCTCCTCCTCCTCCTCATTTGCGACTATGGAAGGTCAAGTAGCAAGCTGCGGTAAGGAAACATCTCTCATACTTTTGAGACACAAAAAGGAAACCAGCCTCCCTCCCCACCCTACATACTTAAAAAACAAAAAAACAAGAACCACAACCTCCTTTTACTCCCTTATATGGGTATTTGCAAAATTGTGTCACAAAACCACACAGTGAAAATGACTGATTGGTATTAATAATTCACAGATAGAGTTGAGGTCATCACTTGTCATGTTTGGCATTGTTTTTCCTCAAAGTGATCCTGGCTGGCTACTTTCAGCAGTGGCTCAGTTTTCCAAGTAAAAAACGATCAACTCTGCAGCAGAGCTTAGCCTCTGACCGGGGGCATCACACATCTGTGGCATTTTTTTTTCCTTTTTTTTTTTTTTTATGAAGTTGGCAACTGCATGGACATTGAAAATGCAGATTACACTTACAGTGTCTAGACTTTCATATATGTGCTCAGTTACAATTAAGTGAAGCAAAAAGTGTACATATTATCCCTACTGCTATTCTGTTGCTACAGAGCCGCAAACGTGAAAAGCAATACCTTGAAATAAAGATTTCTTTGTTGCTCCTAGTCTACATAGCAGCACAGCTTAAGTAAACACTCAAACTGTGGTCGAGATGCTTTTTTCCCCCAAAGATGTAAACATCAGTCCCAGTGTCGTAAACTTTGCGGTACAGGACGAGACAGGAGACGTGAGGCAGAACGACTCTCAGACACTAGTGACAGAGGCTTGCAGGCAGTTAGCCGGTTTCTGCAGTTTCTCGGCCTCGCTCGACGGCGGCTCGGCGCTCGCTCGGAACGTGAACGCTGGGCCCGCACCGCCGTGCGCCGGACTCAGAGCGGGGTTCTGACGTCGGTTGCTTTCGACAATACTCGAGGTGTTGGACGCCAGGCTCTCGCGAGTACTAGAACGGAAAAGAAAGCACACACTCATATACGACACACCTATGCGTCTATCTACCAGGCAGGAAAGGAGGACAGGGTGTTTTGTAACGGGCTTCCTGTGCTGTATGTAAAGCCACAGCAAGGACCCATCGCATCTGGATGATTCGCAGAGGCTCCTCCACAGCGGGTTCCAGCGCGCTCGGCAGTCACGCTGCTGCAGCACAGCACGGCACTCAGCAGGGCCGAGGCTGTCACGCACAGGCTGCACGGCTGAACCCGTACCAAGCTTCTGGGCTGTTCGTTCGAGGAAATGGCTTCCATCTTGCATGTGCAACACATTAATTTCCTTCCTGGCTGGTGCATTTTAGCACAAAGTAATTTCATCAAATCAGCTCTGTGACTAGGCAGAGCTGGGAGAATTACTGCATAACAAGGAGATCACTGCATAACATAGCTTCCTCTGTCTCTGTTCCCACCCCTGCCTTCGTATTCAAAGTGTTTATTAACTGAAAACGCTACTTTACATTAAATCCACGGTGCTTCTGAATACAACACTTCAATTTTGTCTTGCAGCTGAGATACGAACTTATGAGATGGTGATAAATCTTAACTCTCTGATCTGTGATCACGCCCTGAGCAAGCACCAGCACTATTATTTCATCCATATAATGGACAAAGTTCCTTTAGTTCTGACATAGTGCTTATCCACAGCAGTGACTGCACGTTTCGCGTTTTTAAAGAATAACCTTATGAGAGCACGTCTAATTATGAACACAGACGAGCCTACATTTTAGCCCACAGCTTTTAAGAAAACCTCCATCTATAAATGCTAGGGTGAGTTTTACCACTACGGTTTTGGAATCTCTTTCCACTCTTTCATTTTTTATCTCTAAACAATGTATTTGCATGAAGAGAGATTTGTTTCCAGAGAGATACATAGCTCCTAGTTAAGTATCCTTCATCTATATACCATTACCGTTTTGCAAGATGACAGGGTAACTTTTTATGGAGATGTTCACAGAATATACTCAGTGGCCTGAATTGGTGTAAAATAAGCACTAAAAATAGAGATACTAATGACAGACCTTCATAGGCAATTTGCCAGCTACTGAAAGGGGCCGCTCCTGTCTGCCGTGGGTGGCGGATGTTACCCTGCATCCTCGCGCTGCTTGGCTGGTGCCGGCGCTTGGGGAGCCTCACAGCCAGCCCTGCAGCCAGGCACCTCTCCCGGTTAGACACAAAGGAGGAAAGACTGGTGCTATCACGAGGGGAGGGCAAGAAGCCTGGATGTGGCAGGGGAGAAAGGTGCCCCTGTGCGTGGGTGGGCGAAGGCTGCAACACCAGGCTGAGCTCCAGCGCAGATTTAAATGGCCTCAAAGATAATTATCACAAAACCGTACCTAGAAAATCTGTGATACTTCTAGGAAAACTCTAATAGTTGTTTTAAAATAATCAAAATGGTACTGATCATCTTCTGCCAATTACTGCTTTGCTGTCAGCAGCTCCAAGCAGCTACGAAGGATGATGCACACAATAAGGTATCTCTGCGAGCTGGCGGCAGGCAGGCTGCAATTCCTCTGCTCATTTTTGATTCCTCTCCCTTTGGTTATTAAAGAGAACAGATGCAACCTTTGTTTTTCAGAGATAATTAAGTATTTTATCATTCCGTATGGAACCATCAATTCTACATTTTCAAACATTCTCAGTTGTGGTATTACAACCTGACCATTTTAACGCATGTATATACAGACCGCAGTGAGTTCTGCATGTGGAATAAAGCCAAAATTAGCTCTTTCTTTATGTGATAAAAGAGCAGCAGCATTATATAAGCTCTAAAAATAAAAAAATAAGTATTCACAACTAACAGACACTGCATACTACTTGCATCAAATCATCACACAAAATACCGTGAGGCTGTTAGAAGCTTTCCCAATGCTGATGTGTTCAAGAACTTCATACACAGAATACTTTTTTAGATAAATAACCATGGAAAATCTCTTTAACTACATATATGTAATGGCCTTTTTGAAATCTATCAGCCTTTAAAAAGATGCTTTTCTTTCACAGCTTAGAATCGATAATTTTGGTTCCCCGAGCAACATTCTGTATTGCAGTTTAAATGGAAAGATACCACTCCACTGCAGCAAGCCCCGAGTTACACATCAGTGGAGGCTAAGAGAGCATATCTGAGAAATACCACTACATGCATGTTCTGTTTTTATACTCTTCCCTAGACATCTGCTAATGGACAGTGTCAGATCTAGGTGAATCTTACCAGATGGATGCTGGATGCCTGTTTTATATTTCCTTGAAAAGGGCTGCAGAGCACATTTTTTGTTGTAAGGTAGGAAAGTAATAACAGCATGGTAACGATAGCCGAAGGGCTGAATTTGCCCTCTGTTCCATTTATTTTAATAGAGTTATATTGAGGATGAACAAAACTGAGCACAAGCATCCAATTTAATCACAAGACTTAGGACTTGGATATATAAAAGCCTTCAAAATATACATACTATATGTTGGCCTTAAAAATAACAATTAAAAAAACCAAAATGACAGAATGTTACTGTTTTTTAAGGTTCCTTTATGTGGTCTTGCAAAAAGAAAGAGATGATAATAAGTGAATGGCAAAGAAATACAATAAAAGGGCATGTGGGACACCATCATTGTTTATAGCTGCCTCTCTCATTCGGTCCTAAAAAAGCAACGTAGCAGCACCAAACCCAGTACACTCACGACATTCTGGTCTCTTGCTAGCTAACTTAAGTTGAATAGCAACAGAAACATTAGCTTATATGTACAAATAGTTAGGGAAGAAAACGTCTGTCTTTGCATTAACCACAAGTGGAGGCTTGATATTCAGTGCACATACAGCTAGTGAAATAATAGCCTAAGAACTGCTTTTCATCCAGACAACCCTCTACCTCCTATCTTGGAGTTGAAATGCATTCTGCAGTGAGACAGGCTGGGTAATAAGCAAATGCTATATATTTTCCTAAAAAAAACCAAACAAACAACAAAAAAAAAAAACAGATTGCAAGTATCACACTTCAATTTAAAGGAGAGATTTCATCAAAAAAAAAAAAAGGTAAATAGCCTCATACAGCAGTTGTATGTGAGAAAGATGCCAAGCATCTGCAAAACAGATAAAATCAAAAAGCAGGACCAAATTCAAAATCTTTCACAGTCTCTTTCATGATCATAACTACTTTTTAAAAAGAATTTACTCTTAACAGGTACAATTTGCTCCAATTAACCTTGTTTCATATTTTTTACTCAGAAAAAAACAAATTGCCTGTTAAAAGACCACTCAAGCAGTCTGATGATCACTGCATGCTACATCAGGCCCTGTAATTCCTGCCTTGCCATTAACATCAAGCAGAAATAACCATCAAATCCACAGCAGTTTATTCCAGTGTGATGACTTCAGCTGAAAACAAAATCTAGTCCTAAAATCTAGTATAAGCAGGAAATTCTTCACATGTCTTCATATGCTATCAATTTAAAAGAATATATAACTCTGAGAAATAAGAACACTTTATACAGGAAAACAAAACAAAACAAAAACAAAACCATTTTCTTTCACCTAGTACAAATTGAGTCCTGGAGGTTTTATTTTTAAATCACAGGCAATAAATAATTTAAGGCTAAGTAAGATGCTGTAACTACCACTGTAAATTAATTTTGTGTTTTTAGAGTCTGCACTCTGATGGGTTGCTATCCAGGGCAAACAGTAACAGATAAGCTCCATTCCACCTGGGACCCAGGACTTTGAAAGGTCAGAGAGAAGGAAGAAGACTCAAGTGAAAAATTCTTAACCTGGAAATCAGCTTGTAAAATCTTCAGAGCAGGCAAGAGATCAGCAACTGTCCCTTCCCTGTGTTTGCAAGGCTCCTACCACAGTGAGACTTCCATGATGTCTTAGATGCCTGGAATGGAAACAACTAACCATCACCACCACACAGAAAAGTCTGGACTCTCTTCCCCAGTATCCTAAGCAAGACACCTCTCTCTGCCGATGCAGCACTTGGTCACTGCTGATGGCCAAGTATCCTGAGCACTTTCGGCTGTGTGTGGGAAGAATGGCTGTTCCAGACTCAACACAAGATACAACTTCCGTTATTTTTCAAGAAAACCAATCAAGAAGCCCAACCCCAAAACAAGTATCATTTTTTTTCCTTTTGCTCTGAGCCAAAGATTATGCCACCTAGTTATCTCTTGTCTATCAAACACTCTTGTTGATGATATCCTAGAGGGAAAGGAAAGGGGGAGCAAGTGGCAGCTTACCCCTTCTATTCTAAGTGCAAATGCAATTTAATATGGAGAAAATGATACAATAAAGTTTTTAGCAAAACAAAAAAGGACTAATACAGAGTCAATGCTGCAAATGGGCACTGCTTGCTTACAGCATGCGGGGAAACCCATGCATCTCAATAGCAGACTCCAGAGCTGCACAAAACATTGTCTAAAAAATGTGAAATTGTTTAATACGACCCTATGCTCTTTCATCAACATCAACAAACAATTTACTAAGAAATGGAACTTTCTAGCTTGTAAAGTTGCAATGAATGTGTCAGTCCTACCGTGGAGAGTTGAACCCGCTGTCCACAGTAATGCTGCTGCTGTCCATGCTGTCCAGGCGAGCTGAATGGGTGGCTCTCTGGTTGTTGCTATTTTCTGTTTCCTTCGGGGTGAGAAGAGTAAGATTCTTCTCAAACTTTCGCTGCAGGTCCCTTTCTTTTTCCCTCTCCAGCAGCCACTGCATAGTGCCAACATCATCCCTGTTCTTCTCCTCCTCAGCGTTTTTGTGTGTTCCTTCCTCCGAGTCGTCGTCATCAGACACATTGTAGTAGTCGAAGGAGGCCTCCTGGTTCCCACTTGTCTCTTGCTGTCTCTGCGAAACGGGCAGGACTTGTGTCACTGAGGTTACTATCGCTTGTTCAAGTTTCTCACATCTGACAGGCAACGTGTCAGAGGGGCTCTTTTGATGGGGCTTAAGCAGGGGTGTGCTAGACTTATGGTAACTATTCACAGAAAGAGTATTGTGCAGAGGTTTGAAGAGCGTATCCTTGCTAAATATTTCTTTCCTTTTATCAAGGCTGCTCGATTCAGTGTTATGGTGTTGAACCAGCCGCCCATTTGCAATCACCTCTGGAGTTTGGCCGGCAACTGCTGAGCCGCTGGTCGGAGCCTTTGGGGACTCCTCTTTGTGCACGCCAGGCTCCCTGGCAACATGTTGAGATTGTCTTTCTGAGGGAGTCATCTTCTTGAGCCCATCTGCCACAGTCAGCGTGTCGTGATCCTCTTTATTCTTCCCCAGGGGTGACGGGGCAGTGAGCACGGTCTCACTGGACGTGTTGCACTGAAAATAGTCATCGACGGCAGACTTCGTTGTGCAGGAATTGAGCTCGCTGTACGACGGCAAACTCTCTGCTGGCTTATTTTGTTCCAACAGGCTACAAGAACTGGGGGTTTCTACGCTGCCACTAACTATTTCGGGGATGCAAGTCTCTTTGTAGCCTGCAGATGAAATCAGAGCCCTTTGATGACTGTGTGACTGAGAGGGCCTTAAGGTACTATCGTCGATGTAAGTTTGGCTAGTTGTTTGGTCATCCGGGCTACAGCCTTCACCTATGTCTTCAGGTGTGCCCAAAGTAGCAGAGCCCAGAGGTCCCTTGGAGTTATCCATAGATCTAGACCTTTCTTTGGCCTTACTGGACCTCTCGTTCCTTGATCTTCTATCCTGTGTATGGCTGTGGCTCCGATGCACCTTGGAGTGGGAGCTTCCTCTGGAAGGTTCAGGAAAAGGCATTTCAGTTCTTCTTTTGGCCAACTCACCAGACACATCCCACTCTGGTGTCATGGGAAAGTGAGATTCTATCATGTTAGGGTTGCTGTGCATTATAAAATTATCTCCCTTGTGCTCTATTATAAAACAGCCTTCCCGTGGGGATCGAGTCAAGGGATCATAAAACTCATACTCCCTTTCAGCAGGTATATCCAAATGAGAACCATCAGATGGGTCTCCCTTGGACACCCGAGTCTTACTGTGTGACCTCGATTTCCCATGAGACTTTCTGTGATTCCTACTTTTTTTACTTCGTCCACTGTGGTGAGCTGAAGACCCAGCTTTGCTTCGTTGAGCTTTTTCTTCTTCAAGTTTCTTCATTAGTGCAGTGTGCCTCATGACATTTTCCACAGTCAAGTCTGGGTTAATGCGCCTGATAATCTCCATTTCTACCTCTCTGGGTATAGTGGTAGGGGTGTCTTCATCCCTTAGCGGCCACTCCTCCGGAGGAAACTGAGCAGAGAAATTCGCCAGCTGTTTTGTCTTGTCCTTCTTAAAACTTAATCGGAATAATTTGAGTCCGAATTTCTTAGACTGCTTTTCTACATCCTTGGGCTTTGTGAGTGTCTCTGCTTTATAAGAAAAATTGACAGTACTTTTACTTTTCTCAGTAGGTGGGACCTGACATAGCGAAGGAGGACAAAACGAGTCTTTACAGTCCTTTGCTGATTTCCTCTGTAGGGTAGAGGCATGCATGCTGTGCATGTCTTCTCTGCAACAGTGGCAGGAGTCGCAGTGGTTTTTGGGTAGTGTTCGGTCCCTGACACATCCCGAAGTGGAGGGAGTTACAGTTCCTTGTTGTGGAGAGGTACACTGAGACCTGTCAGGTATCCTCTCATCCAAATGGTACCACTTACTGTTAGTTCTTATGAGAGAGGGTGTTATGAAGTAAGTCTGTGGGGTTACAATGAAATAACCATCCGGAGTTGGGTATATTTTCCTCTCCCGTACAAGCATATTCAAGGTATGCCGAAGGATTTCAGGGCTGGGTGTTGGAACCCCTGGAAATGAGAGCAAAGACATATCAGACAGTGCGTAAACCTCTGACTCCCTCCTTCCCCTACAAAAAATTGTTTTTCCAAGTGCAAGCTGGAATATGCTGAACAAACAACTCCAGCAAAGCACTTTGTTAGGCATCCTCTTGTCTGTTTGTTTTTCCACTTATCTCCTACACTTCAGACATATGAATTATTAATTAAATAGAAAAGAGGACATTAATGGAGTGTAAAAAAAAAAAAAAAGAGAGAGAGAAAGGCAACTTCTAGTCACTTTATTGTGCAGGTGACCTTCAGCTACAAAATGGAATCAATGATATAAAGCAAAGGAAATCAGGGCAAACATTTCATTTTTATTCCTCTCCCAACCAAATATTTATATCCCAATTCACCAAAACTATTCATTACAACGTATAGTTAGCTACAAAACAGTGATTATTTGTTACTTTGGATGCCTACGTCATTTTTCATGGTAAAGCGGGGAAAAGAAAAGCATCCCCCAAATGGCCCCTCTGTCACCAACCTGATCAAACTTACTCAGTCTCCTGCTCAGAGGCCTCTGGCACCAGCTGCTCCAGCTGTTGGAGTGATGCAACTCAGCTTACCCAAACAAACCTGCCCACTACACGACAAGTTATAGATGTAGTTCCTAACAGCCTCTAGCTCCCGAGAGCCCTCTGCGTGTCCTGGGAAATGTGAGGGACGCCTGCCCGAGTGCATGTACCACCGACTAAGAAAGGAGCAGCTACGGCAGCCCCACATCCCCTGCGCACCGCAGCTTTGGTCCTCTCCAGCACCAGTACTCTTGCTGAGGTCAGTGGTGCAGGACCATGTCTTAAATACTTCATGAGATAAATCACCAAGTCAGTACGCTGCACGTAGGAACAGGCTCCATCCAGAGTTAAGGGAGTAAGAGAATTAGTACGCAAGTTCATAACCCATTTGTATTGAACAGGAAATAAAAACCTTCCAAAATTTTCAGTGGAAGAACTTATCTTCAAGCAATACATTTTGTTGAACTAAAAACCTGTTTTAACTTAATATTGGGTACCGACCTGGTTTACATTTTTTTTTAAAGAAAAATTTTAAGCCAAATTTGGATTTTTTTTTTTTATTAAAAGTTCATATTATTTACTCTAGGCTTCCTTTTCAACAAAAATTATTTAAGGAAAAAAAAGCAGACTTGGAATAACTTAGGTTGCAAGGAACATCTGGAAATCACGTGTTCAACCCTCCTATTCAAAGTAGGCCCAGCTGGCATCAGATCACTTAGGACCTTGTCAAGCCAAATTTTGAATCTTCAAGGAGGAAGATTCCATGAACCAACACAAGACAGTAACATTTCAGCAAAGAAGGTGTTCTTCACGAAGACACTGCATGGAAATATCTCGCCCAGGTGTACTCGCCACCAACACCGCATCTTCTGTCACACACAGTGCATCGTCGCCAGCTCCTCTCCTATAGGCTGGAGCCTGCAAATTCACTGAACACCTTGTGATAACAAACACAAGAAAAAGAGCAAAAGCACCTTGCACTATGGCCAAAGTCCTGTCACATTTACTGCACTGTTGACCGCACACTTAAATGAGCTTGAAAAGTCAGCTCGCCAACTACAGTGCAAACAAAGGCTGGACAATGAACACTTGAACACATCTGAGTGCCCTATATGACAAAGAAAACAAGAATTTCCAGTTGCCTTACCAATTAACCTGGGATTCTGAAATAGGACCAAACAAACAGGTCTGGAAGAAGCCTCTGTATTTTTCAAGTATTTTTTTAAATGCAAATGAACACTACAGAGCTTAGAGACATCACCACTGAAATACGTTAGAATGTGTAGAAGCTTGCACAATATTTTCTTTAAAGGGAGTGGAAAGGTAAAGCTTTTATACTTCGTATTTCATAAAGTCCTTGTTGAACAGCTTGTTTTCTTTTCTCCTGTGAGCTAGAGTTTCCTGGTGCAAGGCTCGTTTAGCATGTGCATACTCCTGGGGATGGGATCAGAATACTCTGTCATTGAAATGAATCCGCCTTCACAACCTCTTCAGGTGGGGTAACAAAACAGGAAGTCTCATAGTGCTGAGCAGATCACAAGGCGACCAGTCCTGAAGCTTACAAGCAGCTCCACCATCTCCTGCAAGCTCTGAGAATAAAGGATTCCTGCTGCCAAACACCCTAACACTTGACTCCAGAGTGTAAAATACTGGGACACAGACCTTCTATGTCAAGCATATTATAAAATATAATAAAAGGTAGGTTAAATTACTTGGCTTCTGCAGAAGAAACAGATGCAAACTACCCAGAAGGTACAGAATGATGCAAGGTGAACAGAAGCAACTAGACCAAGGGACAGTCAAAACTTTCTAGGAAGACCAGGATAAATCCTCTGTCCCACACCTTGAAAAAGCTTTCAGAACTAGAGTTGTGCTGAAGGGAAACCTAGAGGGGCCCTGCCCTAGTTAAGCCCTGACTAGAATTAAGGGAACAGCTAATTGTATCTTCATTTCCTTCCCCTAAACCTACAGTAGTAAGATATAGTAGCAAGAAATAATTAGTTCCTAGTTCCTCTTCTGTATGTTAACTACTGCACTGCTAAGTGGTACTGCGTTACTTGCCATAATCTTTATGTCCTGCCCTCCCAGCTTGAAGAAGGGACTTCCTGCCAAGAAGCAGACACAGCCCTTCTTGTCTGCCAATTTTATGCTTTGACTCCAGTGTGGGCAGCACACCTGAACTGTCCACTTCTAGAGGTAGCAAACAAACTACCCACGGCATCTAGAGACAGAGCTCATGACGAGCAAGAGGAGAAACTGAGCCTGAGTAAAACAGAAACTATATTTGGCTACAAACATCGCACGTCATCTTAATTTTCTTTTTTGTTTAAACAGAAACAGACGAACAACTCACCCCCCCACCTTCTGTGCAGACTTGCCACTTAGTAAACAAAAATCAACCAAAGACGTGGATTTACTCATATTATTAAACCTAATGTGTTTAATAACGCTGCATATGTAGCCGACACAATGACACTGCAGCAAAAGCACTTTTCTTTTTAATGATTAGCTTTTTTTTTCTTTTCCTCTTACTGGCAAAACCTCCTCTTGTGTAAATGTCTTCTTAAGATAAACTTCTGAAATACACTTTAACCAAAAATGTACAGTTGAAATGCAGAACACCAGTACCCCACTTTCATTTGAATGATTATATGCTGTTGTTTATTTCAGCAGAAGCAGTTGCACACACACTCTTGCACTTTGAATTCATCCTTCCTGAGGATTTAATGATAGCAGACAAAAAAACAGAAAATTCATTCAAATTCCTTAAATCACCCTCTTCCTTGGTAGTATGCTGCAGGAAACATATTAATAGCCTTATGCATAGCTGTGGATGTTATTTGAATTTAGAGACATTACTATATAGCTCACATTTAGCAATGACTATAACTAAAATCTTATAATGGAAAGAGCAGAATATTAAGAATGTGGACTTATGAGTGAACACAGCTACAGCAGAGAAGGTTTCACTGAGAAGTATGTGGGGGAATTAAATGTATTCCACACAATTCACAGAAGTTTGGATCCAAGATTGTGGATGACCTAGTCAGAGGAATAAAAGAGATAGAGAAAATTTTAGAGAATAAATATGAGTGGAAATAAATGAAATGGAGAATCAGAAACATGCATCTTTTTTCTTTTCTCAGAGTGTCCACATTTAATGGGATAATCCTAGAAAGACTCGGGAATACCTGGACATGTAAACACGCCAGAAAGAGCTTTTTGCGTTACCACAATATGTGGGTGATCCCAAAGCCAAGCACAGGGGCTGCTTCTTCATGTGCATTAGAGGGTCAAACCCTGCTGCCAGGGAGATGCAACTGCTGTGCAGCAGCCACCCTCTCCTCCCACCTCTGCATACACAAGCTCGCTGATCCAGAAGCTTTCGAGTGTCTCAACATATCCCTATCTTTGTCTGGAAGGATGTGGTTCTTCATCCTGGTTTTACTTTGGGACTTTTTTTTTTCCTTCCCGAAAAACACCCCACACTGATTAAAAATATAGGTACAATATAGGGAGAGGAAAATACTCTCCTGGGAGTTTACAGAAGAGTTAGGAAGAGAGACTGAAATGGATCTGCTGATGTTTTACACTACCTCATGCAAATATGCACTGCAAATACATTGTAAAAATAATAATACATATTTTTCACTCAATAAACCATAATGACTACAATGCGCCGGGTAAATGAGTCTCTAAACACTGGATGCACTGTAGTTACATCGATTAAATCCTGTGAATACACAGTGCGCAGGCAAATCCAAAGGAAAAAAATAATCACCATGCCTGGGCAGCCAGTGATGCTCTGAGTTACTTGTGTCAGCCTCTTCTCTGGAGTTGGAGGCTGTCACTTTCATCACTCCCACCATAAACCCCTGTGGTTCATGGTCCCAGCTGGTATCTTTGGAAGCCAATATCACCAGCTAACACTGGTACAGGTTTTGTTCAGGTCTCTCTTTCAGGGATATTTCTATTTACAAAAGCAGAAAGAGACTCAAACTCCAATTTGGATTTTTGGTATGGTTGGAAGGAGCACTCAGGCACCTGCTGGTTTTAGTTTAAATATTTCTTTATACTTAGTATATGAGTACTTTAAATATGGCTATGTACGATATAGGCTCAGCAGATATACGCTTGACTGGCTTCCACTGCTCATATCCTGAGTTAAATAAGCACAAAAATCAATGAGTTTATTTACACTAGGAAGTGCTAAGTACCTAGCAGCAACTATTAGAATGGATTTCTGACCTTAACATACACAATTTAAGTAAAAGAAGAACATGGAAAAAAAATACCAAGCAAAACTGGTTCCCAAACTGCTGACAAGTCAATTTATTCTGCTGACAAGTAAATTTATGTTTCACATTTTAGAACTTTCCCTTTCTTTCTGTGTTTATTTCCATTTTTGTCTCCCATTTTCTCTCTTTTTATCCTAGCCAACAATTTCCCTTTGCTACTACTTTCATTTTCTCTCTGGAGCAGCTACTCCAAGACTCCACCTCTTATTGTTGGTTCTTGGTTTCAAAATCCAAGCAGGGGGAAATAGCTGGGCTTCCATCCGAGTCCATGTTGTAACAGGCCATATGAACAGTGCGCAGGAGGGTCCTGATTTATTGCACCTGATTTGGGCCTGTAATGGAATTCTACAAGTTTAGAAGCCCAAACCTCCCATACAAACCCTGGGAAGCGAGACCCTCCCAGGAGGCAATTCGTATTCACAGCTGAAGAACACAAGGATATATTGCATTCTTTTTAGACACAAGGATGGTGGGGTTTCTATGTCAGAATGTGACAGGTTGATTAAAAGTAAAATGCATATTCTTCTGCATGGACTTTCACTACATACATCTTTAACCTGTAAAAAGTTCAAAAGAAAAAATATGTATGAAAGCTCTACTGTAGGCAAAGATTTAAGGTAGAAGTGGGTCTAGCTGTGATCCTCACATCCAATTTCAGTGCAGTTCAACATTAAGTAAATATACTATTGAGAAATGGTAAAATGGGAGCAAATTGGGGCTAGCTGTGTTCCAGCTGGAGCCATCAGCAAAACTCTCCTGACTTGGACAGGAAGAGACCAGCCCCAAAAGCCGATAGCGAGTGAAACATGGTTCTTTTCTTTTCCCTCTGTCCTTTAACCATTTGACTGCTCCACATCTTTTCACATTTTGTGAGCCAGAGGAGGAACAGGCCAAAGTGGCTTCTTGCTCCCGTAAACAATTCCATTATCCCGAGCTGAGAATCCCAGGTGGGAAGATCCACATGGTTAGCTGCGACTAGCCAGTGGTTACTGTCCACACACAGGAGAAACTGCACACTCGCAAGAGGCAAACTCAATAGCAGTGCCCAGTGGCAAAATCAGGGAAAGAAACAAGATTTCCTGCCTTTTTCAAAACTTTTCTCTTCCCAGCAACCTGCCCACATCATATCCATATGAGACCTGCTCCACTGCGCTCACAGACATCTCCTTCTGCTCCCCTGTCCCCAGTAAATAGGAGCAAGGAGGGGAAAAAAAAGTGGTTTAGAGACTGCATCATTTAAAATACGGCACGACAGCAGTGGTGTTCTTTAAGATTATGTAGTGCTTTAATAATTCAAAGGCAGAAACTGTCTGGACACTGAATCATCAGACATGTACATCTTGTGCATCTCAGGAGAGTCTGCCATGCCAGCCACGGAGCTTGCAGACAGGAGAGCGTCTCGCCTGCTGCTCACGAAGAACGCTGACCTAGGGTGAACTCCGCTAATGCGCGGCGCCGCTCTTAGGGCTGCGCACGCGTCCGACACAGCGAGCACACACGAGCAGTTTGGAGGTGGAAGTTACAGGAATCTGCCAGCAAACAGAAAACTGTTTGCATATTTCAGTAAAAAAAAAGAAAAATGTGTTCTACACCTAAATTTTCAACATGTTAAAAAAAAAAAAAACACTAACTACCTTAATAGAGAAAAAAAAGAGTTTTAGTAAAACCTGCATAAACAAAGGTTTGATGTTTTCTTCAGCCATGTTTGTACTGATAAGAGGGTCTGGCTGCCAAACACAGGAAAGGAGGTTACATCCATAGCTGTTATACTGGATTCCAAAGATTTATATTTAGTGTATGGGACTTAAGTCATGGTCAATAAATGTCATTTAGGGCTGTAAAAAACATCTCATGGTTTAATTTTAAGTTAGAATAATGGAAGCATGTGCAGCAGAACTCTCTTGATTAAAAAAGAAAGATAAATCGCAAAGGCACAAACAAGATGTGCTTTATCGTTACAAACTTTTTCAATAAAATAAATCTATGAAAAATAAATCTGAAGTAGTATTTAAATGGTGTTAAATCTGTTAAAATGATTTTCTCCTGAGCTGATGCTGAGGCTTAACAAGGGATAAAGGAAGTATTCCGATTGGCTCATGAAATACTAGTTAAGGATGTGGAGTGGTTGCTATGTGATGTTATAAATAATTAGCATACCTTATTTCAGATAGAGCCGTGGCCCAGATTTGTGCCTGCACAATGGCTCAGCAAACTGCAGGGCTAGGCTGCAAGTGTAAGATCCTGCACTGAGCAAAGAGGTTTACTATTCTTAGGCAGTTAGAAAATGGCATCTGGGGGTCTTAGGAAATTCATATACGGCGCAAAACTCGGTGCAGCATCTGTTGGTTAAAGCACGAACACCACAGGCAGGGACGTGTTGCTACAGGGCGAGATGTGCAGGGAGGTTATTCGACAATGATAAATATGACTCCATCGGTAACGCTCTCCTCTCTGAGCATCGGAATGCAAACAGGGAAAATAAACTATCAACATATGGGAGGGTAGGAGATAGTTGCAAGTAGCCACACACAACACAAGGGCTCAAAAAGCCACAAGCTGATTTATGTGAGAGCTTGGACAGACAAGTGGAAACATCACTCAGCACAAGGAGAGGTTCTGTTTATTGGAAAGAGGCAAGATGTGCAAGTAAAGCTCGCAGGCACGTGCAGGCTCACTGTGTTGACTACGGCACGGCCAAGGGAGGAAGGCATCTTCACGAGAGGGGAAAAAGAATACAACCACAAAGGATGGATTTTTTCTTCTTTTTTTTTCCCTCATTTTTTTGGACATTTAGGGAGGTGAAGTAGGAAACACAAGGCTCTCCCTTTCTTCATTTCAGATTTGAGAAATACACATGTTCACATCTAGAGGAAAGAAAAAAAAGGCAGCAAGAGACTGTGTGCTAACTTGCCTCAGGCTCCTTGCAAGCACAGTCTACAAAATAATCCAGCCTGTTGACTTTTTTTTTGATGTATGTTTCTGTCCAGCAGGAATAGCACAAAACACAAAGCCAGCGGATAACCACATTCCCAGGAAGCCCAAGGGATGCTATCAATAAATTATAATTTCCAGCACACAACAATGCTGTTATTAAACAAGTTGATAGCATCATTGGAAAAATATTTGCAATCTGTGGAACCCTTCTAGTGTATAGCAATACCGAAAACATAATTGGGAAAAAATTACTAAAATGAATTAAACTAGAACTACAATTTTCAACTTTGCTTTCTTTACATAATATCCAACATGTATAACTATTTGTAAAATAAGCAAAGTATACTAAAAAAAAAATCCAAGTCAACACATAAACAAAGCCACAAATTGAGACAGAATGACAGTATTTGCAAAATATGCTTGCAGTACTTCTTTCAGAAATGCCTTTATCAGATATCAGTAGAACCGTTTAAGTCAAAAACCAGCTCAGGACTTAAAATTATATTTTAAGACTTCAGATCTTCGCAGGAAAAAAACAGGTAACCTTCAGGACCGTAAGATCCTCATGCTTTAAAATTTACAGACAGAAAGTTCAAGACATCAAAACACAGGTAGAAGAGGTTGTCTAGATAAGGCATCTGCACCATTACTTTTCTTACTGAAGATTCTGTAATGAACTTTTACAGTTGTAGCAGGCGGCACACGAGAGACGTCTCCGAGCCAGCTTACGGAGGTGCAAACTAGGACACCGACTGGCTAAATACATTG
>JAUBNY010000003.1:144010-167533 GCA_032275445.1 Crypturellus soui | reverse complement strand
GAGGCAAACTTGTTCTGATATCCATTTGAAGAAAACAAGTGTGGGTTAGTACCTCAAGACATTTTTTTTCATATTTATATGATGTTAGGAATTGACCCTGCAAAATGTATCTCACACAATTAGCCCTAGCAAAGTGAACTTGATTCATTCTACGTAAAAGAACAGAATACAGAGAAAGGTTATAAAACTAGGACCTTAGGGCCTCCTTTTACTTCTGTGTTGCATCTCAGAATTAATCAATATTCCCATTCAGAACAGTGAAGAAAAATGGACTATCAAATATCAAAATTTCCCATTTTAAAAGACAGAGAGATGAGCAACCCCTTGTTTTGAGAGTGGATGAGCCCATCTCATCAAAGCTCTGTTAACGTACAGTTACCTGGGAAGCAAGTTGTTAGGTGCTCCATTAGTGCTTCTTGTGTGACTTGTTTTCGGGCAGAGTTCATTGCTGAGATGGCCAGGCAAAGGATTTCCCCGAGTGGAATAAACTGTGACTGACTGATGGGAGACATGCTGATTGGTGATACATCACCTGTAGAGAGACACCAGACATGCAGTGAAGCCTTTTGTTTAAAAAAACACAGCTCACAGAACAACTTTGTAGAGACGTAACCAGGAGATGATGTGCGCAGCTCTGAAATTTTTACCATGTTCTTGGAATAAAAGTCTTACAATAAGAGTCATACAGCATCTTATTTCAAAACTCAGAAAGATGCGGTGAACACTAGAAAGCTAAAAATACATTACAGCACAGACACAATTTCTCAAAGGATGCTGTAGACAGAATGGCAAAAATGCCTCTAAATTGGCATTTACTGGCTGCAAAACGTCATGCTTGAATGTCCTATGAGCTAACTGCATAAACAAAAGGGTTACATACATTTTTCTGGACAGACATTTTATTGTCCTTTCAAAGGCAAGCAGTATGGATCACCTGATCGCTTCCAATTGCTCAATAGTGTAAAAAAAAAAATCAGACAAAATATTTTAAAGCGTTAATGAATCACATTTTCACTCGGCTGATAAGAGACCAACATACACTCAACAAGAGAACAACAACATGCTTTTAGAGGCATAAAAGCATCAAACATGTAAAGACTGATATCCTGAACAGATTCCCTCCTGGATCTACACATTCAATGTCTTGCATTGACTTCCCCCCCCCCCCCGCCTCTTTATTTATGAGGAGATTTAATGGTTTGGGCATGACCTCAAAATTATGAGGTAACTTTACCCAAATGATTTCTTCTCATGTTGCCTTTAAAAACCCTTCATCAACTCATACTTTAAAAAGCAGGAGGGATGTCAGGTTATGATCTGTTTTTCTGGTCAAACAGCAGCCCAGGATTAAATTTTATCCAAGTGGTTTTGAAATCTCAAGAATTTCTGCTGCTGATGAGCACACTTTGTGATCAGAAATCTAATCACTGGGAGTCAATTCAAACTCAAACTTTTCTCCACAATTTAGAGGATTATTTAATTTTGCATTACACTCTACGCTTTGGTTCTCCCACCAAGATTTTTTTTTCCTTCTTCTTTTTTTTTAAATTGTGCTTCATTTTCACTTAAGATTTACAAGAAATAATTTTCCAGACCAGTTGTACAGCTTGTTGTCCAGCAGCGACACCCATCACCCAAGATACAGCAGGGATCTGAACCACGCAGACCCTCCTCACTCCTGCCTAACCACAGACACAGAACGATGGTATTAAAATACCATCTCTTTGGACATTCTTCATTTATACGTGTCTGAAAAGCCACTGTCCCGTGCTTTATAGACAAGCAATGGCCATCTTGAAGATTGCAGACGGCTCATAAGGGCACACGATAACTTTTGCATGACACCAGGGCTAGCACCGTTTGTCCACATCCCACATGATTTGTAAATGAAAAACAAACGAAACAGTTATTACTGCTTACAAATACTTGCACATGAGATATGATACATAATCTATAACCAGCAAGACAGGTAAGATTACCATCTCTGAATAGCAAGACAGCAAAAAAAAAAAAAAAAAAAAAAAAAAAAAAAAAGGCCAGAAAGAATCATGCAGTTTAGCTAGGCAGTTTAAGAAGTTCCTGTCCCAGAGGTATTCCTGCCATGGGTGTCCCTGTGAGCACCAGTAAATCTGATTCAGAGCCAAGTGAAACAGATTGGTATAAATCACCTCCCGCAGAGGTGTAACCTGCCCAGGTTCCCTGGGCACCGCAACGGGCTGTCACGACTCCCCCAGTAGCAGAGCGGGCACTCAGGTAAAGGGCTGGACTTTCCTGAAATGCTTTTGTAGGCTAGCAGGCTCGAAAACACCCGGTGTCCACATTTGGCCCCTGCCAAGTGGATTGTTCTAAGATTTCCAACTGAACCAGCGTTCATCCTTCACCCAACTCAGCAATGTAAAACACACGTGGAGCATCAGTGACTTCATGTTAACACAAGCTCTAGCAAAGTGTGCTGGAGGTGCACTATGCCAGTAGTGCAAATATTTGGGAACTTAACAACCATTTAATTAACTATAAATAAGACCACATGTATATACATACACATGTATATACATTTGTAATTAAAAAGACTGTGAATGTGAAGACTCACGGATAGTACACACTGTTTGATGCGAGAGCCTTCCTTTCTGTTTTATATGGGACTGTATCTGTTTTATATGGGACTATCACCAGCCACTTTCCCACCGAAAATTTTCCCGCTTCCTTCATTGTACCAAGGCAATTCTTGCTTCACCTTTGCTGCTGCCAGAATTAATTCTGGAGCAAAGCAGACCTGCAGTTGCCAGTAAAATGTCTGCTGGAGATCACTGGTGAGCCTAACTTAGAGAGGCTGCCACGTCTGTAAAACCCTCAGCAGACCGAAAGCCCCTTACTTAGGGAGGCTCTAATTTGCCAAATTTTATCTCAAATATCCCTGGGCTCTGGGAAGTTACAAGTGCTCTGTGGTTACAGTTAAGCGAACAAACTTCTTTGATGCCCAACACCAGAAAATATGTTGTGTTTACCATTTAATATATTAACATCAATTATGTGTATAAATACTGCATAAATGCTGTTCTCTTCTTTTGAAGAGAAGGTTTAATACAACTTCTTTAGGAAAGATCTATTCAAAAAAATCACATAAGCTTTTCTTAATTTTCCTTTTTTTTTTGAAGACCACATCACTGACATAAAGGATTCAACATATGGCTTCTGTTAGCTCTGACTGATGCTTGTTTCAAGCAGCTTTCTTTTGAAATCAAATTACTATCCTTGACTTTCATATGTTTATGTTCCCAATTAAAATAAAACTGGAGTGCAGAAAGCCGTTTTCACCGGTTGACTGTATGTTTTGTTTAAATATCATGTTCTATCTATCTATCTATCTATATTCTGTTTCTACAGCCTTTCCAGACTTCTCTTCACAGATTTTTTTTCTTAAAATTTTCTATACTTTTTTTTAAAGGTATTTAACCTTTGGATTGAATGGGATCTTTCCTCATTTTACTATGGTGACTTCTAGTTCTACTATAAGAGGAAAAAAACTTAAACAAAACATGAAGTAGCAAATAAAACAAATGCTTATCTCTTAAATAGCACATTTTTTTTCCGCGGATTTCAAAGAACTTGGGAAAAGTGAGCAACCATCGCTATACTTAACATATAGATGAGAAAGGAAGAGTCAGTAACAGAGTTGCGAGTGAAAATTCACACAGCCGAAACGTACACCAGCAAGGCCACGTCTTATGACAGTGTGTTCAATATTTCTATTCTCTGAAAGTATGGATACCACATCAGTACCATCCTAGAAAGAAAATAGGTTCTGTTTCACATGACAGTCATTAAACTACCAACTACATACCAATGACCAACTTCTTCTTAGTGGCTCTGCTCTTGAAAAGAAGCAACCTGGAAGTCAAGCTTCCTGT
This sequence comes from Crypturellus soui, assembly GCA_032275445.1. Taxonomy (NCBI): domain Eukaryota; kingdom Metazoa; phylum Chordata; class Aves; order Tinamiformes; family Tinamidae; genus Crypturellus; species Crypturellus soui. Next base: position 163,625 of record JAUBNY010000003.1, on the reverse strand, counting down.
GTCATGAACTTTTCATTAAGATGGTTTAAAAAATAAACAAAAAATTTGCCTTTTAAGTAGAATCAATTCAATACAGTTATTGTGAAGGAAAATTAAGGAAATTACACTACTTCCATGGACTATTAGAGTTTCAATGCACAGCCACATTTTATTAGAATTTTTTATATACTATTTCCTTGAACGCAGGGAAGAGCCCCTCCGATTATGCTCCACATCCTGTTAAATATAAGAAGCCAAAATCCTGGCTCTCTTCTCCATTCTGTCACTAAACACCTTTTTAACCTTTTGTCTTCTATAAATGAAGACAAACTTAAACCATGATTTTTAGCCTGGTTTCTGAAGGAAATGGGGTTTGTGCAAACACAGTCTTTGTATATGCCTTTGTCCTTCTTTTCTGCATCCCCGAGTAACTTTTGAACCTTCTCCCTTAAACTGAGAGAGGGCAGATACCTCAGAGATACAAGATTTATTACAAGTTTTGTGAAAACAGGCATATGGACATAAGAAAGCAGAGCTATTAGTCCCTGCACTGATGGAAGAAACCAGAGAGGTTGCGTCTCACTAGACAATAGAGAGGCTACAACAATGAGTGTTTGCTATGCATATGCCAAAGCAGTGGGCTTAGGGCACTGCCATGTCCAGGTAGCAGTAAGAGAACCCAGGCCAAAATACTAGTTAAAGGTATATCGGGCTTTGCTAGTTTTACTGCTTACAAGGCTACTATGTTATTCAGGAAACATCAAACCGTACCTCAGTAAGTTCACGGCACCGCATGATTACAGCGATGGTTGCAACAGAAATCCCCTACATACATTTTCATGCCAGCAGCCTGTTACGTTCAACATAAAATTATGATCTCACTCTGGGAAGAAGAACAAGCAGCTTGTTTTGTGTAATGGAGAAGGCTCCTCTTCAAACAAAAGGCAGCGAATAAAACCAAAATTACCAGTAAGGGGCAAAAAGAGGCTCTCAACATAGAATATTTTCTCTTTTTCAAAAAAAAGTCAAATGAGAAACCTTTTTCATGAGAGGCATATTTTTAGAGTGACTTAAAGGATAGGCAGATGTTGAAGAACCTACACATCTGGCATGGGTTGCACATTGCCCCCTTTTTCCCCTTACCCCAACCCAACTGAATCACCCTAATCACAGAACACTTATACTGATGCAGCAAAAAAAAAAATCTTTCATAACTCATAACAATGATACATAATTGCCATTTTAAGTCGGACAATGTTTTCATCTGATTAAAAAACAGGAGAACAGGAAGAACATGCAGATTGCTGTAGTATTGCCCAGATCACTCTGAAATACCTTGGCTCCACATTAGCATACTAATAGAGAAAGGGACATGTTTTACTGGCCAAATCTAAAATACAGAAAATGAGAAAGTGTGCTTGTATAGTTCCAGCCAAGCACAATTTTCAGGCAGGGCTAAATACTCCCCTTAAATCACATTTCCTGGCATATTTTACAAACAAAGCCGCGAGTTCTGTTTACTGGACTATTACATATATCAGAAAACTGGTAGCATAAAGAACAAAACGTATTAAAGATTTGACCATACATTCAGGTTTTAGAGCAGCTTATGACAAGGATTCCTTTCATTATAAAATAAAACAACAATCCCTGCACCTCTAATCAGTCTTGCAGAATGACAGTACAGCTCTGAAAGGTGTAAGAAGTGCAGTAACATGCACTATCTTAACAACAAGCTTTTCCGCACCTCTGAAAGACATGCACAATAATAAGAACATACCTTCGCCTGCAGATACAGACCACAAAACCGGGAAAATTGCGACCCCTCCAATTCTAACCAGCCCGAAGAAAACACAGCAATTTTAAAAATGACCAGCCATATGACAAACAGTTCCCTTTGAAAATGCTTGAGACAATTGTACAGAGCTTCAATACAAAACTTTACTCCAGCCATGGGTATTGATCCTTTTAATCACTTGAACCCAACAAAAAACATGACCTCCAGGCACCACAGGCCAAGTGCCTGTTACTTTTGGAAAGAGGTGCTGAACTGCCCATAGTCACCAGATTTGTCTTACATGGATTCATCCTGTGTACTTGCTGTGACTTTTATTTCCTTCTCTTTGTTCAGGTCCTGTGGCCAGCTGCCTCCTGATCCAAAGTGATATCCCAGCACGAGTTAAGACTAAGATAATAAAAAGTTTCTGCTGGAGCATGGAACTATCCCAGAGAGGATTCAGCTGGGGAGATTTTGATGATATCCTGGGAGGTGGGAGGGTAGGATTTTTTTTTTTTAATATATTGTGTACCTTAGGATGTTTATCCTCAAAAAATATTTTTCAAATATATATTTTAATAAATGACAATGTTTACATTACTGGCACACAATATGTTAAAAAAGGGGGACTTACCTGAACCCCTATGGTGTGGTTCCATGCTCCAGTACAGTATCCAGAGTAGCTGGGAGGTAACAACAGCGTGCATATTAGGGCTTAATATCACTGTGGAAGCTGGCTGGCTGCAGCAGAGATCAGTGCCACAGGACCTGAAAGAAGGAAAACAAAGCATGCTATTAGACAGTAATATGGTGAATGCCCACCTCTTAAAGCAGGAAATAGGAGCTTTCAAGGAAAAAAAAAAAAAAAAAAAAGATAAATCAATACCTATGCAGATCCTCAGTAAGGCACCTAAATCTGACACAATAAGAGAAATAAATGGTTAAGGAATGACAGGGAAGGTGGAGGCAGAGAATCTAAAGGGCACTACAAATATAACTCCCACGCAGTGTTTTGAAAACATCTCTCTCCTTTTGCCCTATTTTCGCAGAACAGCTGGAATCCCATGCTAATACCACCCCGTATTCCAAAGGCACTCACAGTCGTAGCAAAGCACCTCTCCACTGCAATGCCTCAGGATTCTGCAGTGTCACTCCTCTTCTGCCTGGTTCTCTGCAAAGTGAAGTCATAGGAATGGCTCAGCCAACCTGACTCTCACTACCCTGCCCAGAATCCTTTGTGAACTGAAATGAGTCATCGCTCCGCGAAAATCTACAGTGTGATGTTCCAGGTTTCTCCGTGCGCCTGCACTGGCTCCTTTGTCTTTGAAACGGAGTGCCTCTGCGCCTGGAACGGTGCCCAGCTGCACTGTGCACGATAACAAGCCCGTCTCCTCATTAAGTGGACAAGAAAGCTATTTACACGCATTAGCACAGAGAAGTTAAAGCTTCAACCTCCAGTCACGAGAAAAAAAACTACCCCTAACAAATCTTTAGATTTAACACGCCACCCCCCCACCATTTGCACAAAAGCAGATGCACCCATGTGCGCGCACACACACACACAGTCACAGAGCAACAATTTCTTAAATTATTCACTATTTAGCGCAACACTTACCACTTTTTACTCTACTGATAAAGAAAGAAAAGATTAACTCTCCTTTGTCAGTCCCGGAGAACGCTGCAGACCAGCACATAACAGACAGCTCTACTGTATGCCAGATCAAAGTTGTTGCTGCTGCAAACTGTTTATCAAAAAAAAAAAAAATTAAAAGCAGTGGACAAGTTCTTGCAAGCTCATTTTTTTTTCATCATCTCATTCACTATTTGGGCTCACAACAAAGCGAGCCCTGAAACCATGCCAGGCAGAGAACGTCAAACTGCTCCAAGCGCCAAGAGCCAGCGGAGCCACTCCAGCCTCTGCTGCTTCTCACAAAGAAGGTAACGTTCAGAACGAGGTCACTGTGTCAAGATCTCACCCTCAACGCTACGTTTTTGTTTGCTTGGGGAGTATACGGCAAGTTAAAGCATCAGAAAAACATGCAATAAATGATAGGGATAGTGTATGACAAGAGATATAAGCAGAAGGCTGGGTTTTGGAGAAAAAAGTTTAGTTGTTTGGTAATTTTATGAGAAAACCATTTAGAATCACCTTTACCACAAAAAAAAAAAGTATATTTCTAGCCATGATCTGCCACGAAGAGAAGATTGACGGTCAGAAAGGGAGGGATAAACAGAAAAGCTCTGCTGAGGCAGAGCTGCACTTTAACGGCTATTCTAAGCATGCTGAAATATTCTGAAGTGCACACATAGGCACACAGATCCATAACGCCCCGTAACAGCGCATTTAGGACTCACCCACCCCACAGAACACACCGGTACGCCGGGCCCTTTCCCAAGCGAACGCAGTGGGGCAAGGGCTTCCAAGGCGGCTCTGAGCGCGGAGGCGTCGCTCACCCGCGGCATCCCGCGTGCGCCCGCACGCGGCACCGCCGCTGCCGCCGCACCAAGGAGTCAACGCCGCCAAGCCGGGGCCGCGCAAGCGCTCCGAGACGAGAAATGCCTGAGGTGCACACGGAGCAAACACAGCGCTCCTGTTTCCTGGTCTATGCCAACGCAGCCAGGCCAAGCTGTAACCAGGCTAATTTTCAGCGGTGAGGTAAACCATTACATCCCTAGTCACACAGCAGCCAAGGCCTTCGCATTAAAGCTGGGGCTTTGCTCTGTGCACAGTCACCAATTTCCGCCTTCCCCAGAAAGCCTCATTCCAGGAAACCTTCATTCAACATTAGGAGAGTTTTGCCCACCTAAGGGCTGCGGGATCTCCCACAAACTGCTAATGAATCTAGCTTGGCATTTGAGGTGTTTAGGTCGCCAGGATCCTCCTGGAAAAACTTTGCCCGTCTGCTAAGACCACACCGGCTTTAGAGCAAAGAAAATCTTCCACGGGCTTAAAAGGGAAGTACGGGGAGCACCTGCTGCAACAGAAGAGCGCGCGGCACTGCAAGCTGCTCTCCTCGCACCAGACAGCACGCAGGAATGTCCACACAAGCCCACGACAACTGCTGCAGCAGCACGCCATACCGCAGCAGCTGAAATACAGACACAACAACGACCAAGCCGAAAGCAGGACTCTTGTAGGAGTTAAATATATCTGGAATGTACTGAGTGTGCAGATGTGTTGTAGCACCCTTTCATTCGAGTTCATGGCTTCAGAGCAGAAATACTGCATAGCCCCTTAATCAGTGTTAAGGAAGAAGTGCCAGATACCTCAAGCATGAAGGGAAATAAACAGGCAAGGGAAGAACAGGATCACAAACTGTAAAGGAGAACATTTAAAAACACTGAAGCTGAGAGAATAAGAAACATCAGAAAGACACAAACTGACGCTCGTATTCCTTTAGGAACTCTGCTCTTACTAAAAATTTTGAAATATTAGTTAATAATGATTAACTGGTAGTACACTACTAAACTCCTGCTGGCTTACCTGAACAAATCTCTTAGTCTTTTAAACACACATTTAAGAAAACACAAGAGAATTTGATTAGGTTATTAATGCAGCAATATCCAAACAAGTAATGCCCACCTGGCTTTGTGCTAATGTTGTCCAGGAATTTAAATCCTCTTTTTTTTCCCTCCTGCTGCTTGTACCCCTATGTGTTTGCAGGGGACATCCTTCAGACCCCATCTCACCAGCTTGAAGGAAACACATTCCTTCAGTCTTACAGGTTTGTCTCTCCTATTTCTGCTCTTGTGCTAAAGGATTTCTCTATATTTATGCTAACCTAGAATTTCTTTTTCTTTAAAAAGAGGATCCACCAGAATTTTCCTTCACATTCCAGTGATCTAGGTACTGTCTCACCTGTGTCAAATACAAGGAAACTTTAATTTCTTTACTTTTATTGGAAATATCCTACCTTACATATAATAAGAACGAAAATTGCCTTTTTCAGTTTTGTTTCCTACGTTGGTAACTCACAGTCATCCTACAATTGAATAATACATTCCAAATATACATTCCAAATATCTTTTATCTGTTCTTTGCAACTGATGAATTTGATTAAAAAAACCACCTGAGTTTGCTTCCTAAAAACATGAACTTGCCTGTTACAATTTAACAGTTTATTTTGTGGATACGACTCTGTTATTCTAATTTGATATCCATTTTTTAAGCATCTCCAGTTCACCACACCCTGAAAAGAGTCACAGTAACTAAAATGGAAAGCAAGCAATATTTAAAATCTTACCTGACACAGGACAAAAAAAGAAAACCCAGTGTCACACTCGGTAACAGCATTTGAATGAACCCACTAGTCTTAGCAGCAAGAATAAAACAATCCACAAAATAAACAAACAAAACAGAACAAAAAGAAACAGCCGAAACTATTTTCAGATAGGATAACAAAGACTCCTTTAAACTGGGGATTGAGATATTTTAAATATCATATAGAAGAAAATAAATCACATAGAAGAATTATCTGTTACATTATGTAGCTATAACTGGGGACTGAGGGATGATTTTTCACGGAAATCTGTTATTGTTAAGGTAATTAAATTAATGTTGAAACAACAGCGTCAGGAACCTCAAAAATAAAAAACAGAAAGATGGAAGCACTAAAAAAATCAGGCACTAGAGAAGGTCAGCAACAGATACAGCGAGCAGGTGATAAAAGAAAAAAAAAAAAAAAAGGAAAACAAGGAATGTTTTCCTTTGGGGTGGGAATTTTATAAAGGACCCTTGCAGACACCCTGCTTTCAGCACGTAACAGGGCTTTGGATCCTAGCAGTCCGTGTCAGCCGCGTGCCCTTCGCCCCCCAAGCCGTTTCCCCTGCATGAGCCAGAACAGGCTTCCAGCGGGGCCAGGGATGCTGCGGCAAGGGGCAAGCGGGAGAGTCGGCAGCTAAAATTCCTGAAAGGTGAAGAGTGACCCGGAGTGATTAGCAATACGACCCAATGGCACAGCGCACCCGCTCCCAATTACACTGATTGCTGCAACCACGCAAGCATTTTCACCTCAAAGACCATGCTGCAGTGGTTACCGCTTTTCAAACAAATAGTGATGACTGGTGGATAACTTCAGTTTAAAATAAGAGTCTGCAACAGTGAACACAAGTCCCAGGGTACTGCGGCAGCCTTTAACAGCCCAGTTTTTCCTGGCTAGGAGAGGACTGATGAAAAGGCCAGGCATGGAGTCAATTAAAACAGCGCCAAAGTGGTTTTAAAAAAGAAAAGGTTAGACACTCCAAAGACTTAGCAGTTGAGAGTTTATTGGGTCATTCGTTTTCCCCGTGGTAGAAAGCAGAGTTTTCATTATGGCTGAAACAGATTCAAGTGGAAAACACAAGAGATACTTTAATGCTTAGGAAATCAACATATCTGGCACCCTAACACACCAAGCAGCTAGGCCAGCATGTTCCCCCGCTATGTTCTTCCTAAAGGATGCAGAGGCCTCTGCGCCCCACAGTGCCTCACAACACGTTCATGCTCCTTCCTTGGGTCTCCCCAACATGGGGGATCCGCAGCGAGGGTGGGAACGCGGCAAAGGCCACAGCCCAACAGGCCAACAGCTCAGCTCATCCTCGGGCTCCGTGATGCTGGTCAAGCAGCAGGAGGAAGGACTCAGAAACAAAAAGCACACAGACTGGGGGGTTAATACTGTTTCTTAAAAGGAAATGTCCTTGTTCTGGACAGAGAGCATTCTGAGATCCTCAAGGACTGGCACACGTCTGTGTTTCATCCAAGCAGCAGGATGCTGCAGTCCAAACCTGCTCCCCAGAGTAAGCGGCAGTACCTGGCAGCAGGAGCTTCCACATCTTAGCCACTGCCTAGATTAAATGCATTTCTTCCTGCCCATTTCTTGCGTTTTTTACGTCTTAATTTTATTGGGCACTCATTTTATTATGGGAAACAATAAACCAGAACCGTCAACAGGCATTTTATTACTGTAAGAGAAACCTACTCCTCCCTCCTGCTCTTCCTTTTTTTTTAAAGCTTAATTTCAGGAATCTGAAGATCTCCCTGCACATGAGCTATACAACTAAACACAGCATTCCAAACAATACTGACACAATCAGTTTTGCAGGCACCCATGACTTCTTACGTATCTCCTAACTTACACAGTAATATGTTTACAGCCTTGCTCATCACCACCCACTCCTTGCAGCCTGCTCACCATTCTGTCCAAGTGATGTGCAGATCATACTCCTAAAAAAGCAATGAACCTAATGCACTCAAGGGTGAATTTTTTTTTTTAGTGAAATTGCATTGACTTACACTATGTTTCCTACATCACTATTTTGCAAAATTACTCAGCTGTTTTACTCGGCTGTTGCTAGAGCTTCCTGAAGTCCTTTCTGGCAGTCTTAATGAAACTGAACACAGGGTTAGTTCTTCAGAATCCATTCCATCTTCTAACGTCACTGCTAAAAACCAAACAAATGGCATTGATCTTTGCTGCACAGACTACAGGTAACCCTTTCCAGGGACCAGAAGGGGCCTTTCTTCCTTCTCCTTCTCCTCTGCACTCTAAACTGGGCTTGGCAAGACCTCTTTTGGACTTTTGTCAAGCACTACTGCATTTATAGGCAGTAGCTTGGAACAGTCCTTGTGCTCCCCAAACGTTGCCATGACCCAGTTCTCTGAAAGATGAGAGTGCATAAAAATAGTTCAGTTTGGAAAGACCTAACTTAGGGTATGGACTAGATTTCTGTGATATTGATGATGATCTTAACTTACTAACTTGAAGTAAACCAAAAGGCTAGGAAAAGGAAACGTTTGAGGTAAGTTCTTAAACCACAAGTTTGGCAAATACCCATTTGGGTACCGAGAGAAAAAGCACACATAACAAGATTTTGAGATCAAAGCATAAGAAATATATAAATCCAAGCTCTAAATAAGTACATTTTATGCCACAGCATTTTCTTAACACACATTAAACCAATGAAAAAAAGTATTCCTGTCATTCCTTATTTGGGACCGCAAGGAAAAAAAAGGGCTTACAGCTACTGCCATATTCTTTCAATGAGCTGTACCCACAGGCAGCATTTTAGCTCGCTCAGGCCTTATGTGCCCAAGGGCACGTGATTCCTATTTAGGAGGGTAAAAAGTGTCTGTGTCACAGGCCAAGCCTGACAGAGCTCTGTGCTTCAAAAGCAGTTCTGAGCAGCAGCAAACAGTGCATCACAAATAGTTTAGTTTTAAGAACCCAGGCTGTGAGGACTGAAATACAAGCAGCAGCAGATTAGAGGGAAAAACAAAATCAATATTACAGAGGGGAAAAAAAGGTAGGAAAAGTTAACTGGGCCAAAACTGCTAGGAAAGAGATGATTTTTTGTTTGTTTTGTAAAGCAGACAATCCAGCATATGTGATGCGAATGACAAAAGAGAGCTTGTTAAAATAACCCAAATGTTTAGCAGAGCAAAAAGGAAGCAGGAATAACCACCACACAGTGAAGACCAAGCGCAGTGTCTCCAGCTGCAAGAAGGCTGGGAACGCGCTGGGCCCCGCGGCTCGCTGCAGCAGGCCAGGCCGAGGGCCCGAGCGCGGAGCGAACAAAGGGGCGGCTGCTCGGCGGCGCCGGCCGCATGCGCCCTGCGTGCGCGGGGCGCGCGCCTTTGTTCTGCGCGCAGCCGCCGCACGCAGCGCCGTCCAGCCCAAGGGGCAGCGAGCAACCGCGTCCTGTGCGGCAGCCCAAAGCCCAAACCCCGTCTCAGACCCACGGGACAGGGCATCCCCCGCAGCACGAACCCGCATCCTGCAGCGGCTTTGGATGAGCTCTGCCAGGGCCAGGGCTTGGGGCACACAGGGCATCTAGAAAGGGACATTCTGCTCCTAAGCTGTAGTAACGTGCACCAAAGCTAGCGGAGGGATGGGAGTTCAAGGACAAAAGACAGCAGGGAATAAATTAGCAGTGTGCATGCTAGTAAGCATGTGGTATCACTCCACCAAGAGAGCCAGCAAATGGTTTGGACAGTTTGAACTGAACACGTGAAAGCGGTTAAATATGTCATCAGCAACGCTGCCCTTAGAAGTGTACTGCTGCTTTAGCGGGAGCTCTTCAAAACAGATATGCACATGCAGCCTCATAGAAAGAAGGGCTAATTCAAAAGAACCTGAAAAGGCACAGCCTCCCAGAGCGCATCCTGCGAGCCACGTGCGCTCTTCAAAGCCTCTGCACTAGCAGTGCTTCCCCGGCTCCCCTTGAAATTGTGGTGATTTGTTTTAATTGCAGTGCTACATTTAACTGAGGTAGTGCACTGCAGATCCATGTTTTTTATGCAGCACATAATCTGGTATCCCCTCCGAACACAGTCTGGGGAACCTCCATGCTACAGGGATATAATGCAAACTGTCTTCAAGGCTTAGGTCTACAGAGAAAATTTACCTCCAGAATTGCCCTTGTGAAACTTTATTCTCTACTATTCACAATTAAGGGTGTCTTTTTCCTGATTGAGGTTACACAATTCACAAAAGCTATCCACCAGGCCTGTTGCACAGGTATAATCCTGGTAAGTTTCTTTGTGTGAACAAGACTTCATATCACACACAAAAAAAGGCAGAAGGATACAAAAAGAATAATGAATAGTAAAAATGGAATACTAATTTTATTAAGAGGCAAGAAATCATACCCTCCCCAATGTGCTCCAACTGGAAAGGCAAAACAAAGGAATTACTGTTTTCACTTACCAATATTCTAATTTGGGTTCTGACAACTTAATCTTTTAATAATATGCAACCACTGACATTTAAAGTTGCAAGTAAGTCCTGCTTCTCTGAAAACTTCCTGTTAAGATCAAAGGCAGAGATATTAAAAGAACCAAGTTTACTTCCCATTGCCATATGTTTCTTCTAATACCCACAGCTTCATTTTCAAAACTAATGTACATTTGCACTACCCTTTTTCTCCATTGAGTGCTGCTGTATTTTCAGCGCTTCTGCAAATCAGTTACTTAGCAGCCTAATTTTAGGCAATAATTTCTGGGTTCTTGCATAAAAGTTCCAACTTGAATGTCAGCAGAATCCATGTACTTAAGCTACATGGGAATATGATTTATGCATCTCCCCTGATACTTGAATTGATAAACAATAACCCAAGAGTCTGTAAGATAAAACTCTGAACATTTGATTTATATCCCTGTGCCTTAGAGAAACTTCTTCCAGGGAAGTTTCTTCCAGGGAAGGTTACTGTTTACAAGAAAAGCTTTTGTGTTGACAAAATGGTATTCTGAAGATGATCAAAAAAAGAGGGAAAAAGGAGGTACAGAGTAAGAAATTCTCGGTCTCTCAAGCTTAAATGAAGTAATTCTGCTATGCAGTGTGTTCCCCCCATTAAACTTTTGGGGAGCGGGGATGAGAAAGCCTTGCACAACCCCCAGGGCCGTTTTCCTTCCCGTTTCACGGCTGGCAGCAGCCTTGGATGCAGTCGCCACGCTCCGAGCGCCGCGGCCACCTCCTGCAGCCTCCGCACGAGCCCCCTCCCCGGGCACCGCGTCTCGGAAAGCCGAGCGGACACCAAAGGCGCCCGGCTGCCGGCGCCGGTGAAGTCACCGCGCTGCCGCGTGAGATCACGGCGTTTTCCACAGCAACAGAGCGTGAGGTCACCGCCGCCGAGGGATTAGCACGCGGGATTAGGGGAAATAAGAAGCTGGTCTGTCCGGAAGATGGGTTTTGTTTCAAATAACAGGATTTAAGGAAACAATGGGAAATAGATGGGCTGGTAAATTGTCTTTGTCTGAAGCATCTCCCTTTTTAAATATTGTAAAAATAAGATGCTGCTTTCTCCGACAGCTCCCTATTAGTTCAAGGAGCTGGTGGCTGCCTCCTGAACCGGCACACCGGGCCTCAGCCCTGAAACAACCTCCCTGTCGTGACCCCTCGGCCATTCGATTCTGCGAGTGCTGTCAGCCAGACCGCTCTGCTCCTGTCTCCTGGCTGCTTCATTCCCAGGCATCCAGAGCCGGCAGTAACTACCAGGAGGTGACCGGAAAAACAAAACAAAAAGGAAGTCTGAAAACATCTTGCCTCAAACATATCTTATTGTGAGGGCACGAATTTGTGAAGGTGATTCTACATTAGGCCTCTGTGTTCCTAAGAAAGGCTGAAGAGGCATTATAGCGCTTTAAATACCTGATTACTTGAATCCATCTTCCCTGGAGAACATGCTTGCAGACACAGGAATCCTTATTACTGACAGAAGAACAAAATACCTGCAGGAGTAATTTCACTGCACCTCTAGTAGTTTATTTTTTCAACAATAACTGTAAATAGCCTGTTTGAAAGCCAGAGCTGTCTGAAACTCTTCCAAAACCTGTGCCCCCCCCCACCTTCCAGCCTGGAGCAGCGCCGGGGAGCAGGAACGGACCCGCTGGGCGACCACCGCGGGCTGCCGGGGTGTGCGGGAACCACCTAGAGGCACAAGCGAGGGGGGAATCCGATTTCAGCTTTTAAAGGCGGCCTTACTCCAATGGGAGAGTGAAAAGGGTGATGATACCTGGGAAGAAAACATGCTATTGACAGAAGTCCCTCTTCCCATATTTTTGCAGTTGCTCCCCACTCAGGTACTATCTGTGCATACATTCCCGTGCCCGGGACTGCCCTGGACCCTAGGACGACAACCCAGCAGCGCCAGAGAGCTGCTCTACGGCGCGCAGACCGCTGCCGGCACCAGGCGGTCTCACCCTGCGAGACCGCGGAGCGGGCAAGAGGCCGGGCAGGAGCGGCAGGAGCCGCCGTCACCCTCCGCTCCCCGCCGCCGCCATCCCGGCGTGCCCCGCGCGCGGCCCTGCCGCCATGGCAACGCATCCGGGCCGGCGGCTGCGCATCCGCGCCGGCACCGGCACCGGCACCAGCGGGCTCGGGGCGCGCTCGGAACCGGCCCGTCCGCGGGGCGACCGCGGCTGACGGCGCAGGCCAAAACTAGGTATCAGAGATCAGATACCTGGAGATATCAGAGCATCTCCAGAATTAAATCAGAACAGTTCCTGGTAACTCAGCCCATTCTCTCCCTCAAAAGCACTAAATCTTCAAGTATTTCATATGACTTTTCAATCTAGGCCAGTTTTCCATCCTTTTAAAGGGAAATTATCGCACAGTGAAGAAAGAAAACAGTACATTTTTTGCAGAGGAAGGGTTAAAAGAGTGGCTGCCTGTCTCCTACGAACGTGGGAGCTCCTGAATCCGCAACCGGGGCACACGCTGGAAGCGGCAGCACGGAGCAACCCCGCAGCTCAGCACAGCCCACGCGCTGCTGAGCCTCCGTGGCTGCTGCGCAGGGAAGGATGCCCGAGGGTACCGCCTCAGAAAACATCGAAAGCAGCACGAGAATTTGCCTATGGATTCTTACTGGACCTGGCTCACCTGAAAGAAGTGGAAACGTCCTGCTTGAGCAATGGGAAAAAAGAGACAAGAAGGGAAGGCAGCGGAGTCGCTGCCACTGAGAAAGGCGCCCGTGGCCATCGGCATCAAGCAAGACCGAGCTGCGGCACAGCAGCAACGGTGCTGGGAGCCCCCACCGCCAGCCACACACGGAACACACACAAATGACACACGAGATTCTTGGCACAGCCCTTTATACTAAATAAACAACAGGAAGAGTGGAAGCAAAAAATACAAAACTCTAAAGTTCGTACTTCCCTGTGCCCAGCAGCACAGGGCCCAAGAGCTGGCTGCTCGCTCGGGGTAAAAGCTGCAAACTGTGCCTGCGCAAAAGTTCTTCAAAAATGCCCACCACCAAACCACGTGCACAGCAGTTCTCCTGCTCACACTGATTCCCCTTAGTGTTTTTCTGTTTTATCTGTTTGGCACTTATGAGACCTTTAAAAGGCCGGCCACCTTTTCCTCACCAAAGCCCATGACTTCCCCTGGGCGCGTATGAGGAACCGGTTCCTTCCCGGGTGACACCCGCAGCGTCTCGCATGTTACAAGATCTGAAGGGAGACAGGGCCTGCCCCTGCCCACGGAGTTCACAGCTGGGGCAGGCACGGCCAACACACTCCAGATACAATCTGGGAGGCCACGGAGCCATGAGGGCACTTCCTCCTCGCAATCTGCAGCTCTAGCTGAATGACTCCTTTGAAAAAAGAGAAAAAAGACCACAATGATTTTATTGGTCTTAGTATTTGGCTTTGGGACCAGCCAAGAATCTCCAGTTATTAAACATCCGTGATTCTCTTCTCACCTCGAGTGCAAGAGGAGGAACCTAGCAAACAAGAGAGGACAGCATGACTGACAACAGCTTACAGCTAAGCGAGCAAACGCACAATCCACGGAAGAAGTGCCAAAACTGTTAGCTTGAAGGTAATAAATAAACCCACAGCCTAAAAATGGAATTTCTACCAGCATCTCTTGCATTGCATTTAAGGGAAATAAAGAAAGTGCTAGTGCTCACATATTTCAGCAGTACCTGAATGGGAAGGACTCCTTAGCTTTCCCAATGTGTTCTCCACTGCTGGAAGCCTGGAATGATCTAACTGCTGCCTCTGCATGAAGGATTTGCCCAGACACTAAAATTCTGGGCATTTGCTGGAGGCTCACAGGATGTTTTTGTTCTTTTCCCCTTCGCTGCTAAAAAGGGAAGATTATGGCACCACTTAAGCTGGGCTAAGCACTTAATTTGTTCCAACTTCCTACCTCTCAGCTGCAGGTGCAAAAATGTCAACCCAAGCTGAATTAACAGATGATCATCAAGCAAATTAGTTATGGCAAGAACCAAATTTGAGGCCCTGCACAGAACAGTGGTAACTCCAGAATGAGCTCCTCGAACAGCACACTCCTCCAGCCACTGGGGAAAAGCTTCGTGACGGGTCCGGAGCATCACACCTCCTGCAGACTCACCATCAGGGTTGCCGACTCTGCACTAGGAAGGCAGCCTTGACCCAGAAGAAAGAGTGGTAAAGAGGATGTACAGCCATGTAACCCATTTCTTGTGCATTCGACGTTGTGACTGTGGCTGGGAGAAATGTGCCTGGCCTGGCTTTATATGGGGCAACTCACCAGATACTGAAATAGTTTCTGGGGCAGATTTTGCAGTGCTTGCATTGAGCGCTGCAGAGCTGGCTCTTCTCTCTCTGTGCAAACTGAAGGCAGGCCTACAAACCTTAACGTTCAGCACAGACCTCAGCATGTCCTTGTCACATGCTTGGCCCATTTAGACTTTTGTGCTATTTTGAAATTTAAGCAGCCAGAAAACTCTACTTCTTAGTCTGCAAAATGCTCTCTCCTATGACAGAAAATTTCTACAGGGAATTGGGGTTGAACAGGTAATAGATAAACGTACATGTCTGTATTGCCCTTGAAACATGGTCTATAAGAGAATACAGAAATCGTGTCAGAGGCATACATCAGAAATCATATATTCTTATTTGCACTTGCATCATGAAAGTGCACTGCAGCATGGTCATGTACCCCTGAAAACTGAGGCAGTTCTGACCACTCTCACTGCAAGTCCACGTGACAGCTAGAATTTTCCAAGAGGCGTTGAAAAAGCATACTAAATTTCATCATTTTTTAGGTCTAGAAAGACCTGGGTTTAGGTCTATCAGCACTAATTTTATCAATAGAGGGCAACTTCTGCCAAAGCTCCCTGGGGTGGACAAGCACTGTGTATCTTATCTGACAGGCGATTGAGACTAGAATAAAATAAGGCTGCATAGTTGGACTAAACAAGGATGTAAACAGCAAGCATGTTTTTCAAGAATTTGTTTAAAAATAGTGCTTGCTGTTAGTAATGGCATGTATCCATTTCCAGCAGTAGTACCAAGGACCTGTTAAAAACTACCACCAACATTTATTGAATTTCCCAAGGAATATGGTCTATTAGACATCAGATACTAGCCACTTTAGTGGAAAATAATAAATCACATGAAGGAGAAAAGCCAGAATTATGCATTTTTTCACCCACTTCTAGAATACCGCCCCAAAATGCAGATGACTACACACAGCCAGAAAGTATGGTTTCATGGGAACAATGTCCTGCTACAGAACATAGCTCCACTGAAATTAAATTGCAGCATAAAATCACATTGATACTGTAAAATAATTATTTTGGAAAGATGGAGAATAATTTTGACAAATGTCAAAACTTCCTTTTACAGTACTCCTCAATAAAATATTTCTGTTTCTCCCTTGAAAATAATTTTCTTTTAAAAGGCTGCATTGAGCAAAACTATCTAAAACATTTAGACAGTCAAATTTGAAACAAACAAGTTGATTCTGCTGGAATATTTCATCTGAGCTAACTGGCTTCAGATTTTTTTCCAGGTGAGACTGTTTCAGATCAGGAAACAACTTCCTTAGAATCTCAAAGAGCTCCACAAAACACAGCTTCTGTCTGCTAGACAACCATATGTAAGCCTAAAGTTTTACAATATGAGCTTCAACATATGTTCTAACAAGAATATCCACTATCATATATTTCCTTATGTGAAATTGAGGAGTCAAACATATTAACTCCAAATGAAAATTTTCATTCCGTCTGAGCAGGATTTGTACCTGAAAGTGGTTCTGTGGCCTTTTTATATCTAGATCCCTGTTCTGTTAATTCACCTGGTGACTGTGATACTCTCATTCACATTGGCTTACATGTGCTGACATATATATGTAGAATCCGGAGCAGAAAAACAGCAACAGCATTGCATCAGCCGAACCACCTGCAGCACGCTCACTGCAGCACCGAAGGGTGTCTTGTTTCTGTGATCAATGTCCATCTTCCCACCCTCGTAAACTCTTTTCTTCTCTGCCAAAACAGAAATCACAGGGACTCTGTTTGACTTTTATATTTTCACTGTGACCAGAGAGAAAGATTCTTGAGAAAAACAGTGGAAATAACTAAAAAATATTCTCATAAACTTAATAAAGCCACTTGCCCTGAGTGCCCACTTGTGTGGAAAATGTTTAAACTGTTCCATTTAAAAAAAAAAAAGTCCTAAGGGAGCTTTTAGAGCTATATGCAAAACGGTTTCATGCAGATTGAGGGCATTAAGCACTTCAAGCATGGAGGAGAAAAAAAAAAATAGAAAAAAAGCTTGAACTGTTCTAAAAAGAAAGCAAGAGTATTTTAAGTCTGAGACAGATCTCATCCATCACACTCATAGAGAAAACAAACTGAGAAGAAACCAAAAGGTAATAGCTGATAAGCTACAGAATGGATTATTCCCAAGGCCTTGCTTAGTCAGTATCTAATGTATATGACTGTCATGGTAATTTTTCTTATAATTTAAAATGTAAACTTTAAACAGAAGAACTCATTTTGCACTGCCTAAGTTTACCACTCTTTATGCCAAGCTATGCATTAAGGCAGAATAAAGGTCCAACGAAGACGGAGATGAAGGAGACTCTTATCATATGTCCCTCCTAAAACAGCACTGATTCAGCAAAGTGAAATTCAGACAGGAAATTAGATGAAGACTCCTAACCACGACAGCAGTAGGGTAAGGAAATAGCTCGCTAAGAGCTGCAGTAGGGGCCAAACCCCAACTAATTTTTAAAAAGGATCTAGAGCCAATTTTTGAAAAGAGTTATAATACTCATTCACCTGTAGCAGCAAAAGATTGGCCTCCCACAGCATAATGTCTTCAGACAGAGTTCCCTACAAGAAGACAACTGTGGGAAAGACATTAGCTGAAGAGGCACCTGAATACCTGCAAGACAGGCTACGAAAGAGCAGCATTAAGACAAATGCCTGTAGGACTGTTTCAGAAATGTTTATTTTAATTTCAGATCTTGATCCTAAATTGATAAAGAGAAGCCCTGCACAAAGGAACTGGAATGGCAATGTTGTCTGGAACACAGTTTCATTCTCCCCACCTCGTGAACTGCCTGGCAGCTCCGAGGGGCATCCTGAGGTTTAATAGCCCAGGCTGGCTGCTAGAAGAACTTAATCCCACTGGAAGATGTGGAGCTAGAAGGGTTTTTCAGATCACACTAGGATCTGGTATGAGGCTGTGGATTAAGAAATTTGTGCAAGTAAGGTTGGACTATCTGAGCAGAAACCTTGCTCCTTGGGAAGAAGACCTTAGTGCCTAAAGAAGCATTTTTGTAGGAAGGGACCTGCCAGCCCTCAGTTTGTTCCTACTTGGATGTTCAAGGCATCAGAGGGTAGTATTTCTAGATGGGAATAAGTCATACTAAGAACATATTCCACTGTGCCAATTCCTAATATGTACAAAAATAACCTGAAAAACTCAGTTTTCCTTGCTGCATGGCAAAACTCCAAGACCACTTAAAAATCTTATATACACTTGCCTTCAAGTCCAACAGCACTCTTAAAGCCTATGAATGGCTATCATTTTTCTGTTGCTATTGAATGCACAAAACAGTAATAATAAATAAGCACTGCAAAGAGAGAATTTAACATGTTCTTGAAATATGGACAAACCATTTAGGTATTTGCTTCTCACTAGATGCTCGTCTTTGTGATCTTATGTCTGACCTCCGCTGGCAAGGATACTGATTATCTGTCTTTCTATTGTCACTCCTATTGGAGTGCAGAACCTTACCAGCATTGTTTACTATTTATTATTTAGTATTTATTACTCACATATAAGTAAGAAGTTCGTATGACTCTCTCACTGGCCCTCACAAAGCCAACAATCACTTAACACCAGCTGCCTTCAGTGATGCACAAGGTGAGGAAGACACATGTGGGAAGTGCCCCATGCCTCTGTTGTACTGCGTGTGCTCTTGTAGCAGCCAAGGCTATTCATTAACCAACTATTACAGGAACGGAATAAAACACCCATTTTGAGGCAGCACCAGCTTCTCAAAAGTGCAGTTACACTAAGATGTAGCCAAACTTAAAGGAGTGGAAAATTAAAGGATTTTAGCAAGAAATTCATCCTGAGTTTTCCATTTTATTTACCTGAACCTCTTACCTGGTAGCATGGTGTCACAAAAATCTAGTCATATTTTGAATACTTAAGAAATTTAAATGATGAGCTCACAAAACTCCTTGATTGAAGCCATGCAGCCTCTTCAGAAGAGGATCCCTCATCTTGGGAGTTAATTTTGTGCTGCCTCCTATTCACAAACAGAAAGGATGTCCACAAAGCTGCGTGGCGAAAGTCATTTAAAATGTGTTTCTAATCATGCTTGAATGGAAGAAGCTGCTTGTGGAATTTTTCACACAAGCAATTCCCATTTGCTAAAGCCATTACCCTGATTCTCCAATTACTATGCCTGCACCCCTTCAAAAATCAAAAAACTATTTAAATGTTCTGCTGTGACAAAAGCCAGCCCCAAAGCACTGATCTAAAATGTACTTGACAATGCACTTGAAACTGTCATCCCAGTTCCTTACCTCTTCAAATAAACTTCCTGGAGTCATTCAAAACGCAAGCACATTAAACACAGAAGGAACTTTCTAGCTCTCCTAAGATAATGAATCATAAAGTTGACTTTGCGCTTTTGAGAGGACGCTCGGTTGTTGCTTGAGCGATCTTGCGTTCAGCCTCACCATGGCCCGATCCTGGCATGTTCTGCTGGAGAACACACACCCAGATCAGACAGGGTTCGCCCAGATTCAGGAGGAAGATAACAAGTACGGGTGATGAGGAGTGTTCTCTACCACTCTTGAGAGGATGGGGAGGCACGAGGAGGCCAGAAGAAGGGCTGGCGAGAGGAAGCAAAAGAGCATGGATGATGCAATGTGGAAGGGGAAATACTGCTCTGGAATGAGATAGAAGAGAGGGAGGGAAGAAAGATCTAACGAGTTATGAAGACAAGAGAGGCAAACTGGCAGTTTCTGAATTTCTGAGACAACCACCATCTAAAGCATTAGGGAAAAGAATGTAATTAAGAAAAATCCAGAAGACAAATAAAATAAAATAAAATAAAATAAAATAAAATAAAATAAAATAAAATAAAA
>JAUBNY010000003.1:97993-110827 GCA_032275445.1 Crypturellus soui | reverse complement strand
CACACCCATCAGTTTGAAGATACTTCAAGCAAGACACATACCCAAGAGCAAGGAAGCACTGATTCATCAGCTCACAGCTACTTCTTGGATATTTATTGCTTAGCTTAATAGCCTATCTCTCTGGAATAGAGCAGTATTTGGAGAAAAAAAAAGAGACAGAGATAAAGACAGACATTAGGTGACTCAACACAGCCCTGATCTAAAGTTTTCTGCAAAATAATGGAAAAACTGTCAGCTGGAATGTCCCCCAGACCACAGAGTTTCAGACTCGGTCTGCCCCACGGCAGCAGTCCTCACTAGTCGCTGGTTTCCAGTGGGACCCGGCAGCATCTCTGCTCCCTCCTGGTGCCCAGGAGCACTCGCCACAGGAAAGGTTTGCTGCCGGGGTGCCAGTCCCTGTTGCTGTGCCTCGCTGTCCCCCTCCACGAAGCTTTCCAAGCCCTGACAGTACTCATCCGTCTGCCCACAGACAATTCCCCACTGCCCGGAGGAAGATTTCTGCAGGCACCACTTGCACCTGCCTCTCTGCAGAAGCTGTTCTGAATATTCCTCCCCAGTGCACAGATTTTTATACCAGGAACCACAAGGAAGAGCATTTTATGACATGAGGTGCCAAACTTCTCCCACTACCTTACAGGGAACTTAAATTCTTCAGCTGATAAATATTCCAGCAATAGAAGACAAAATAATTTTCATTTCAGCAAGTAACACCCTACACAGCAGTGCAATCTGTAAAAGCAAACCTACCAGCCACAGGGAACATTGCTACTCTTGCTCCAAATCCTTCTCCATTACTCGTGGTTGTTGCTTGCTTAGTTTTTAATTCATTTGTTTTTAAATAAGAATAGGGACTTATATCCAGCAGAGCACTGCTACCTCCCACATTTTCTGAAGATCAGCACAAAATCTTTAACTCCTGCTGGAGCTAAGCAACAGGGAGCAGCACCGAAGGTCTCGGCTTAGAGAAAAGCTTCTAACACAGCATGTGTGTGTCACATCAGATATAAGAGCAGTTTCTGGTGTGAATACATCAGCCTACTGCCTTTCTTCTCGAGTC
Source organism: Crypturellus soui (assembly GCA_032275445.1). NCBI lineage: Eukaryota > Metazoa > Chordata > Aves > Tinamiformes > Tinamidae > Crypturellus > Crypturellus soui. The sequence goes on along the minus strand of JAUBNY010000003.1, from coordinate 109,770 downwards.
AAGGCTTAGAACAAGCAAAACATGCAGATGTTAGGAAGATATCAATATTCCTTATTACAAAGGAATATCACTGCAATAACAGTCTTGAAACAGTGAAATTAAGAGTCTCAAATTTAAGAGAGTCCCAAATTAGGAATCTAAAAAACCTTCCATTCTCATTCCAAAAAGTGTACTTCTCACTCCCACCACAAAAGAGTACCTACTTCCTCATGAAGAGCTGGAAGGTCTTCAGTCTTCATTAAAACTGACCACTATTGAGCTGAACTCAATACCTTTGCAAGGTAGCTGTTGTAAATCATCTTAGTTATGGTGCTCATCTCAGAAGGTCTTGTAAGAAGTCACCAACTATGATTCTGAACACAAAAACTCAAAGTGCTCTTTATCCTACGCATCCCAACAACATAGATCGGAGCAAGGTATATCAGGTAATCCTCCTTCAAAACTGGTATTTTTCAGGAGATTTCTCAAAGCATGATACCAATGCCAAATTATTTATTTTTCCTTCTTCTCCCGAGATGGATCTCAGTATTATCCCAATTGATGGAACTAAGCAAAAATAAAGACATCACAGATTGAAACAATGACAGACTCTCTGAGAAGGCACTTAAAGTGTCCTCTGTTGTCCAAAAAGTTATAAAAACAACTACTTTGCCCATATCACCATGTTATTGCTGTAGTACTTAAAAAAAAAAAAAGAAAGAAAGAAAGAAAGAAAGAAAATTATGGATTTCTACTCACCATATAGTAATTACTAAAATAACAAAGAGTAGGAAAAAAAAGTATTTCCAAAGCCTGATGCTATTACTGAACTGCCAATGAAAAAACTCCTGCTAACACCCCTTAAGTCTATCCCCCTGCACTCCTAATCTGAACACAAAAGGTTGAGTTTAAAAAAACCCTGAGATTAAAACTGCCTGCAGTTTTCAGCTTCAGGCCAGCAATGACAATACTTTAAATCCTTGGCTACTTGCCTCATGAAGACACAGCCTACAGACAGTCCCTCAAAGTTCTTTGAAATGTTAAATACAAAGCAGGAGGTGGTCATAAAAGAAATATTCCTTATAAAAGAAATAGATATAATATGCAGGCTTTCCATATTCATATCTCACTTGCTTTGCTTTCAGCCACCATGTTCTCAATTCTGTATTGTCTAAAGTTCCTGGAATAAAATTCAAGAATGAAATTAAAAACACAAACTAATGCTGAAAACAGATGCCAGTATACACATTTTACCTTTTAGCACTCATAAATCTCTCAAATGCATATTGTATCGTACTTCTTATCTGGAAAGACTAGTTGTTTACCTAATAAATGGTCCTACTGCATTTATGAAAATTCTGGCCACTTAGAAGTAATGTATATATTTTATTCTACAATCTCTGTAGCATCTACCCATTTATTTCAACGGAAGCTAGTGTGGCTCCCTACTGCACTGGAAACACAGCTATCTTTCTGCCAAGAGCTTCCCAATGTATAGAAAAAGAAGTAGGACTGCGGGATCTGTTTTATCCTCTCTTATCCTATAAATTAACAATCCCATAAATTAACGTCTTTTTTCCAAGACTAATACAGATAATTTTCGGAGGGGGATCAGATTTTCAAGCTTAAGGTAAGAAAACCCATCCGTTTAGCATATCAGCCTTGCCCAGAGGTACTGTCAGCGGAAACAGTGAACGTGTTGCTTGCAAAGTAGGGAGCAGGGAACATGCTATGTCTAACCATGTCTAACCACCGGCGTGGGCTCAAGCCTGAAGTGATAAGGTTTGTGGTTCAACATATCAAGGAAATAATCACCAAGAAGGGACCTTCAAAACAAAGCAAATGTTGTCCTCTCAAGGCAGGTCCTTAGGCAGCTCCCCACGCCCACGGGGTGAATATTTAAAATCACTGCTGGTAGGTGACTGGGTTTTCCTCTCAACTTCCATGCTTCCAGAGGTAAACAGGATGGCAGGTAGGGGATGATTTCTGGTCCCTATCACACCCTGAATGCTCAGTGCCTCTCCTTTCTCATTTGGGTATCTTAAACTCAAAGCAGGAGGTGGGGGAGAACCACTGAAAAGGAACAACTTTACATTCATTCTGAAAATTTGTGCTTGCTTTGCTTTTCTTGTCGGGTCTTGCAAGCCCTGTTCATTTTAACTTCTGGCTAGATGCTCTACCAGATAGCCCCAGAAACCTCCCTGTCTGGGTTAACAGACCCTGTAACTGGGAAGGAGCATGAGCGAGCGAGGAGGTGGCAGCCCCAATGATGTCTGGGGGCAAAAAAAAAGACCCTGTCGTTAGACAAGGTGGTTGCTGGAGCACTAGCACAGGACGGGTGGTTAATCACGAGCGATCCTGAAGAATCAAACTGCTGAATCTTTGAACTTATTCACACTGTTTAATGTGTTTTTTTTGGCGACTAAGTGTAACCCAGCCTGCAGGAACTGCCACCACTGTGACTCCAGGCATACTGGACAAGCTGCTCCCTCCTGCTTCCAGGCGCACAGAGGTAATATCTGGGAACCTTCACATGCTCAGGAGAAAAAGCATGTGCATAGACATGTTTCAGCTGCAGAGAAGGACTGAAAGGCTTTTTCAAGCTCAGGAATATCACACTGCCTTTGGCCAGATGAGATGGAAGAAGAGAAGAGGTAAAGGAGGGTAAGCTGCTATATTACTGCTGCTATGATTTTTTTTTTAACTTCATGATTAAACAACCATAGAAACCATGATTACAGATCACTGACATCTTTTAAAACATGCCAAACTAGTAAGTGTCTCATCAATTTAGTCACACTGACTCAAGCCCTGGCTAGCTCGCAGCACAGGCAGTACTGGCACTGCACTGCTTAAAGAGATGGATCTTCAAGGGGCCCTGGCACGATCCCGCATGTTCGACCAGTGACACGACACAAAGACGGGGGGAACCACTTGGAAGTATGTCACAATACTGCACTTAGGCTTGGAAAAGCTCCTGGTATTTAATCCTGACTCTTCCTGTCAGGATGCAACACAACAAGGCACTCGCGTTCACTGCTGGCCACCCACACTGGTGGGTTCCTTGCCCAGAGCAAATCAGCAAGAACAGACTCCAGGTAGCTCCAACCTGCAAGAGAGCCTGCAGCGCGTGTCCAGCCAAAAACCGCTCCTAGGGGAATGGCAAATCACTGCTGGAGCAGATGGATCCATAGACTTTCCTAGCAGTGAGAGAGCAGTGATTCATAGACACGGTTTATGCTCGCATTGACTCACTGCTTGAGATATGAACTTAGTTGACCAGCTTGGTTTGTCCAAGAGGGAATAAAAATATATATATACATATGTATGTATAAAACAAAATTACTATATTACTAGCATTACTCTCTGCCCTCAACTAAAGTTACCAACCCCTCATTAACTGTAAAATCGTTTTGATGATTTTGATAAATATTATAAAAAATATTTCTGATGAAGAGTCACTGCCGATTTTACTATGCCATACATACCAATAACACTGTAAGCACTATAATTTCTTCTTCAGAATTGTCACATTTCTTCCCCAGCTAATTTTAATTTTTAGTACTTCTACTTGTTTCAGTGCAACCAGTTAAAGAAGTTTTCAACACATTTTGCTGTTTAAAAGAAGAAAATCAAACAGGAGCACAGGAAGTATACGGATGCAGATTCCTGTTTTAGCAGATTAAGATGTTGAGCAGGCCACTTCAAAAGTCACAAGACCTTGATTCAGAAGATGTCTGAATAGGTTCCTGTTCATCAGTGCCACTTCAGAAAACAACATTCTTTCTGATCACTAACAGTCTTAAAAGTTAGTCCAAATTTGGGCATTTTCAGAACAACCAAACAGAGAAGTCATGACTAGGAACAGAAATGTCACCATATCTGTCTTATAATATCCCAGCAGCAATCAGATAAGTAATGCAAACCTAATTAATAAAATATTCACTGGTTACCACCTGTGACACATCCCAGTGGCCAAAAAGTAGAACAAATTCAGAAAACTCTAAAATATTTTTGCCCTCTCAAGGAAGAAGGGTGACAGAGTGCACGAGTCCTTTACAGAGCAAGATGTTTAGCCTTGGAGTCAGTTATGGAGAAACGTCCAGTAACAGGAATACAAATTGTTACATCTGCTATAAGTAGGAACATCTCCCAGATGGAGTCAATTCATCAAGTACCAAAAGATCCTACAGAAACCTAATTATGTCCATCTGCATTTGAACCTATTCCTGCTCAAGCAGAGTTCTGCATTTAGAGAAAAGGGTAATAGCTGATTAAAAAATCCAGTAAAAGTCTAGTAAAAAAAAAAAAAAAAGTCATTCTGAAATAAATAAATAAATAAATAAATAAATAAATAATGTTTATAATTTACACATGAGCTCACAGCTTGCTTGTTTTCCAGTGTTTTTGTTTTGTTTTGTTTGTTTTGAAGTCAACTTTTTCTGGACTGGAATGATTTTCACGCCTAGAAACAGCATCACTCAGGTAGAGAGGCCTCACTCCCAAGGAGGTCTGCAGCCACTGAAGTAACTCAAGATGGCAAGCTGAATCTCTCCGGGATACATTTTTGTACTCGAAAAGCAGGCAAGGAAAACAATGTTGCGGAGAGAAGCAGATGGCCAGTGAGTTATCCCTCTCAGTCTGATGACTTATGTGGGCTAAACTTGTTTGTTTATTCGCATATTTGCAAAAAAGAAATATTCCTTATGTTAGCAGCAGCTACATTGTATGGTCCTCAGACTGCTGCAGCTATGCAACACGTACCACTACCTATATGCGATGCTAAGGAAAAGCTACAACATTTTCCCATACTAACAAAAATCACAGGTCTCCCTGCCTCATGCCAGGGAGTTAAGCGACCTGTATTTCTAAAACTCTGGCTCGATAAAATAAAATAAAGTAAGTAAAGGGACGAGAGCATTTCCAGTCACAACCGAACAACTGTGTTGGCCTGAGTTTGGCGACAGGCACTGGAATTCCTGGGATGTTGGGAGCCCTGCAGTGGCAGCAGCAGCAGCTTCTGCTTCACCTTGCCCAGGCTTTCAACCCATGGGGAGCAGGGGAAAACAAACTGCTTGATAAAACTAGGTATTTTAAATAGGTTTAAATGCTTGTGAAAAGAAACAGCCTTTGGTTTAGGTGGTGGAGGGCCAAAGGACAAACACACGAGAACTGGATCTTATTTTCAAAACATTCAAATTCTCAGAGGATTCAAAAATTCTCTGAGAACATTTCTTTCAAAGAAACACGTATGTGAAAGCTTCTTCAGATCTTCGCCCATCTTCCACCGCTCTAATACCTCTCCACGTTCTTCCCCTTCCTTTCTCTTAGTCTGCTTCTAGGATGAACAACTTCTTGTCACATTGGGGGCACCGTGTGGAAGCATACGCTGCGACACTGTTCCTAGGTCACACACGCTTTGCCAGAAAAGCCGTCTCTTGGCCCACTCTTGGCTGAGCTGTTGACACGAGCCCCATGCTAACCCTACACACCGCATTGGGAAAGTGCCATCATATGGCAGCGAAGCAAGAAAGCAGTTTATGTGCCAGCAAGTCCTGTTAAATGAGCCATCCTTGAAAATACAGATTGCTCTCAGACCATCTCATCCCCTCTATAAAGCTGTGCTCGCTGTCTTTGCACTGCCAGGCACATAAAACTAACGCAGTCTTTCTGCGCATGGGAGCACCAGTTCCATACAAGCGCAGTACTGGGAAAAGATTTCAAACATTTTAGCTGACAAATGTAGCTGTTGGAAATAAGGAAACAAAGGTCACTCCATGACCTGCTAACTCTCCAAAAAAATCACCAAAAAGAGTCTTCTATCTGCAGTTACAATACTGCTGTTGTCAGTTATTGCTCAGGACCACCCTTACTATTCCAAAGGCTACTGATAGTTACCAAAGGGCCTTGGCTTTCAGCACAAATAGTTTTACATTACTTTCCCACCAGCATAAGCATCACCACGTTCTTGTACAGAAACAGAAGTGACTAAGGGATTAAAAGTAATTAGTATAGTTTTACTTATTGGCAAGAGTACCGAAAGCAGATCAAGCCGTTTTTCAGAGTTCAGCAAATTCTCTGACAAGGCAGAATTTAAGCGCGCTGATGGAGGTACTTATTGGCGCCCGGCATGCCCTGGGAGGAGGCGCACGGGACGGCAGCACCAGCACGTCGCGGAGCTACCGCTGTGGAGGCACAAGGCTGGAAAAAGGAAGCGGCAACGGCGTGGAGAGCGGGAACGCGCCCAGCACCCGGCGGGAGAGCGCATCCCGGTGCCGGGCAGCGGCTGGGGCTCTTCGCCGCGGAGCGGAGCAGCCTTCCTCCACCTCCGCACCCCCTCGGCGGTGTGGGAAGCGCGACGCAGAGGTGCTCAGGAACGCCATCTGCTCGCCCGGAGCCCGGCTCGCCCCCTCCCCGGCGTGCAAGAGAGTCTGTGGCACCACAAAGGGCAGCACCGAGTGCGCTGATACGTCCCATTTCTGCACGCAGCGAAGAAAATGCAAAGTCAAAATGTACTTTTTCCATGCCCCACAATATTGCTCTTAATTTGCTAACTGAAATTGCCTGCCCTGTTTCTTTAAAAAAAAAAAAAAAATGATTGGAGGGACAAGGAAAAAGAAGAAATTTCTGTGAAAGTATTAAGTTTAACCAGAAGAAATTCCCATTCCAATAAAAATTAACAGGCATATGTATGTACAATACTGACCTCTGGGCAGCAACAAAGTCCACAGAGAACTATTTTTTTTAAACAGCATTTATTTCATTCTACTATGAAGGAAGAACACTACACTAGATTTCATACATTAGTGCACAAAAATTGTGACCTCTCAAACTGTTCTGCTCCCTCTCAGTGCCATTCCCGGGAAACACACGTGTGCCCATGTCCAGACACCCCCCATCTCCACAGCCGCCACTTGCTGCTCAGCGTCACAAAGAGGGGGAAAGCAAAAGGATGCAAAATCCCAATGCTTACCCAGAACAAGCCATGCACACGAATGAGCCCATCAGCCACTCCAGCCATTCCTGATTCTCCCAAAATACAGTAGTTGCCAAGCTAAGAAAAACTTCAAACCATTGAAATTCATGCAAAAGCATGACACAGCTCAACACATCAAATATCTGCATGTGGACAGGACTGACTTGCTGAGCATGACTAAAGCCCCACAGATGAGGAAGTTTACATGTTGTTCCAAAACAGCAACTAAACAAAAGACTCTCTTCAAAGATCTTGAGCGCCTTGTCTGATGAAACAGCATGTCTGTCAGGAAAAGCGAGTAAATGCAATAAGCACATATGTAGCCACCTGCCAGGATTGGTTGCTTTTCTATTACTGCAGCCCCACAACTCCTAAATGGTCATACATTTAGTCCAGACCTCCAACTATTTGTAGAATTGACAAAATGTGGAGAGTGGGAAGAAGCAAACACTAATATCATATTATTTAGCAAAAAATGCAATTATTCAGTTATTATCATTTTAGTAAACTATTCAACAAATGAAACATGAAGATAAGGTTTGAAAACATTTAGTGAAACACTTCTGAAATAGTTTTCCATCTTCATTTCAGAAGTTATCTGAATAATTCAACAGAAAGCTTCCATGGGCGTAGGTTTATAGCTATGATTTATCTTCCGATGGCCAAGCAGTGACTGCAGCTTGTCGGCACCTCAGACTACTTTACATTTATGATTCATTCGCACGAGAACTGTTCTCAAAGCCTTTTTTTTTTTTTTTTTTTTTGAATTAGAAGAATACTAACAGACAAAAATGGTCAGCTGTGATCCAAAATATCATCCTGGAATTTATGACCAAGGCTGCACACAGCAATATGCATGACAAAGTCTGGCCGCAATATACTCACTCTTTAGAGAAGCAGCAGTTTGGTTTCTTATGGCTTGCACTGAATAATATGTGCACTGCTGAAGTACTGCATTAACATATAATGAACTCTTGCTTTATTTTAATTTATTTTTGAAGCAGGCAAGTTGAATGTACTGAAAAGATGGTGGTGATATAAAGTGCTTCTTAGTGTAGGGTTATGAAACTAGTAATGAGCCATCCCACACACTTTTTATATCATGCAGACTACAGTAAAGTTATTTTGGATGATTTTTCTGCTGAAAAGTGGTTATGGCATTGCACAAAATAATTCTGCCTGTAAAACTCATGAAAATACCACAGTGTCCCATCTCCCTAGAGCAGCAAGCTCTAGGTTGGCAAATTCTTCAGACCTTAATCCTGTTTTTCCCCTTTTGGGGAGCCTTTGGGAGTCCTTGGGGCAACTTCAGATGAACTGAGAAAATCAGCACAACGTTTGATTTTTCAAAACCGGTCAACACCGTGAGGCTGCGCTTAGCTGAGCCATCTCTCCAGCTTTCACATGGACACAAAGGAAGGAACTGACATAAAATCACCAAAAAACCAAACAAACAAACAAACACACACACAGAAGACCCAAAGGATAACTGCGATGCACCAAAAGGAATTTAAAGGCTAATAAAGGAAAACTCAGAGCTTTGCTGTACTTTAACGCCTAAGCGCCGCACAGTGCCCTCTGCTGCTTGAACAGGTAATAGGCAAAGGCCACTAAAAAATGACGTCATTTGATATTAAACAACACACTCCGCTGCATGCGCAAGTAGTTATTTCCTTAGTTACTCTTATTCTCTAAAAATACTAATAATTTTTGCAAATGCCCTCAGTAGCAGCTTAGAACAGATATTTTTACACTCTCTCTTCCCATCTCGTAGTCTGTGTCGTCTGCAAAGCAAACGGGCAGCTTTCCGCCCGTATCGACACAGTGAGAAATTCATGCAGAGAGTGAGTTTGAGAGCCTGGGCGGCAGCAGGGGGGCAAATGAGCCCAGTTACCCTGGGATTTAATCACAAGACACTCATCACGGCTAAAGAGAACAGCATGACAGTCTACATGCTGCCCTCACCACTTGTCCTAAATACCCACATATTCAAATATTTTCTGGAACCAATTAATTCAGCTGGACAAGAAGTGCCCATCTCTGAGCACTATAACAGGAGGTCAAACGTTTAATGTAATTTTCAACTTGCAAATAAATGTGCATTAACAGTCTATAAAAAGCCCCTCACTTGCAACATGAAAGAGGTAAAGCCGACTGAGGGAGCAGCGAGCCTGAAGAGGATTTATTGATCGTCAGACAGAACCAGGGAGGTCTCCTAACTTGCAACACAAACATTTAATCTGATTCTGAAATCTTACCTGCTGCCTTTAAGAAGATTAACACGTATTCTCTTACAGCACACACTGAATTCCACCCTTCTCCTGAACTCAGAATATTTGCAAGAAGCAGAACTTGCGCATTTTAACCATTCTATCTGTGTATTACCCAAAATCAAATTCCAAAATTGATTAAGATCTTCGCAGAACTCATGTCATAAAAATACATGCATATGCATGAAAAGTTAAGTTGTTCATTGTCAGTATGCTGGCTTTGAGCAGAAAATGAAAGGAAACATTCAAGGAAAGAAGCTATATTCAGAGGGCAGAATTCAAACCGCCCTTCAATTCAAAAATGATTTTTCTTCTCTCTTACACAGACTGAATACAAGGCAGGTTGCTAGCGTCTCACGTGCTTGGTTCTGCTCTATGAGCCCATCTAATCGGCAAAGTTTTAGGTTTATCCTTAATTCTTCCTTTAGCTAAAAGGACAGTGACCCCAAACTGTTCCGCAGGAAAAGGGAAACACAGCCATGCCATGGAGGTCTCACCATGACCCTGGAGCAAAGCGAGAGCCTCTTCCCATTCCCTGAATGGCCACCCATGGGCTCGAGCGGGTGGCAACCTCATGCTAGATGTCCCCAGCACAGGTTTCCACTCTGTTTTTGTTAAAAATCCCAAGATTCCAGCAGGGTCTGCTTAAAAAAAGGCATGCTAGGTACTCCCATGTATCAGTGAAATATTCCTTGGGCTTTTATCTATAATGTAAAATAAGTCCAGGAACCATGCATTTGTCATGAGAAAATGTACCCAGTTTCAGCATCTCACCTAACTCGCTTTGAGCCTTTAATCTAGGTAAGGCCTTGAATGGAGGGCAGCCCCAAGCAGTTTGCAAATAGAGCACTGCTTAGGGCGCTGCTTGTTGCACGGAAGGTAATGTGATGTATGACATTTAACTGTGAAGATTTGCATTTGTGCCCCGTAGTCAATAACATTTTTTTAAAAAAGTAATTATATTTTCATGATAAAAAGTCCAAAGGATATTACCCTATTTTAAGCTTCAGAATAATTCTAAGTATTATTCAGAACAGAAATACTTTCATTTCAAACAAAACCATGGGTGATCACAAAGGCTCGTTTCACTTTGAGCCCACTGGAATTCCCCACAAGAGACCATTCCCTTCAGCATTGCACAATAAACACTTCAAAATTATTATCCCTTTTTTTCTGCACTCAATAACCATCTCACCTATAATAACAAGAAACTGTTCAGCAAGGACCTTTGCATCATTTCAGAGACAACCTTTTTAGTTTCCTGCTCTCCACATATCTCCTCACAAAGGCATCCAGTTGGTTAGAAGATGTACGGACAACCTGAGGCAAAGCAATCATGTCAAAGGCCAGAAAAACGTACTGGCATAGGACAACCTTCCCAGTAGAACAGCCTGAATTCAAGACTTTCACTGTATTTTCTCCTATAGATCTACAACATGGCTAGTACGAAGCAGAAGCCCTGCAGAAAGAACAGTATATGGTCACAGAACCCCTCCTGCTCGCAGCTGTAAAATGAGGACAGCAGAACACCCTTCCCTCTAAGGGCTTCTGCAATCACAAAACCAGAAAACTGTCATATGTTCTGGCAGAGAGATAATAAGGGCCATTCATATACTCCAAAAGAGTCTTTGTTCATCATAATCTGCAGGCAAAAGAGTGTCAAAAATAAAGTTGCACCAGAAATTATAAATCTGTCATTTCTTAGGCAGTGCATGTTTGCCTTAAGCGATTTTTTATTTTAGGGTTTTGCACATAAATTCCTAAGGTGTCTTAGAGGAAAGGAAAATAGAAAGGCTGCTAATTACATGCATATTCATGCAGCATGCCTATAGAGCCCTAACTATCTGCTTTCCTATGGCATGGACCCCCATTATTCCCAGGCTGGCCACACTGACGGGCTTTGTTACTGAGTGCTGCTCCGCTGCTCCTGCCACAAGTGCCAAGTATGCAGGCCTGTGCCAAGCACAAAAAAAAAAAAGCTATTAAGCCAAAACACTAATTTTCTGTACCATACAATCAGTAAAATATATGGAGAATACTTCTTGCCACCAGCAACTACTTCATTACTCTTCAAAAAACCTGAAAACTGTTCCCAAAGCTCCCCAGATAAGACAGGTTGTATTGGCCGTTGCCTGCTGAACCTGATCCTGAACTTGAGCACACATCAGACGGTAGGAAAAGGCTGCGGTCGCTCTGGGAGGAAGCAGGAACAAGGAGAAGCAGCGCTGGCACTAAACGCAGGGCCCGGGGGTGCTCCTGGGCACTCCCACCCGAGCGCGAGAGGAGAGACTCACGTCTTACCTGGGGCCCTTCAGCAGGCGCTGCAGCTACGTGATGGCTCCGGGGAGGATGCTCGGGGTCTCCCCGTTTCCTCAGCAAGCCCAGAGGTTGGCGGCTGAGACTTCAGAAGCCGCGTGGTGAGACAGAGGACACCCGGCTCGCATCCTGGCACGCCTGGAAGTCTTCTTAAGGGACAGCAGCAGTGGCAAGGGAACGCTCACCTTTCAGCAAGCTCTCTCGCAGAATAAAATCTGGGGAGTCAAAGCAGAGCT
>JAUBNY010000003.1:73996-85423 GCA_032275445.1 Crypturellus soui | reverse complement strand
CACCTACACATACAAGATACGTACAAGGTTTCCTCTCACTCCATGCACTTTGCCTTCCAGAACAGACCCCCGGAGTCAATAAAAACAAAACCACAAAACCAGGAGCCACTGGCAAGGAGTGCAGACCGATTCAGGGGTGCCACTCAAGCTGCCGACGCCGGCCCTGGGGCCGGTGGCCACATGCTCGCCCCCACGCGCGGCCCGAGCCTGCCCCTTGCCTGCGCCCATGCGCGGAGCCCAGCCTCTCCCCAAGGGGAGGGCGCCCCGCTCGCGCTCGGCACGCTCCGGTCAGGGCTCAAAACCTCTTTCTTCCTAGTTTCCCCTGTATAAAACCTGAGTTTGCAGTATGAGCATACAGTCTGACGGTGCTGGCTCATCGATTGCTAAGTGGGAAGTAACAGGCTGCAGGCTGTGCTGAAGCCAGCAGGCACCGCACTAACGCTGCCACGGTTCAAACCAGGTTGGCAGAAGTCAGTCCCTTGCAGGAAACGAGGGCAGCAAGGAGAGAATTCCCTGCCAACACCGAGTTTTAATGCAAACTCTGCGGCATCTCTGCTTCAAAGGGGAACCCCGAGAGTGCAGGCTGAGGCTATGTCCATCTCCAAAGATGCATCACAGGGATCTTGGGTAGGAAGGGATCTCTGGAGGCCCCTGGTCCAGCCTGGGCTCGACTGAGTTACATAAATCCCTGCTGGTACTTCAGCCAAGCTAACACAAGTGCTCAAAACACACATATGTGAAGCCACTGTTCTGGGATTGCATTTGTCTAGTAAAGCAACAGCAAACTTAATGACTCTGCGTTTCTTTAAAGGAAAGGCGGCAGCAGAGAAACTCTCCTGCTTGCACAAGGGCAAGGCTCCTTTGCGGCAGCAGAGGGAACCTGGTTACCACTTTTCACAAGTCATGACTCGCTATGAAAAGTGCTCGAGTACATTTAGCTCCCTCAAGATTTAGTGCCTTCCCCATGAGTCATACTCCAAAGTGCTGGTGTGCCTCCTACCCAAACGCTCCTCTGATTCACATTCCAAAGAGGAACGTAGTGATAATTTGATGTAGGGAGATTACCTGAAGCAAGAGAGACGTCATACTAGACAAATAGCTGCTGCAGGCCAGGAGACCGTGCTCAGTGCCTTGCCCATGGGGAAAAATTAAAGGAATGATTGGCACCTTCATACCTGCTGATGGACTGCAATACCTAAAACAGTATTGGTGGCGAGGGGGGTGGGAAGGGAGGGAGAAAAGAAAAAAAAAAAACCCTCTTCCAGGAACTTTGGCTCAAACTTTAAGCCTACAAGATCTCCTGTACTCAACACCTAGAACGAAAACACTTTGGGAAGATTTTTGGGGAAGAATCTCTAGTAGATTGCATGAGACCATCCATAGCTATCCATGCTAGGTGACAAAGCTCACCGTGAGCAGGGATACAAGGCCTAAATAAGGTCCACAACAAGCAAACGCAGCCAGCGCAGGAGGCAAATCCGAGCAGCCCGGGAGGCTCCTGAGGGGGCACAAATGCAGCCTCCCATCTCAGAAACACCAAGTAAAACTCACAGATCCAGTTGCCTCTCCGCAACCCAGGGATCCGGAGCACCCATCGGACTGGTGAGCTGGTTACTCTGCTTCTGGGCCCTGCAATCCGCATTTCCAGCCTGCTCCCTGTCACCCCCAGCTCTGGGAAGCGACCTGTCGCCACTAAGGAACTGCGCCAGGACACGTGGTGCCATCGGCAAGACTCTCCTTGACTTCAAGTAAATTCAATCACACACCACAGCACAGGCTCCAAAGGACTTGGCATGGGCAAAAATTAATACTGCCACTATCCTGAGCACAAAGACAAAAAAAAATCTTTTTTCCTTCCATTTCTAGGGATGTAATTTAGAAGCTTATCTTCACTGATGGGCTAAATAGGGTGTAAACCTGCAAACTTTTATCTTCTCCTTATTGGCTGTATGTTATAGGGAAAAACACCACACTAACTCAGAACAGGAAAGTATCATAATCGCCAGCTGGCAGCATGAACTGCCCATGACTGAGTTAGCGATCTCAAAATGCTCCTCTTTTCCCTTTCAATAGCAAATCCACCACTGTTGTGCCAAATATCCAATGTCATAAGAACACTGTTACCATTCAGCATTGTCAAAGCACAGGCAAACTGCTCTGCAAACTGCAAACTGCCCCTCTGCAAACACATTATGCTGGAAATAAAACAAAAAGCAATTTCTGCCTCATCTTCTGGCTAATGTGGCAACTGCTTTAGGGTCCCCTGCCAAGGCAGCTACTAGCTTTTGTCGAAAGCTGGTGCAGTTGAGGTCAGAAGGAACTCGCTTTGTCCAGCCCCAGACTTGATGCCGGGATGAGGAGGAGAGCGAAGGGCCGAGCAACACCGCGCGTCGCAGGGAGCGCTCGCAGCCTGTCCTAGGCATGGACCCAGCACTCGAGTTTCTGAGCTAACCAGAAGCAAATTACAACTGTAGTGTTTTCAGGAGCTTCGCAGTTGAAAAGCTAGCAGTACGCCACACCTGCAACACGAGAAGCAGCTACTTCGGTGCTCGCGGTGGTGCAGCTTCAGCTGGAGGGCCGTGCCCAGCCCTGAGAGCAGCCCTCCCAGCGCAACGCGGCGTATCGGGGCAGAGTCAGAGCAGCAGCAAGAGACCAGGAAGCTCTAGAAGCGTGAGCTATAGGAAAAGGCTGCAGGGGACAATCGTATCCTGAAAACAGACAGCTTCAACAATACACAAAACATTGCTTTACAAAATAGAGAGTCACCAACTCTTCTACTGTAAGCAGAGAAAAAAAAATCCTTATTCTACAGTTAATAAATTTTAAGTTGTGGGTACTAACAAAACTCTTTCCGACCCCATGGGGAGTGACAGCCTGGCACAGGATCTCCCGACAGGCTGTGAAACCACCCTCTGCAGAGGTGCTGGAGATACATAAGCATCAACCCTTCTCTGGGGCAGGGAGATGGACTAGAAGATACTTTGAAGTTCCTTCTAGGCTAACATTTCTGAAAGTACTCCAGTTCCACTGTTAGGCCTTTTCCCCTCTGCAGATTATTACCCTCAAAAAAAAAAAAATCCTGTCCATTATGTATTTCCATTTTCTCCCTTTTTAGATCTTACTGAGACCGTATCCTTGTGTCAAATCTCAGTGAATGTGACTTCTTGTGTTCATAAATACAATGAACATAGTAGATGTAGAAAATGTCTACTCTGCCAGCTTTAAGACAAAATACATTAAGTTATTACAGGGCAGTATAACCCTTAGGCCTCACACATTATCTCCAGGCACCAGCTTATCAGCAATTAATGAAGAGTCCTGTTCTGCTGAGCAGCAGAAAAGAAAGTCAGAGGTGAGGGCCAGCAGTCGATAATTGAAGGATTTAAAACTAACATTTAATAGTTGTATCTGTTTCCTGTTTCCAGAGTCAGAGGAATTTCCCATTTCTAGAACTAGCTATTTAAAGAAAATACTGATAACAAGACTTTTTTTTTTTTTTTTTTTTTGTCTAATTGCACCGAAACAACTAAATGAACAAGGCCAGGGCTCCTGAAAATGTCCTCGGGGCGCCAGAGGCTGCAGAGAGCTGTGCCCTCACGTCCTCCTCTCGGTGCAGCGCACTCAGCACCAGCCAAGGTGCGGGGCGGCCCACACGAAGGCCTCCTGCAGGAGCTATTTCCGACGTCAAGATGCTCGATGTCCCTGTCTGGGCACCAGCCACAGCAGGGAAAGAGCTCACAGCCTCATCAGCTGCTCATTTTCTAAATAACGTAAAGGTAAGCATCTAAAAGCACATCTAAATAAGCCCAAATTTGGTGGAAAAGGGAAGAGAAGGGAGTCGGATGGGACTGCCACTACCTTTCCGCACTCTGGCATTGCTCCCATCATTAAAGGGAGAGGAAAGATTTAACAAATGCAGGAGACGTCGAAGCCATTGCCTGGGAACAGAAGACCAAGACGAACGGGTGAAGGACAGGGATTAACGTTCTCTCTAGCACAGCTTCACGCTCCGAGTCCTGGTCAGCTCTGATGGGAGCAACACTCAGAAGTGTCGCCTCAGATTTTTGCAATACTGAAATTAAACATTAGTTTGTTATTCATATTATCCAAACCATTTCACAGCTCAGGCACAATATTTGAGTTTATATCCAGACAAGCGTCAAAGGGCGCAAAAGATCACATTTCCTGCCATTTTGCACTGAGAAACACGCCGTGAATGGAAACATGCCTGTTTGCCCCAGCTGCCAAGACTCACGCGACATACTGCAAAAATGTGGTCCATTTTTATGGACACTTCTCCCAGCTGTTTCCTGGTAGAGAAAAACATTCACTGTCCTCAGGGATCCTGATCACACCAACAGATCCTGTTTCCAGGTGGACACAAACCCCTGTTTCTAAAATCTTTACAACACAACACTTCTTCCAAGTTGCCTTTTGAGAGCTTCAGGCCTAAGAAACCTGAGATCGCTACAAACTTCTCACAGCACCACAGAATGGTTGAGATTGGAAGGGATCTCTAGGAAAAATCTAGTCCAGCCCCCTGCTCTAGGGACACCTAGAGCACGCGGCACAGGATCGTATTCAGCCGGGTTTTGAAGAACTCAAAAGGAGACACGACAACCCCACCAGGAAGCCTATCCCAGTGCTCTATCACCCTAAAATTAATGAACTTCTTTCTCATATGCACATGAAGCTTCCTGTGTTTGAACTTGGACTCTTTGGCATGCCGCTTCTAGCTGCACTCCCCATGGCCCTCAAGGCTTTCCCTCTCTCTTAACCCGAACCCTAGTGCTAACCCTGAAGTCACCAGGTATCATCTGGACCTCTTTCTGCGTGCTGGAGAACACCTTGCAGCCAGGAACTATTTATCGCAGGGCTTGGCTGGAGAGGCAAAGACACTGCATCCATCTGACCAAGGAGGAGCTGCAAGCATTTCTGGGTGCAACTTTTCGAGACAGCTTGCTACAGTCCTGGAGTCCTCCCAGCAGGTAACCACCACGGCGTTCCCAGGCTCTCAAAGCGCGGTGAGCTTAGAACATGTCCCAACAGCTTCAAAACAGTAACAGACGCTAAAAAGAAAATTCTTGACACCTCTTTCACTCTTCCCAGAGAAGAGCTCTGGAGATGGACCTGTCAGTGCTGCTCTTCAAGGTCTCTGACAGAATAACCACAGGCTATACATGCCACTTCCTACAAGATGAGGACCAAAACTGCCTTCCAACAAAGCATCCCTCAAAATCAGAGCATGCCACCTCCCGACTCCAGCCCAAAAAAGTAGGAAAACGTAGTGCGGCTTGTGACGTACTATTTAATGAATTGAGCCAGCAAACCTTGAAATCCTGTAGCCATTTGGGAAGCCTGGAAGGAGACAAAACTAGCTCCGATTTCAAAAGCAGCAGAACAAGTGCAAGCTTGACAGCAAGCACTCAGTGGCTCCTGACCTTCGGAAAATGTTGGAAAAGGTGTCAAGCCGGGGGGGGGGAAACAAATAAATACCAAGCCACGCATTCCTGCGGCTTCTGCTGGCGACGTACGGGACACGAGCACGGCAAGCAGGGAGCAGCCCGCACGCTCACCCGCTCGCGAAGCAGCTGCCAAGACAAACGCGGCGCGGCGCAGAGCGGCGCGCGGCGCTGCCACGACACAGCCCGCGCTCCGAGCTCAACCTCTCACCGCGGCAGCCCGCGTCACCTCGCGCCGCGCGCACAAACACGCTGGGAATCCAGGCCAGGGTTTGTTTAATTCGTACAAAGGCAGCAGGCCTCAGAAAGGAGCAAGTTTGTCAACTTTCCTGGCATATAAACCGTGTCTGACACAGCGCAAATGAGGACGTCAGGTATTAAATTGAGGGCCTGCTCAGTGGAAGGTTTTATGAGTACGATGGTGCAGGGTTTCCTCTCTCACCACGCACAACTAATGGTCTCCGTTCTGCATATTTCTGGCTTTCCACACCGCAACTTCAGTCTGATTTAGAAGGACACCTATTAGAAAAAAACAGCTTGCACACCAAGAACACAGGGAGCAAATGCTAATCAAAAACAAGTCTGAGGATTGGGTTCTAAGCACAACTAGAAAAAAAAAAAAAAGAAAAGCACTGCGCACTATGTGTAACCCACATCCTTGGAAAGGTACTGCACGATATCCTAGTGCCACTGCTACAAAAATATTACCATCATTGTGAATTATTTCATGCACAAATATGTCTTTATCACTGGGTATCTGCAGACCATGCATGTTAGCAGAACTTAGATCAAAATAATTCTGACCACGTAGGTAAACAAGCAACTACTTACCAAGTTAAAATCAAGTAGAGGCACCTTCCCCTTGTTTTCTTATATCTAAAAAAAAAATTCCTTGTATTTATTTGTTCTTAAATTCATATATTTTAAGAGTTATTTCAGGTACCATCCACATTCAATAACCTCCCATTTCACATTTTTGAGCTATTGGGTATATCTTCCAGAATTTGCAGGCCATTTTAAGTTACCTTCAGTGAACTAGCAAAAATTAACAGAGCAGAAACTTAAGTACTTCATCACTTTGGGTTTGGTTTTGTGTTTGTTTGTTTTTTCTTCCTGAAGAAAGAAGTAGACTCCCCGCGACTGGCTTCCAGCTACACAGAAGTTCAACAAGACGGAAGAAAAGGCTTCTGGAGTCACTGTAGGGGGATCCAGTTCAGCGAATGTGGCCATCTAGCAGGCAAGGGTGTATTAAGGGACAAGGAGCAGATCTGAAAAGCAAACTGCAGAGACAGAGAGCCAGAGGGATGCCAATATTTGCAGAGAAAAGTCATCATCAAGAGAGCAGCAGTGATAGCAGAGACAGAAGGGATGAAGGCAGCTTAAAAATGCAGAAAAAAGAAAATAACATCCCCACGCAACAGGAAAGCGAAACTGGGAAAGGAAAAAGGTCGGAAAAATAATAATAACATTATTAAAAAAAAAATCAAAGACTGTCAAGTGGTTTGTGCTACACAGGAGAAAAGCTAGATTAAAACGAGCTCACGGACTTGGGAGATACTCTGAAATTGAGATTTGTTCAGGATTCTTCTTTTTATCCAAAGGCTGTAACTGTGCTACCAAAAGATACCAGTCTTTGGAGAAGCTGGATAAGCACAAAGTCAAATAAAAGATGTATGGCAAACAGGACAAAACTATGAAAAAGAGTGAAGGCCACTGCTATGCCAACTGGCACCATGCCTTAGGGCTATTTGCACCTAGGAGCACTTTAAACTAATTTTGCCCTTAGCATTCCTTTTAAGTCACAGCATTTCATCTGAGTACCTGGCAAAACACAACCTTCTTAGCAGCAGACAGAGGAATATATACATAAAATTTTTATTTAAGAAATCAAAGTAGATACTATGGAATTGATCTAATGTATTTATATCCACAGAAGCCCTTTAGACCACTGTCAGTTCCCTAAACTTTTCATGGGGCAACATGCACCTTGGTAATCAGATTTCTCTTTGAAGACATTGTGAAAATGAGGCGACTTGGGAGTCAGCTCTAAAGCCCTGAAACCGCCTCATGGACTATCTGCTGCTTTCAAGACAAGCAGCCTTGGAGCCAGGAGACCAAGGAGTCGCTAATAACAACAGGTCTTGCAACCTGCTCCTTCCTATAAGCAGCTCCTACGGTGAGATCAGGACACGGCAGGTACAAAAATCAAACTGACATTTGAATACTTTTTCCTGCTTCACAGTAATACAAGCTTTTGTATATATGCTTTGCACCATTGGTATAATGCTATAGTACAACCATATGCTTTTCACAGTTGCTCTGTATTACTTTTTCCTAAGCAATTGACTTATTTAGAGGGTTTAAGTACTCACTTGTATTTTATGAGACAAGCTTTAAAATATGCAGGTACTACCATCAGAAGATCACTACGCAGCTAAATACTGTACACAGTGTGATTAGCGTGCAGGAGCCAGTTAGGCTGCCTCCAAAGTTTTGAAGTACTTTTTAAAGCTGATTCCTCCTACGTTGAGCTTGATGCTGTAAAACGCAGAAGAACATGCTACCTCGGGTATAGCGTACAAGTGTATAAGGTTATTCACTTGTAATTCATTAATGAAAGAGGAATTAGTACACCCCTCCTCTGCAACTCTGTCCCATAGCACTCAGGTTAATGGCAGTTCTTACTGCAATTTCCCAGGCCTTGGCACAAGCCCATAGAGCAGCTTTGGGGCTGATAGACCTGGGTTTCAGTACATACCTACCGCAAGTTTACACGGACTACCTGCTCTGACTCACTTCTGCTCTTTTGAAATATCAGTACAGCTTCAAATTATCCAGCAAACAGCAGTGCCAGCGTGTTCAGGCTTCCTGGTCAGAAGAGGAAGGTTTCATTTTATTCAGGTCCCAAGCACGCTTTCTTCCTCAGGTTTTCTCTCCACTCACATGCTCAGGTTTTGAAGTGGTTGCCCGGCTAATGCCAGGCATATTTGCCAGCAGGCACGGGTCACGGCCCAGCTCAGCAAACCAGGATCGCTGCTGCGGTCCTGTGACGCGGGCAACACAGGCTGCACAATCATGGGCGTTCCCATCCCATGGTCGGACAAATTGAATACAAACAGTAGTCTCAATAATTAAATGGCGAGCTTGCTTTTGGCACTTTTCATCTGTATGCTCCAAACACGTTACAAAAGAAGTGTGTCATTACTGCTATTTGCAACGCAGGGAAACTGAGGCACGCAGAGATGAGTTTCCTTACTAAATTCATAGAGTAGGTTGAAACAAAGCTTGGGAGGGGACCTGTTAGCACAGGTTTGAACCTAAATAGCAAAGAAAATGACGCTATTATCTGCATTCCATCGGCTGCTGCGCTATATGGTTGTGCACGGGCACGAGTCCAAGCAAAGCACCTCAATGGCTCCTTCCGCTCTAACGAAACAAACAAAACCCAAAACTCACATCCTCACATTAACCAGAGTAATCCTTTAAGCTTTGGCCACATTTGTGCTGACATAAGGTTATGAGCAGCTATGCTGAAAATTTAAAGAAGGATAAACCCAGCAGATGAGAGCTATCTTTAACACCACATACACCTGATTCCGTCCTGCCTCGCTTCTCATTTTCTCAGGGGAATTTTCTGCATGGCCATAGGCTCCATACATTTCCAGCAAAAGGTATTTTAAAGCATACTTTAACAAATCCCTTGCTAAGACCACCCTGGTTCCTGATTACATCTGTAGAAAGTATCGTGAAAATAAGAATAACTAATGTGTGCATTAAGAGAAAATCAGAGATTTTGAGAGTCAGCAATTCAGTGTCAGCGCTGTTAGAACTGGCAACTCCTGTATTATTACACCTTGTACAGGTTATAAAAGACAACACAAAGCAAAAGAAAGCCAGACATGTCTTTCTTTTCTCTGCAAACAGCTGTACTCTGCTGCCTCCTGAAGTATACACTTTTGTGTCCCCAACTGCATCTTCTCCCATCTGCATCGTGCCATTAGTCCTGGTAAACATTTCAGTGCTTGTTAAGAAAATCATATTTCTATGACACATGTGCTTCTATCTGCTTTGCCTACTATTTCGAAGATGTTGCCTATGCAAACTCTTCTCAAAACGTGTTGCATAATGCAATGGGTGTAGCGGAGCACGTTCAGGTAAGTCTCACATGGATTCGCCCTTAAAGCCTTTGCCTTGACCACCACAGTAAGGGTATCACCGTGCCCAGCTGGTCATATGCTGGGCAAGAAACAGCCTAGCTAACAGAAAGCTCACCAGGGTCCAGCGTTACCTCCGCACAATGAACATCCCATTGGCTGCGCCCCAGGATTTTGGCCGCTCTGCTCTGCCACAGCTATGCAGCAATTTTCATTGAATTTACAGGAGTTTAATTATCCTTCAGATTCAGATCAGTCAACAGTTTCACATGTTCCACAATGAGCAGAAATGCCCGAAATGACCTCATGGAAACTAAGCGAACGCAAGACTGGGCAGCCTTCATCTGTGAGCCTCACGCTGAGGAGTGGACACGCAGAGACCATTTGTACATTTAAAATTCTACTTTCTTACGTTTCTGCTCTCAGATCTAGTTCCCTCCTGCCAGAAGGTTTCTAAGGAAAAGCATGGAGAAAACGAAGGATGATACCAACATTACTGCTCCAATTCCACCAAGATTAAAGACAAACACGCCCAAGCTAGAGTCAATATTTATATACACTCTATACACCGTATTAGATACTCTGTACTCTCTATATTTTAAAGGCTCAATCCTTTAGCCTAAGAAACACAGGTAAGTTATTTCCAATGGAAAGAAAATTGAAAACAAGTCAGCATTTTTACACCGCATAAGCTTTCCACGTTGAAGAGGAGAGAGAAGGTACCCTGCCTGATTCTGGCCACGTATCTTCCCTTTTGCAAAGGTTTTGCCAAGTTAGAAGAACACAGGAGCCATACAAATTAAAAACAAATCGCCTCAGTTCCGTTTTAAACAGTGGCATGATTTAGGCAGTGCAAAGGGGGATTAGTTTAAGTGAAAATACACGATAAACTGAGGATCAAGCCCTGTGTATTTTTAATTTCTCTTTTATTCTTTTTGAGTTAGTATTTAGACCCAGCTTCCCCTCCAAATTTTAATATAACTTCTTTTCATCTCTCCTTTCCCATCATAAGATGTCACCAAGCCACATGTGGGGAAGCTCTCTGCACATTTAGGGGAGGAAACAATAAGAGGTATATTTACAAAAAATTGTTTCTCTAATAAAGCCTGGTTTCTTTTCATGCACTCCATGAATGCACAGATTCCCCGGTAATCAGTTTCCAAAGCGGAAATTCCTCCTTTTTTTTTTTTTTTTTTGGCTTACAAAGGTCCATATAAGAATTTAACCTCACTGACAGCGTATGTCCAGCCAGGAATTAGTTGAGTTCACCAGAGTTAATAAATATTCCTACACCCGATGGGATGCTGTGCTCTTTCCCCTACAGGCTGAAGCACAGAATCGCTTCTACAGAATCGCTTCTACAGAATCGCTAATACCTAGAAGGGCATTAGGCCCAATGTGGACAAGAGCAGAGCCATGGGAAGGGTAGAAAACAACACACTTGTTACAGCACCGGGTGTTGAAAGCAAATAAGAGATGTTGAAGGGTCCTCACACCAAGATAAAGTCAACCAGAGAAGCCAAATCCTAGAGGGTGATGGTATGGCCCACCCAACGCAGAGGGACATGGTAGAGGTACCAGAGCAGGGCTGTCCCTGGTCCCTGTCCCTGGTACGAGCACATGGCAGGCTCGTACACAGGGCCATGCCTTGTACGAGGACAGGAGAGTGGGAAGGAGGGTACCTGGGTTTAGCAGTTGCAAGGACAGCGCGGAGTCCAGAGAGGCTGGGCGAGGGGTGCCGAGTCAGCAGCCACCAAGAGCCACCCAAAGTCGCGACGCTGCGCAGGCTAGAGCGCGCGGCGGGAAGGGGA
>JAUBNY010000003.1:26238-49952 GCA_032275445.1 Crypturellus soui | reverse complement strand
CTGCCTATGATTACTTTTAAAACATCAGCTACTACTTATTACTTTTAAAAGCACTAGGGTGCTGATAGTGGCACAAAACTGGCAGTGCCCTTGTGCTGCTTTAGTATGACGTGAAGGACACGCTCTGGAGTCACTGCAACTCTGCAGGCAGCTCTACCCACTCCCGGCACAGGCGTTCGGCTCCTGCACGTAGTCTCCGCGGCCGCCTCGCTTCGCTGCCGCCTCCTCGCTTTGCCTCGGCTTGTCAGGCTTAAGGCAGCTTAACCGTGACCCTCGCCGTCGTTAATCTCAATATTGGATCTGTGGAGATAGCGCAGACAGCTCTGCGCTCCGGAGACGGGCGCTTATGAAGTGCTTGTGAAAGCACTTTAGCTGAAGAAGACAGACAGCCCCGTTCCGCGCCTAATGCTGCCCGGTGGGCACGGGCGCACCCCGGGATAGCTCTCTCCTCATCCCCACCGAGAGGTCAAGAGTCTGCCTCTGACAGAGGAAACCGCCTCTGGCGCTTCAACCTCCAAATGAAAACACCGCGGCATCCAGAAGAAAACCCTCCGCAAGCCAGGTGTGCCAGATTTGAAGTTTCCCAGAGCTTAATACCTTTTAAATTTTGCAGCTCCTCTTTGAAGATTATCTGGGGACCCAGCGCCATGCCAAACCAGAAAGTTGAGCTTTTGTTCTTTCTGGAGCAGTGGCTATTGCGGGCTAATTGCCTTAAAAGTTCCTGGCATCACCAGTAGCTGCTGTGAATTGCAGTTGGAGTCTCACGGCATGAAGGGAGCTCCCCTCTCCTCTCCGCTTTTTTTTTTTTTTTTTTTTTTTAAGGCTCATTTTGTCTTTCATGCAATTTAATCAAGAAAGAGCAGAGCTCACCGTGCAGAGGCTTTCTGTCGCTTACTACAATGCCCTTTCCTCTTTTTGTCATTAGCAGCTTTTCCGGACGAAAGGTTCTGCGCTGCTGTTTGAGAAGGGAGCTATGCAAAGCCCTGACAACTTCACAGCTTGCCGTTTAGGAACTAACGGCAATAGATACCATTTAAGAGGAGGCAGACGGAGCAAATCCTAGCAGCCTGCAGCATCAGGACCTACGAGCGTGGTCTCCTTGCCCTAAAGGCTCTACAGCAGAGTTCAAACAGCCATTTGTTGATCTCATTATAGAGAAATTAATAAAACATCAGCTTAATTTACCTAGGAAGAGGAGAGCAATCAGAAGCCAAAGTTTACCGCAGTGATTTGCATAACAATAATAAACACACAGATTAATCAGCCATACATCTCTATTTCCGTATAGAAAAATGACACCCTCTCTACATCATGGGTAGTTCATAACTTACGGCCTGTGCTCATAAGCAGCAGTACGTTACGCCCAGCAATGCAATCCCAGGCAAGTCACATCTATTCAGATGAGCAGTGCACGTTGTGTCACCGAGTGCAATCCCGGAATAGAGCGCGACGTGCCCGATTCCCACCGGGCACAAATCCACGCAGAATTCTCTACTCGCCAGCCCAGTGACCCCTCATCAACGCTGTGAACGCTCCAGCTCAGTAAGGAGATGCGAGTGACACACGGAATAAGGAAATATTTCTGTTAAAGCTGCTGCGTGCCCTCTGCAGCACCTGCTCAGGCAGGATAGCTGTGTTTCTTCCTCACTACCTGAAGGTCTCATTCACTGAACTCATCCCTCATGCTTATCGGCAGCCGCTTCGTTCCTGGGCTATCAGCATATTTGAACAGACAACTTCTCAAGCCCAAATCCATTCTGAGTGATGAATATCGCCAAGGTCATAAATTAACACATTAATCGCTACATTACCCGCATAAAAGCCTTTAGTGGACCAGTAACATCCAGAGAGTTAAAAAAATAGCTATAAAACAGTCATAAAAATAGGAACCTGTCTGCAACCTCCTAGTCAGCCAAATATAAGGTTATTTTGTAGCAGACAGAGGAAAATAATAGTATTTTTATAAAGATACTGAGACATGAGAGTGTATCTCTGAATACACTTATGCATGTGTGCATGTAACGTATATATGTGTCCATAGCTACACAATGAAAACTTGCATTTAAAGTAGTTTAATATATTTAATATATAT
Source organism: Crypturellus soui (assembly GCA_032275445.1). Taxonomy (NCBI): domain Eukaryota; kingdom Metazoa; phylum Chordata; class Aves; order Tinamiformes; family Tinamidae; genus Crypturellus; species Crypturellus soui. The sequence goes on along the minus strand of JAUBNY010000003.1, from coordinate 47,860 downwards.
AACTTACTAAAATAGTTGGGGAGATGGATAATTTAAATAGGTCACCAAAATATCATTTAAGAAAAATAAATGAAAAGCTTGAGCTTTTAAAATAACAACATTAAAAATATAGTTCATAAAGCATACCAAGAAAACCCAGCAATTGCTAAAGAGTAGAGATAAACAAATGAACATCTGCATGCAAAATGGTTTACAGGGAGAAAGTGGGTGCATGCTGTAGGGTAGAACGACTGCAGGACGGTGAATTGTTCACCTTCTAGAAAGAGTAATTGAAATCTCAGCCTGAAGGTCAATGCCTGAATGCAATCAGATACCTTTTAGCAACTCCTAAACAGAGAGGGGAAAAAATGCTGGCTACATCCTTCCGTTTACTTTCCAGGGAGAAATTTTTGGCTCCCAGGTTTCCTCATCCCGCTGGCAAGTTCAGACTACCATAACTAGCGTACATAGTTAACATAGTTTTGTACTGATACGAGGCACCCAGCAAGCACGGCTGTACAAACCTGACGGCCCTTACACAATATCGCGTTCCCAAAAAAGCACCCAGGCATTTGGCATGGAAGCTTGCCAAAGCAGACATTCCTTTTAAAAAATGGATTAGCATTCTGTTCAGGTGAAGGAAACTATAGTCTCTTGAATCTCATTGGACAGCATTAAAAAAATCCTATTTAAACACATAAATGTCTCTCTAATTATCCAACATTTGCCCTCTTTCCAAATACCAAGAATGGTGATATCGATAAAGAGAGCTTTGCTTTCCAAATGCACAAGCCATTCCCACATATATTCTCCGCATACCCCTTGCAAAGCTAAAGTTGTTTCAGGAGAGCGCATTCCTACCAGGCTTGCAAAGACAACAGACAAGCAATCTTCTTCTAGCCTGTTCTGTTCCATACACCTTACCGCTTTTCCACAGCTCCCCTCTCTGTTGCCATAAGCCGTTGCGGCCGTGTTTCTGCAGGCAGGCCGAGCAGGCCCGTCCTGGTGCACAGCAGGACACGGGATCCCGCAAGCTCGGGGTCTGGCTCCCATCCGAGCCACCATGGCCATGGATGGCACCCTTGCCTGTGGAGAGAGATTTCCAACAGCAGAAGAGCAGCGCAGAACAGCAGGAGTATATTTTAACCACCTATCTCAGGACAACTGCATATCCATATTATTGGAAGTCACCTCTGTACTGTATGGAAGCGTAGCCAAATACACCAGTCCTCAAATCAAACAGGATTAAACAGGTCACACAAAGCACTTACTACATCTAAGATTGTTTCTCATCACTTAAGTCCTAATTGTGTAGAATTGGTTTTGTTTAAAAACTTCATCACAAACTCAAAGCACTTGATAACTATTTTCCCTTTACCTAGTTTTGCCAGGTGGCAAGTCCCAGAACCAGAACTGCTGAGTGCTTCAAAACAGTTCTCTAAAAATATCACAGATTTCCTTTCTGAATCATTCATAAACACAACAGTTAATCCTGATTTTTATTCACTACCCCTCTCCCTGCCAGCAGCCCCGTACCTTATTGAGCCACTGGGTAAATACCCTTGAATCAGAGCCAAGCTGGCTGCTCGAGTAGCCCTGTCAGTCTCGGGTGAGGATGGTCCGCCCAGGAGGGAGGGCAGAGGCGTTACCTTCTCTGTGGCTGCAGTTTCCCATCTCTTACCTACCCTGACTTTTTCACTGAGATGTTAAGGAGAAGCAGCCAGATGCTCCTGGAAAAGGAAGCAGCCAGGCAAGGCTGAAGAATGAGGTACATGTAGGAGAGAAAGCAAGCAAAGCCCTGATATCTCTATCTTTGAGGTAATTTCCCCTCCTCCTTGAGGAACAAGGAGCTCCTCAAAGCTGAAGGAGAGTCAGGGCAGGATTTTCACCTAGAGACTTGCAATCAGATATGGCAGGTCTCAGAGAAGGTGCAGAGAAAGATTAAGAAATAGCTTGTTCTTTAGTATACATCAAAGCAGCCTGATGGACCCTCCAAACCCCTTCTGTAAGTCAAAGACCAGAGAAGGTGCAGTGCAAGGCCATGAAGACCAATCTGAAATTAAATCCTTTGCTTCACTTTTCCTGAACTGCTTCTAGCTAGAGGCTGAGTTGCCAGGAGCAGAAGGGCCAAAGTACCTTATTTTGCTTCAGAGATCCCTTCAGGTCAGGAGATAGGAGGTGATGGCTTGTGCTCTCCTCTCCCACCCTTGGAGGAACAAGGGGTCTTAAGAAAGGTTATTGCTAGTGTTAGTCTCCAGCTCAGCAGCATTTTCAACATATTGATCTCTGCCTTCCCACCTCCCTCTCCACAGTCGGTCTGAAAGTTAAACTGGTATAAAAATAGCTTTTGTCTGATGCTTAATTAGTTCCAATTAAAATAAACTATAGTTAAGTAGTATACATGGAACTGAAGTTTGAATGGTGCTCATCACAACAAAGTGATAAAAAGCTGCATTTACACATGAATGTACATGCCAGCTCCCAAGGGGATTTGTTATGAATCAGATATTCCACTCGGCATTAGTCTTATGAGTCAAGAAAGTAATCACTTCAAGTCCTTTTAGAAAGGTGGTTTCTGCTTGACATCAGTCATTTACATAGATTAAAAGGTGTGCCTAGTACTTAGTAGACAAATAAGACAAGCAAATACTTTGCAGTTTTTAGAGCCATACTAAGATCAAACAAAAAAAGAAAAGATTCTCTTTTGGAATGGAATGAATAAATAAAAAACACAAATACTATAGCAAAATAAGGTTTTTGTTTGTTTTACAACATAAGATATTTGCATTTCTATATTTTTAGATGGTGCCTACAATTACTACTCATCATTTTAGATAAACTCTCATTTTGCTGTAATCAAGAACACATTCTATGCTCACCTCTTTCAGAAAGGAATTCAAATCATTTAGCTGTTAAGACTGATCTAGGAAGAAAAACAAACAACCCCCCTTCGCCCCCCCCCCCCAAACATTTCTGCAATGTATCCTTGCATCAACACTTCTTTTGAGAAGCAGCAGCCTAGATGTCAGTTACTGCAATCTGTGTGGCTGCTTTAAAAAAATCCTATGTGAATATATTTTCTGATGTTTTCTGTTCTTAAGTGGCAGGCCTAGAAAAGATATCTTCCTGAGCTCCACTTACTTCATATCACTCCAGCAAAGAATAAAAAAATGAAGATTTTAATTTGCTCTTCCCAGCAAAGTTTTCCAAGTCGTCTTTTCCTCTAAAGCCTAACAAACATCATCATCTTTTCAATTAAATATCTTCATCTGTACTCCACAGGAAGGTTATACATGCTTATTATATACATATATTTATGCCCCCCAACACAGCTTACACATTTGTATAACATTTTTGCTCACATGTTGTTCTGGACTTCAGTGCTATAAGCAAAAGTATCTGCCTACAACAGCAAACAAGTATGAAAAGATTATGATTAAGGACACAGTTTTAACAGTACTCTGTTACAAGCTGTTTATTAGAACTTTACTTTGACAATAAATAAGGTATTTTTCAAGCAATCAAAATGTAATTATTTAGAAAATTAAACAACTGAATTTTTCACAATGCCTTTTTTTACATATACATGATTTACTGTATTTTTAAACACCAGTTCATCTGGAGCTGTACAACAGCAGGGCTTTTTTTTTTTTTCCTCCCCCCTCTCTTCAATTCACACAGCAGACTATCAAGACAGCTTAATTCTAGAAACTGTGTGTAAATATGATCCGAACTCTATCAAGTTGAGTTTGGATGGTCCAGCTGTTATGAATGCGCCTCTCCCTTCATTAGACTATCTGTTGTTGAACTCGATTTTTGCTGAATGGCTTACACAGGAGAAATAGTGCCTTCTAGAGATCTATGGTCTAAAGAGTAAGCCACTTAAGAGTAATGCCAAGAGCACGGGTTAATCATTTGTAGCTCTGTTACTGCACACCCTGTTCTGCCCTCAACAGCAGTGGCACAGAACACACTTCTGCACAGGATGCTCATTTTCAGTCCTGTAAACCCCAGTACTAGCAAGTACAACCTCCACACTTCAACCTACCATCAATTATAAAAAATGTCTTTCAGTTTTGGTCAAAGTAATTTGCCTTTTTTTTTTTTTTTGCTACAGATTCCAGACATTTCATATGTCTATACAATAATACTTTAAGAGTGTGATGTTCCCATTTAATTTCAAAAGAAAGAATATTCATGTTAAAGCACCAACTTTTCCCCACATTTATTTGTTAAAGTATCAAAGACTAGATGTTTTAAAACATTAGTTCTGAGAGTTATAATTTAAAAATTAAAATTTAATTCTTATGGTTTTATCAAAGCCATGTTTCCAAAGCAAGTTTTATACATTCTGTGCAACATCCCATTTTCCTTAAGTGCAGAGGTACAAGTCTCCAAGTTATGCAGCTGCTATTGAGTTACTGTCTGCTTGTCGACCCTGAGGCTTTGAAGGAAGAGAAAAAAAAAAAAAAGGTTAAAAATACAAGAAATTAGAGTTGTGAAACTCAATAATATGATGTTCATCACTGCAGGTGAAAAACAACTGTGGCAGTAAGTCTATCCTTGTTCCTAAGCATTTCTAATAGTAGGACCTTTATGGAGCATGGCCCACTCAGTACTGGTAGTAGGCCTCAGCTCCTCAGAACCACCCTGCTAACACCAAGAGCATCTCCTTGCACATCTGAGTAACTTAGCATAAGGGCTGGCTGATTAGATCCCTCCAAGTATTACTGCAGTATAAAAAAAAGATAATAAATGCATGAACCACTCTAGAACACTGATTGACAGCATATATATAAACTAGGTTTTACCTATCTCTTAGTTGAATTAAAATTGAAAATGTCAGGCCCATTTCCAGGAAACAGGATTACAGATGTCAGAACAAGCCCATCTCAAGTAACATGAACAAAATTCAGGCTCACTTGCTAAGAGTTTAACTAAAATATCAAAGCAATACTCTGGAGGCAGAAGCAGCATAAAAAACAGTGCTTTAGGTTACTAGATTTAATCTAATTTGAAAAAAAATGAGGAATAAAGTACAGAAGATCTGTTTATCATGACGTGACTGAACTGACTTCATAGCTGCACCAGTTTTTAAAAAAAAAAAAAACAAACTTATTGGGAGTGATTCATAGAGAGGATGCATCTTTAGAAGCTATTTTGGGATGTGGAAGATGCTAGTTTCCAAAATTAAAAGTCACACAGAGTGCTCAAATATTTCAAAAATTTTCAAGACTGCTACAAATTACAGTACTAAAATACAGTATTACATTTAGCTTCTTCCACTGCACTCAAAGGACGGGCAGCTTTAATACTCATTTTATATAGTAGGCCCAGTAACAGGCTAAGCACATTCAGCTATCTGATCCAATTTTAACCAAGTGCCTGTTGCACTGGTTAAATGGTGCAAGTTATATGCCCTGCTTGTACATAAGCGCCTTTACTAAGGATTCTGTTTGACAGCAGTGTCCATTTGCTTTGGGAAGTCTTTGGGTTCTTAATGTGATGACATAAAGAACCCAAAGACTTCCCAAAGCAAATGGACAGGTGGTGACCATCCACTCTATAATCTGCTGAGACCTTGCCCAGGCCAGTACGGTAGTCCTTAAAAAGAAAGTGGTGCTACAAAGCCCTTCAATACACAAGAAGCTTCAGTCTTACCTTTACAAAAATGTGTGTAGGGATAAATCGTCTGAGCAACTGATCAGTGAAGTTTGGGAATCGTATCAGGTTAACATGAAGAGATGGCAACTGCTGATATCCAGCCATCAGAGGATAGAAGTTGTACAACATTTCCTGCTGCGTGCCAGGAAGAATTCGCAGTCGGATCTAAACAAGCAAGCAGACGCACACAGTTCTGTGACAAAGCAGTTTGCTATTTATTCATTGCTTACAATCTCTGGCTTTAGAAATAATGCAGTAACTTTCCCCTTCTAATTGAAGCTGTTAAGTTAATTCTGAAACAGTGTTAGGTACAAAAAAAAAACATGCCAAACAGCTCGTTAGGCTTCCATGTAGCTCTTTAAGAGAGGCCTGTATGCACGCCTTCTTCTACATAGAATTTACCTTTGTTTACTATGTTTTAGCTTTTTACAAAATACTGTGCTTGCCATCTCTGCATATCAGTGTAAATCTAACTTGTGTATTCTTCACTATCAGTTAAGGAACAGGATCTGTAGATGTCACATTTTTGTACCTGCTTAAGGCCAGAGAACATGAAGGCATCACTGGGTTCCACTGACACCTCCACATCCTGGACTAAATTGGTCTTATTTTGCAGGTGATATCTGACAGGGAGGGATTCTCGGACTCGACCAAATGATGGAAGATCTTTGGAAAGAAAGTAAATAATCCCACATATAAAATAAGTTTTAAAGTTGAATAAATAACTTTAGCTCAAAGAACGATGAAAAGTTCAGGAAAAATTTACAATAATTATGCATCCAAAATATTTCTGATGAGATTTTTCATTAAAAAAGATTAAATAGCACTTCTGCAACACTCAAGTCATAAGAATTCCCAACGGTTTATACTACCCAGGAATTGCAGGCAGAGAATCACTATGACCGCTCCCACTGGCCATTTTCAGTTTACTAAGAGCTTATCGGATATTGTCAGGATGCTACTTAAAAATATAATGGAAAAGGCTGATGGGGAAGTCTCAGTACAAACCAAGAAAAAGCCTGAAGAAAGCATAGAAATTTTATGAAAGCTCTGCACTCCCACTCTGCTCCTGTGCAGGTGAAGTGCTAGAAGAGAAATAGTTCACCTGCCCACAAACAGTTCCAATACTCCAGGCTGTTTCTTTCCTGGACTGCTGCCAGGGTGTGGGTGGATGGAACAGCCACAAAAATCTAGAAAAACGTATGAGAAAGGTAGCCTCAGCAGAGGCAGTTGTTGCTGTGCTGCCAACAGGCTGTTCCAGTTGTAGCTTTTAAGAGAACACATTCATTCAACTTCACTGCAACCGAGGGGTGCGAAGAGGAGCAAGGCTTGGTGCAGCCTAATGAGGACACCACAACCTTTTCTTCCACCATTCCTGTAATATCCATCAGTAGTTTTCTGTCTTGTGCTACAATGAACACAAGCTCTGGATGCTGTAACACTATATAACATTCATTTAAGAAAATCTTTTTTTTTTTTTTTTTTTTTTTTTTTAAACTGGGCCATATGTGCTGCCAGCTCTTATTACCTGCATTAACATGGAGGGGAATGCTCTCTACAATCACGTGTGGTAGAGTGATCACTGTACTAACAACAGGTACACTTAGCACAGGTGAACTTCTGCAGGAAAAAGTCAGACAATATTCAAAGTTATATATCATTAACTAAATAAGTTAAAAGAACACTCCTTATATGTTTTATCCAATAAACTATAGTAATTCCAAAGGTTTAAAAAAGCAGCTTTATATTGGATTGCTGGAAGCAGGAAAAAAAATATCTTGAAAATAGCAATAGGCAAGCAGAAAAAGTAAACAGTGCTCTGTCTAAATAAAACAAGAAAAAAAGCTAGTAGATAGATATACCTAAGCATTTATTTTCAAAAACTCAAATGAGTTATGTTAGAGTTAAGACAGGGTGAGAAATTGTTTAGTTCTCCTCTTAGAAGTATTTGTTTTAGCATCAAAAAACTATTTCTTTCACATGGCTTCTCAAGTAAAATATCTCATGGTTGGAGAAAATAGGGAGTGAAAGGTGATGAGAAAAGATCACCTAAGATCCTCTAAAGAAAGCAGCTTCACGCAACGTTAAAACCACAACTACATAACACTTACTTTGTAAGCGAATATGTATTTGCTTAGAAACCTGAGGAGTTTTAAAGATTACTTACAGAGTAATTATTTACTGAGATAAAAAGTCTAGACAGTGATTTTTTTATACAAAAAAAAAAAAAAAAAAAAGAAAGCCAAAAACAGTCACCCCCAAAGCAAACCAGCTTCCCCTTGTTCCCCACCCCAGTTCAGGCCAGGAGATACCTACCTCCTCCAAGAAATGGTATAACATCCAGTTGCCACCCCACCAGCATTAGTAACTGGAGGACACTGAAGGCAAAAGCATTCACTGGCACTCTCACCTGTCTGTAAAACAACTATCAGCAAGATTTTGTTTAAAATCAAAGAAAAATCATTACTACAGAAGCCACTAAGTCTTAAAAGCCTGTATTACAAAACAGATACAAAACTGTTCAGTCTGAAGGGCCTAGAAGTATTTTGCAAACTACGCCTACATAGTAAAGAATTCAATAAATCTAGAAGTGTGCTGACACATGAAAGTATTGCACATACACATGCAAGTCCAAGTAATAATTAAGGGGATCTTTAAGTCTTGTAAGAGGAAAAACAACAACAAAAAACAAATACACCCAGAAGTTAAGCAGTTAATTAGTTGTTATCTGGAGTTTAATTACTCTTGGCTGTTGGTTTCTTAGAAGTATCCACTGGTAGGTACTCAAGACGACCAAGGTGCCATAACAAAATATGAAACATCATATGCTGATGACTAAAAAAAAAAAAAAAAAAAAAAAACCTGGGAAAAGCCTTGCTTTCTCCCAGGCACCCTCTTAGTAGATTCAACTGCAAGGGAACTGCAGTCTTGCAAGCCCTTGATTAATTGGGCAGAGAGCTGCCCCATGACCAGACATAGATCTAGGCTGTCTCATTTGTGTTCTAAGTTTTGATAAAACAGACAAGTTTTCATGTCCCTGTTGATGCAGCGAATGCAAAGACCCTGTCTTGTTGGAAGGCTTTTGATCAACTCTACAGCAAGTTTTCCCAGCTTTAGAAGTTACTGTACTAAATTCTTAAAAGTTAGGATCTGTAAGATAGCTTACTACTATGTATGTAAAAACTATTAAAATGTGTTAAAATAAAAAAAAAAAAATTCTTACTTCTAATCATTCTTCTTATGCTACTCTGGTTAGCTTCACATTTTCCAGTTTCATGACTAAAGTTATGGACATGGCCTCGTTTAGCATTTAGATGCTGTTCCTATCAAGCGGTAAAATGTTTACATTCTGGAAGGTACACATAGTCCATGAAAGCTGGAAAATTTTGAGCTGGAAATACTGAACATCTTTTCATATGAACACTTAAGAAGCTGCATATCATGTATATTCTCATGTGTCTTCTCTTGCATCTGTTGTATTTTAAATTTTGGTTATCACCTACTAATCAATTCCATTTACCATATCTAGTGAAGTAGAATGACAGTTTTTAAATTTACTGCTATCTACAATGTGTTTTATCAATGTGTATTTAATTTTTTTTCCAAGATTTTCTCACTGACGAGCAAATACTGTTTTAAAAAAATAACCCTCTCAGCTCATGTAAAAAATACCTTCATGAAGCAAGCAGAGCTTACCATTTTCCACAAAAGACTCCAGCTGATCTACTGGGGTGACAGCAGGTGAAAGCTGCAGCTGGCTGGTCACTATAGTGAGAGGCCAAGGAGAGGCACTAAGAATGTCTGTCATCAGTAAGAAGGGAATATCTGCAAAGACTCTGTCCAAGTGTTCCAACTGCCAAGACAAATATATAGCATTATTTTTTAACTGAACAGGATATGACAATTAGAAGTGGTGTGATTCCAAAATATCAGTGATTTTGTTTTTTTTGAACACGTACCTTTGTGGAGACAAATTTGATAGCAACGTCAAATGGAAATACTGTTTCTATAGTTACAGTTTCATCCTGTATTGTAATGAAAGGGATAGGAGAAATGAGGTGGGGAGAAGAGAAACATAAAAAGTTATATTCAGTTTCAGACTTGGCCACTGATGTCAAATTAAATAAAGTGGTGTTAAAATTAAGCTTACTCTTAAATTCTCCCCTGGGCAAAATGCATCATTTTAGGAGAGCAAAAGATAATGTTCCTTGTTTTGATTAAGCACTCATGAAGGTGCTTACCCTAATTTTGAAAAAGGGTGATGGTTCTCTTCCTCTCTACCTCATTAAGAGTCATTCTACGATATTCTGGTGTTATGAATTACTATAGTATGATTAACTGAATCAGGATTATATAGACCAGCAGTTGTTTTAAATATCTGCCTAGAATAAAGTCTCTTAAAAAAAAAATAATAAAAAAAAAATGTTGAGTGAATCCTGTAGTTCTCTTTCAACACTCTTCTGTTCATGCTCCATAGAACAGACCAACATGGTTTCAACATAAACACTCAATTTACAAGGTTTCCCGATTTACATATTTCACAGATCAAAACTGGCGTAACTGCTATAACCACAACTGATAATGAAAATATTAAACTACCAGTCTAGGTAAAATATAGGAAACTAGATTTTCATCTGACAGTAGGAATTGATGGTATTACAATTCCAGTATGCGATACTAGACTACAGAAGACACTAACTTACTGCTCCAATACATCCCTCAAAGTTTCACATTCTGCCACACTCACCAGAAGGTGAATCGCCTAAAAATATTGAGCACCTGCATCAGCTTTTCTCCCCCAGCCTCCTAGTTTAAAAAAAAAAAAAAATATATCTTTCCAAAAGAATCCACTGACTAAAGCTATCTTCTCAAATTATAATTGGTCCTATTAGGTTCTGTATTGATAACTACATATGAAAGAACAGTTAATTTCCCTCATCTCTTGAAGCAATCATGATAGCATGAATATAAGCATTTCCTTTAGCATGGAAACTGCATCACTTCTATCACAGTCTCAATTACGTACATTGCACATCCACATTGTTTGGAATATTCTGGACATTTACATGTGTACAAGCTGTTTTGCCATCCATCCACTCAGTGGTTACTAAACATACTGCCATTTTTCTGTATACTGGAAATGTTTTTTTTAGGAAATCTAGAATTGCATTAAAGAACTACAAGACACATTCTTAATCTAAAGATTAAGCAACTGCACATTTCCAGCAAGTGATTCATTTTTACGTCATACCCGGTGGCACTTGCAGAGAATTTCTTTCTCTTCAATAGTAGTAGTGATTAAGTAGGAAACATAAAACAGAAACATCCTTGCACCAACTGTTCCACAACGAATGTATATTGCTTTTTCCACCTGCAAAATAAAGGAGACAAAAAGAGCTAAGCATTCCATATGCTTGGAGCTATCCTGAATTTTTTTTAAATGATCATCTTAAGAGTGCAAAACTAGAATGACACTTTTGACAGTATAGAATCTGTTACACCGTATTACCTTGACTATGTAGTGTATGCTTTTAATACTTAGAAGCAGCATGCTATTTAATAATCCAAGACCAAAACCTTTATATTAGGTATGATTTATCCAACTTCTCATTTACTAGTCAGAATTTCAGTTCAGTGAAACATCTGCTGATTTGAGCATCTACCCCTTTTGACTACTACTATCCATGGTCTGTTATCCAGTGAATGTAATTAACAGTTGAGCTTAGCCTCCTTATTTTAACTTTCACCCCCATCATATCCCAGAATATATATCTTCAAATTCAGTCCAAAAGAGAATCCAGCTAAAGGAACACTCAACTACAAGCAAATGTGAGACAAAATATGCATAAGTATTTCATTTATCAGTTCCAATATCTGAAACTAAATATAAATCCTTCTGCATGAAAGTCCTTTAGCTATTGATGAGTAAGAAAGTGATACTCATTTTCTTAACTATGATATATAAAAAAGTTGATGTATTTACCTTTTCCCCTGGTTGCAGGTCTCCAATAGGTATATCAGGAAGCAGTGCAGGAAAGGAGTCATCACATGTTTCTGCTCCATGCAGAGTCACATGAGTTTTTTGAGTCAGGTTAGCATCTTGCCCTAAAATTAAAAAAGTCTTCATATCCACCAATATTTTAATAGCTTATGTTGTTTCAATTCCTGAAACAAATTGCTGCACCCCAAAACACCAAGGAGTTTATCCCAAAAAAGCAACACCATTTGTTAACATAGTTCTTTTGGTTGAGAAGTTTTCAAAAGTACCTGCAGAAAGAACTTCAAGTAGATATATAGACAGCATCTAATGTTTTCTAAATTGGAGAATTTGCATCCACTAGACCTTTCTCTTGCAAGGCTGTTGTTTCAACTAGTTAGGCCAGAAAGTCTCAAGATCAGAAGTCATATCCAGAGGTTCCTTACTATATACAAAGTATAATATGGTTATGTGATCCAAGTTTTTCTTGGCAATCTATACCAGTAAGCAAGGAAAGGCAAAGTAAAATGCAAGTTTCACAGTTCTGCGAGTCTTACATTTTCAAGTCCACAGTTTAATGCTTTTAGGCATTTTTAAAATTGCTCTTCCAAGTTACATTGAAAATATGCAAGAAAAATGCATTGATGTTAAGTGACATTATTCTTCACTTATGGGATGACTAGAATAACCTACAAAGATTACAAGGGAACACTTTCAAAGGAAAACAAATCACATCTTGCCAAAAAATCACAACTGTGGAAAATATATCATTTTTCCTATAAATAAAGTGTCACAGTTCAATTGTTCTTTTAAGGTAATCAGTAACCCCAGAATGACCCTGCATATCAAGTTTTAAGATTAGAGATCAAAGAGAAAAAAAAAGAAGAAAAAAATCAAGACAGAAAATTAAACACTGTTAGCAGTACAGCACAAACTTCTAGTTAAATAAGTTTAAAGAATACCCTACTGACATTAATGAACTGTACAAATATATAGGGCAACGTGGTTCTATTTGAGATTACACAACTCACTTGTAGCAGTTACCCAAATAGCAAAAGTATTTTTATGCATGAGAGTATATAGGATATAAGCAGTCATATATATTAAGTATAATGTTTGGACTTCACACTTTAAAAATTGTCAATATCAATGATAGTCAATAACTATCATATATCTAACTAAAATCTAACACACAAAACTATTTTTCCCTTTTCCTTCAAAGGAATACAGTTGCAATTCTCCACCCCTCCTCCAGTTTCAAGTGTTTTTAAAACAACATTTTCTAGAAGATCCTTCTCTACTGCCCCTCCTCAAAGGGTATATTAAAGAAAATATTTATCTAGCTCCATTTGATACTTTTACCTCAGCAAGAAAGTCTATCACATTTTGAAAAAAAGAAAGTTTAATTCATTTGTAAATGGAAAGTTCCACATTTTCTTTCAAATCCCTGTAAAAACTTGTATTTCTGGGAAGACCATAAAAACACTACTGAGTAGTAGTGAATACAATAGCTACCAGAGAATGGGTCTGTTAACTGCTGTCTTATCACTGTTATTGCACCATTCCCAACCTTACCTTGGTTTGACACTTAAGTAGGACAGGACAGCCAATTATTACAGTTCTCTGCATCCAAAAAAGGCAGTTGATGGAATAGAACAAACAAACAAAAACATCACAGCAGCAAATACCTGGCTTTAAACCTGCAGTGAGCTTAACATCTTTGGCAACCGTCTCCTCGTGTGACTGGATTGTCACAATCAGACAATACATTTCGTTAGTCAGGGCTGGAGGTTCATGACGGAGATTAACAGAAATGTTTGGCACTCTAGAAATGATCCTTCAAGAGAAAAGATTAAGTTATATCGTGTTTCTTAAATGCAGAGTTTAAGGATAATTTAAAGGCAATAGAAAGGCCTTATTGTTCAAAGACTTCTGACAGCTGTGGCATACGCAAGCAGGACATTTGAGATCTCCTGTGAGAAAAGCAGTATGATGGGAGATACTCTACAAAAATTAGTTGGGACATCTGTACTCTGGAAGCTCAGATTTTCTGCCAGGAAAGACAAGCCCACCATACCTAACAGAGATTTGACTTTTCTGAAAACATTCATTACTAACCTATTCATTAATTATTATTTCCCTAGTGTAGGTTCTCAGTGATGGTGAGTGTACACACCTGCATGCACATTATGTCATGTGTGTACTCTTCTTGAAATGCTGTGAACACCACTTTCTTAGTTGCATAAAAAGCATGGAAAATCTCCCTAACAGTGAGGTGAAGGAGAAATATAAAGTGAACTTGATATTCTGAGATGAGGGTAGACTTTTTCTATAGCTCTTATTATCTGGGAGCTCCAAAATCCTAAAGAATTAAGATAGGTATCAACTTATCCCCACTCAGTTAGGCAGGGACATATAAGAACACTCTTAAGGAAATCCAAAGAAGTTTGTCTCTTCTTTTACACCAAGTAAGAGTCTGCAGGAATCACATGATGATACATCATTCAAAATTTGAATATGTTCAAGTTTTTACTTACATAGTGCTTGCCTGAATAGTCAAACTGTCCCAGTGAACTTCATTATCTGGAAGCTTAGGTCTTCGCCTGAAGGAACGGGCTGCCTGCAATGCTTCCTGAGATGAAGCAGCATCTCCACCTCCTCCTCGCCAATTCAGAATCACACATCTACCAGAGTCACTTCCCAGGATCAAATCCACAGAGGTGATCTGATAGGCAAAAATTCAAAAAGATACTGATAACTTCCCCTGCATTTTGTCCTCAGATCACCCACTGTAAGAATAATTTTCCAACACACATATCCCCAGCATATATGCTTATCACCAAATGCTTCTTGCAGCTTTGTAGACCAAAGTGTCCACAGCAGCACTACAGAATTTCAATTAATGAAACTGTGGTGGAAAAATATATATGCACATGTGTGAGCGATATAGCCTTTTGACGTTTTCTATGCTTCTTCAGTTCATCGGTGCATTTCTTCGCATTACATATATTTAAAGCAAAACAAAACTGTACTTAAGTTTATTTCCTTTTGCTTTGATATTGCTCGAAAAAATTTACTCTCAGTTTTGACATTCAACCCAGGACTACTAAGTCTCAAATAATTTGAAACTGCACTGACATTAGTGAGTGGTGCCAAATTAGAGACAGGTTTGTCATTCTTTGTAAACATCAGTAAGAAAAGTGCAGAACAAATGGACAAACCTCAATCTTTTTTCCTACATCTTCAGTTTTTGCAACAAATTTGAAAGTGAACTTCCTTGTTTTACCAGGGACCAAGCACATTGTTCCTTGTGACGACTGCTCTAGAACATCACTTTTCTGATAGGCTTCTTCTACCACACAGTATTGATTATAATCCTAATCAGGAAGAAAGGAGAAAGAGCTTATAGTTATAGGTTTAGCAGTGTTTTTTTTGTTTGTTTTGTTTTTTTTTTTTTTTGTTTTAATCAATAAATGGTAGCATAGTGAATATTAAAGCTCTGCTACCAGATAAGGTTACATTAGTTCTTTCTACTTTTCACTCTACTAAAACTAGACTTAGTAATTAGAGTGAATTTCTTGATATTAAATACCCGCTATATTAGCTAATCTAACTTCATGTAAAAATATCAAGAGAAAGATGACATTGAAGATTCACAAGGATCATTCTAGAGAGTTTTACAGAAGAAGATATTCTATACATACTAATTAAAATGTAAGCTTTGGAAGCTTTATCACAATATCAATATAGCTCAAATTGTTAAATGGATAAAGATAACAAATAAAGATAACTCTTTGCAAATAAAATATTAACATTCAGAAAAAGAGAAAAAAGTATTCTTATGATATTTACTGAGTTAAAATAGACATAGTTACCTGGTTATTGAAACTGACACAGAGCTTAGAAAACCTGATAGGATGAGGACAATCAGCTTTCAAGTATACATCAAACTGCACAGGTACATCAACGTGAAAACTTGGAGCAAAAAATTTTGCTTTACATTGCACTAGAATTAAAAAAAGTACTTGTTACGTACATCAAACTACAACATGAAACTGCAGAAGCACTCTCCCCCTCTTGCTATGGTAAGGATTGTTTTGTATATATATACACACCCAAGCCAAAACTTCAAGCATTGGACATACTTTGCTCTTGGCATTGCCACACACAGCTACTTTTTGGAATTTTGCTGAAGCTTTGTAGCAGTGGTCAGGGAGTGAGGAGACAGGTGCTCAGGTGGGAAGCAAAAGCCCCATGATTTTACTATATTTTCCTCTGCATGTAATGCTCACTCATGCCCCCTTTCCATGGGAGGTATTATCTTGCATGCACTCCATTTCCCTTCAGCAGTATTCTGAGGCACTTGAATTGGAGTGCGCTTTGAAGCAAAGAGCAAATTCTTATTATTTCTACTTTAAAAGTATAGATAGTCTCAGAAGTAGAGAGATTTTTTTCCCTCAAGCACTACACTCAAATGATTCCTCTTGATGTTTAGTCACGACAGAGTATCACTGACTTCTTGTGATTCCCTAGCAGTGCTGGTACAAGGGTTTCAGTGTTAGTGGTTTTAATGCACACTGCACAATTATATTTTGCAAAGAAACAATTGGGAATATTATGTCCAAATTTATAGCTTGATGCAAGTTTGCTTGAAGCTTTGTTACTTACCAAATGGTATAAAATCCTGCACTTCTATTGTAAAAACATTACTGCCTGCCAAGGAAACACGATCAGCCCACAACTTCTGTGATGTTTTCACCGCTGTAGCATCACAATCAGGTTCAGGATCAGGGCTCTCATTCTGCATCCAGACAGAAAATCACAAATTAAAAAAGGTTGCCAAACACTCCCTTTTAAGAATATCTAGAAGAAAAATGTATTTCAGCACTTACCATAAGAACTTTTATGAGATTTTTTTCTATTCGAGATTTCTGGTCCTCTTTAAGGGTGGATGCTAGCAAACAGAACAAAAGAAAAAAGATTATAGTCTTCCATAAATTAAAAAAATAAACCCTTCCTTTAATTTGCACCTAAAAAATAATCCCACATGAACCATCTTACAGAAAATGAAGAATTTGATTTTTCAGAAGTTCCTCCCCACCACCATTTCCTCTTATTTTCACTGGAACCGAGCAAAATAATCTTTAGGTAGAAAAATATTTCATAAGTTAGCGGGGGGGAAACAAACACAAGGGAATAATGCCTGCAGCTTCCTGCTATTTCTGACTAAAAACTGAAGCAGCAGTAAAAAGCAAAACAGCTAAAACAGCTTTGGACACCAAAAGGGGTAACCTCAGATAAAACCAGCAGCTTATGGAAATGACAAAAAAGATGAATTTATAAAATATAAACATCAAAATATAAAAATATAAATTAATATAAAAATATAAATAATTAAAACAAGTATTGTCTTGAAGATGAGCAAAGTCAGGTTTATGTCATTAATTATTTCTCTAAATAGAGCAGGGTTGCCAGACTAACTAACAGAAGATGCAAAACCATTTTTATCTACCCTAAAAGTGACATTAGTCACCCTAAAAAAATCAGCAAATCAAGGCACGAAAATTATTTCTGCATTGCCATTAACAACCATTACACAAAGCAAAGCGTTTGTATACTTATCGTGCAGCTACAGTAAAGTTTTTTTTTTTTCTTTAAACATACAACATGCAAAAGTCATTATCTGAGTTCCAATAAAGAGTTCGAGGAGCATTTGGGATTTTAAAATCCAGGAAAATAGTCATAACTTTCGTTATTTACTACAAAACATGTTTTTCTCCTTTACCTCTTATATTTCTCCACCTGCCCTTAAAGCTCAGATATTTCTGTTCCATTGCTTAAACTATACAGCTTCTTTTCTCAGAGTTCTACACCTCAGGATCTCCTGGACAGACTATTTGAATGCAATGAACTTCGTAATAGAAGAGCAACAAAATTCAGCTTGAGAAAAGGAAGTCCAAAGTCAGCACTGGTATAAAATTTCCTGTGGTCAAAACATTTGAAGTGCTGTAAAGTATGTGACTGACAACTATCTGTCAGACTTCCAAACACGTGTCCCTTTTATCCTTAGTAGGTTAAATGAGTATATTTCTTAAAAGAATACCTCTGCCCAGTAGCTCTAAAGAATATGTTACATAATCTTTTAGCTGGGCCATTAGATATGAACATTTGAGAGCTGTGGTCAATATGGAAGTAAGAAGAGTCCACCATCCTTCACTGCGATATTCACACATAACATAATCCAACAGCCTGAAAAGTATTCAAAACAAGAGAAACAAGTTACAAACCCTGATACTTTAAGAAACTTGCACATTGATTGCTCAATAACATTAATACAGAATTTCCCTCAGCTAACAAAAATACTAGATTAAGTCAAGTCAGCTATTTCTACATGACAATGATTTTTCAAGTTTATATGACAATAGCTCCTTAGTATATAAACTAGAATTAAACTCAGTTATATTTCCCTGTATTTTGAATTTTATAGCTTCAAAGTTTTAAATTAGGTTTAATTATATTCTCATTGCAGGTAGTAGGCAAGTTTCAGAAGTCATTCCTAAGACAGACAGCAGTCACTGAACTAGAAATAAAGTCCTCAGTGGTGATTTGCGCCCTACAAAGGAGCTTTAAAAATGTTACTCGCCCAATGATGGAAATTCCCACAAAGAAGAATTTTTTACTAATCTAAGTGACCCATTACCTCCACTGGGCTTTAATAAAAGTGGAGTTCATGGATCACAAAGGTTGACTAATCCCAGTACCAGGAGCATCTTAAGTTTCTAACATGACTCAATATAGGAGAAGACATATGATGTCAGCCCATTACAAGTACGCATACTAAAGAAGGGATCTGGCCTGGTACTTACTTCAAAGCTTTGGTGTAATCCTTGGCGTAGTAATATTCTTCACCCATCTGAACCACTGATTAGAAACAACAACCAACCAAATGTATCAGATGAATACCAAAAACTATTGCAAAGTTAAAAGATGTATCTGATAATCTATACTCACTCAAGTGACTCTTCATTCGTGGACATTTGTATTTCTTGAATTGTGCAACAGCATTACTCAACAAAGTGATTATTAACTCCTAACAGATAAATCGAGAGTACTGATATCACTATATATGTAAGATTAGGATAGTGTTAATGGCATTGATTTGTATAATAAAACTTACCGAGTGAAGAACATTTTTCTCTTTCATTTGCAGGGCTAAAATCCCCAGCTTCTCTTTTTCAGGATCAGAAAGATCAAAGCCTGCATAAGACAGTGAAAAATCCATTACACTGGAATTTTATCAAGGCCCACAGGGAATGATTTATGTAATTCATGCACCAACTCAGGCATGCTCAGATTCTTAAACATTCTTTTTCCTAGGAGATAGATATATAACTTTAAGAACTTATCTGTATTCTACATTCTAAAAGTGAATTTCTGGAACAAAATTTCTGTTTTTTTGGGGAGGGTTAAGAAAAAAAGAAGTTACTCAACTAGCAAACTAATGCAAGATGACAAATCTTTAGGTTGCATCTGTCAATATTTAAAGTGTATACGTTACCACAGATCGAGCCTTTTTTTTGCCTGATCTCTAATAAGGCTTCAAGGTTATTTTTCTTTAGCAGTAGAGAACACCAGTGTACAGGGAATACCAGTGTACAGGGAATCATAAATAGCTTTAAAAAAATAAAATCTCCTGCTAGAATACATTATCTTGAATAACATTTTAACCAGTATTTTCATCTTGGTAGTAGATTCTAAACTATTTTAAAACCAGTAATTATTTGAAGATAAAACAAGTTAGACAAGCATGTACACACAGGAAATGAAAAGGTTTAAAAGAAGGCAGAAAGTAAAAGCCTGAAATGAGTGCAGAGAGTAAAGGAGAGGTGACCAAAGGGAGAGAGATGGTGACAGAGCATTTTAGAATAATTTATGTATTAGGCATTAACTTAGGGCTATACATTCAAAATCTGAATGGATGAAAAACATGCTCCTCAACAGCAAAAACATACCTTCCTTTCTCAATTTAGTATCTAGTCATTGCATCCTCTGCAATCTGTTTTGAAACTCAAAATGTTTTTTCTAGAACATCATAAGTTTCTCTCTACAGCTGACATGACACAGTATGGGAAGAAGGATGAATTTGTAACATCATGCAGAGAGATGTCATTAACATTAATGTAACAAGTTCAGCAACTTCTCTTCACAGTTGTGTATTCACATTGCTGCAACACATTTAATCCAAGTAGCTCAGGCAAGCAGTAGCAACAGCTTCAGCATGGCCTATGCAACTCCTCTGAAGATCTGACCCTGCAGAAATCTGAGTTTTCTTTTTCCATTTTCTCCAGAGACCAAACACTTCCTGCATTTCGATACCAATTCACACCACCAGCTAACACAAGGGAGTGAGTTCTTGACCCTGCACATGGCTCTGTGGAAAAAGGGTGATATGTTTTTGCCCGAGATAGCTGGCAGCACTGGAGACTAAATTCAAGTTTGCCTGCACCCATCAGATACAAGATACAGAAGCATACTTAATATTCCCTGCCGCCAAGGTCTTTGTCCATAGAAGTCAAGCATTCCTGTCTGCGTTTCCAAGGGATCCGGACTGGGGTACATCACAGAGGACTGTTAAAACAATAAGCAGTCACTATTATTATTTTAAGAAGCAGAAGTAATCTAATGTTCTAATATACACAAACATGCACATGAGAAATTTTGCTTCAAAATATTTAAATTTTCAGGCTATCCACATAAAAATTACTTCAGAAAACCAAAGTATTTAAATACTTCTCTAACTCAACATCGGACACCCTAGTTGATTCATTTTCATTGTCACAAGTACAATTATAGAAAAACCTCGATAATCATTTTAAAACTAGTTCCAGTAATGAGAAAGGCATTAGCAGGAATAAACGCATTCTAGAATAATCAGGACATACCAGCTGGAAAGTAGTTAGTTACATATACCTAGCACATACATTTAATCGCTGAGCATAGAGATCACTTTTCTAGTCAGTCCTTTCAGACAGGCAAATGTCAGAAAATGAACATTTTTTTTTTAATAGTAATAATGCTCTTGCTTCTCTGCTGTAAGTCACCAGGCTTACAATACATGTACTGAGAAATAATGGAAAAATTTGATAGAAAGTTTTCAGGCTTGAGATGTATAAAGCCAGAGATAAATTTTCATGAGTATTTTTAAAATGTGTCAATGACATTGAGAATTAAATAGAACAATTCATTATTCAGAACTAATTTTCCCAAATATCTGTTAAAAAGTGAGAAAACGACGTGTCATCCATGTCATTTACATGTATTACAGGTTATTACAGTAATTCACCTGCTGGTCACTTTAAATCTGTATGATTTTAAACTTACATCATGGTTACAAAGCGTACTTGCTAGCTGTTTCCGTTCCTGGGCATAGTAGGCTGCCTGCTGGTAATAAAAACCTGGGTTCTGAGTTTGGATTGCTGTCAATCCCAGCTTAATCGCTTCATCAAACAAGTCACCAAAAGCCTGAAACCTAAAAACCAACAAGAATATTTCTCATTAGCTAGGTACAAAACAGTAATTTTAAACTGAAAGGCGTATTTCTGCTAAAAGATCTGGTTAGCCTAAAGGCAGATTAAGTTCTTTGAACTTAAGTGTTTTAGCTCTATGGCTGCATCTATGTCATACCCTGTTCATTCCCAGCGACAAGTTGTCAATCAGCAGTGCAAAACAGAATGACATCATATAGCTTTTATGATCTACTGTCTCTCTCTCTTCGATAAATAAACCTCAGAATTCATGTCTTACCTAGACAAATAAAACAATGAGCTTCGTCATAAGGTTATACAGAAACTGTAAAGGCAGCATTCCAATGCAAAATACATACTGTTTTGACATCCAAGCAGCATGCTCAAAAGCCAGTTCTGCACTTCCTATTTTTTTCTTGCACAAATCAATATGTTTTCTGAACTGAGCAATTGCATCCAGTGGAGTATTATGCTGAAA
>JAUBNY010000003.1:6852-20188 GCA_032275445.1 Crypturellus soui | reverse complement strand
CCAGGCCCGTGAGCGTCACGAAGGCCATGGGCCGGCAGCACAGCTCCACTGGCAGCTCCCACTGCGCCGCCGCCGCCACCGCCATCCTCGCGACGGGACCGGGACAGGACGGGGACGGGACGGGACAGGGACAGGGACAGGGAGCGGGAGCGGGAGCAGCCGCCGCCGCCGGGGAGCGCCCAGGGGGAGCGCTGGGCCGCGCCTCGGGAAGAGAAGCGCCGCGTGGCTGACGGGCAGCAGGACCAGCCAATCGGCTCGAGAGACGAAGCGAGGCCGCGGCAGCACCAGCCAACCGGAGGGGAGGACGGGAGGGGAGCACCAATGGCAGCGGGCGGTCAGGTGATGCCGCGGGGGCGGGTCCGGCGCTCCGCGCCTGCGCGCTGCGCTTGCCCGTACGAGGCCGCGGGTGCGGCGGGGAGCGCGGCGGCCGCGTCCCCCGCGGCGCGCGCCATGGCGGCCAACGAGGACCAGGAGGTGGGGACGGCCGTTGGGGGCGCGGCGGCCGTTAGGGGCGGGGGGGAAGGAGGAGGCTTGGCCGCCCGCCGGCGGTCACTAACGGCTGCCTCTGCCCTCTCAGATGGAGCTGGAAGCGCTGCGATCCATCTATGAGGGAGACCGCTGCTTCAGGGAGCTCAGTCCCGTGTCCTTCCAGTACCGGGTGAGGCAACGTCCGGGACTTATTAAATAAAAAAATTATTTATTTATTTATGTAAAATAGGTTTTCAACAGGCTGTGATGTCCCTAGGTCGGCATAGGCCCTTATTCCAGGATCCTGCTGCAGACTCTTTGCTGGGGTGATGTTCAGTATCTCAATGTTTGGTGTTTAGGGACGTGCTGCGAGGGTGGATTGGTTGTCCCGTATGGGTTGGTGGGGCCTTGGTGCCCGTGTATCGTGCAGAGCAGGTAGCGCCCGGACCCACCGGCCTAGCCAGGGTTTCCCGAGGGCGAGGGCAGCTGGCTCTGGCTCCCAGGAAAGTTTCAGGAAAGTGTGAAGTTCTGCGCCTGCCTTACTGCTCAGCTGGAGGGGCCTCACGCCTCATCTGGGGCAGCTTATGCACATTATCCAGCACATTATTCAGAATAACATAATTAGTTCTCATGAGAGGAGCTGACTTAGTAAATAGCGCTTGAATTCCATCCACGCACATGGCAGCCTTCTTTATTGACAGGACTGCTTGAGTGTAAATTTATTGTCCTTAGAGCAATAACTGTATCATCCCTACCTACCTGCAGTGTAGCCTTGTACATGTGGCTGGTTTTCATTTTTGCTAATTTCTCAGAGACTAAAAAAAGATCATGGAAAAATAAGAGAGCCCAGTTTAAATTGTATACACTCTGTATCAGATAAAGACCATAGCTTCCTCAGCTCTCCTGTGAAAGAAAATGTGCATTAAGACAGGGTGGTCTAATTAACTGCATGAAGTTTCAGAGCCTCATTTGCCTACTACACGGGTATTTTGTAATCGGTCTGACAAAAAATTGAGATTAAAGACTTTTCAAATATTGAGGAAAATGTAGCAGTATTGAACAGAGTATGGTGCCCAGTTTGCAAGCTGTGCTGGCAGAAGGAGTGGCAGCCACGCAGCTTCCTCTATGGACTCAGTAACGTGCAGACAGATTTTCTGAGAGAAATAAAACTCCGTAAACCACAATGTCAGTTCTCCTTACGGCAGCTCTGGGAAGTGGACTGCTTTGCTGTGTAGCAATGTAGCAGGTTCCTGATTTAAAGCCTAATGCCTGCACTGCTAAAACTGTCTCTTCATCCACACTGCTGACAGAGACTGTAAATGTTAGTCTGTATTAGTTTTCAGTTAAAAAAAAAATAACTGAAGTTGGCATAATCTTTTTATGCCATAGTCCACAACATGGTGTTTTGTTTTCTCTTCTTTTTTTTTTTTTTGCTTGTTTGTTTTTTCATCCAGGCTAGTAGCTACTTGAGTATTCTTATTAGTCATACTTTCATATTGTAAGCTAAAATATCTGTAGGGTTAAGAAAGAAGAATTAAAATTCTTATCTTTGACTTGTGTTATCTTATGTCATTAATTTATTGTGTTCGGTATCTCATCACTGTGTTGTGGTTTGCTTTGATATTGCTTTGAGCTTGGATGAGGGGAAAAAAGTGAAGAGAAAAAAATTACCTTTTCTCTTAAATGTTCATACAGTATTTGATTTGACACTGCAAAGACGCCAAGCAACATCACCACAAAAGGAACTTAGAATGTTTCTGCTGATTTTCATAGGAGGAAATTGGCAGGGTATAGTTCATGTTATAGTTAATGTTCATGTCATAAATGCAACACTTTTCTAGATAAAAACTTTTTTTTTTCTGACAGATAGTATTATAAAAATAGTTGTTATCTTCAGAGGAATGTAGATAATCTTAAAGAAGTAAAAGATTCTCATACTGTCACTGTAATCTTTAATAAGCTACTCAAAATTGTTGATATATGAGGTTTTTCTTTTTCCTTCAGATAGGTGAAAATGGAGATCCCAAAGCCTTTCTAATAGAAGTTTCTTGGCCAGAAACATATCCACAAACAGCACCAGTCCTATCGATGGACGCTTTCTTCAACAACACAATGTAAGTATTTATGACAGCTTCCCTTCCTAGCTTTATATGTTAGGGAGGTTTTCTGTTGACAGACTTTTCTTCTGTCAAGATTACTACTGAGTTTTTTTGTTTCTTTTAGATCTTCAACTGTTAAACAAAGTATTCTGGATAAATTAATGGTAGAAGTTGAAGCTAATCTTGGAACTGCTATGACATATACACTTTTTGAATATGCCAAAGATAATAAAGAATTGTTCATGGAAAATCAGCCTGTTAACACTGTGGTAAGTAGATAAATTCAGATCTTAATCTGAATTAAAGATGTGCTTTTAAAAAGCACTTCTTAAGTATTTCATGTGGTAAATAGCAAAAAGTAGTTATTAGAACTCTAAATTTAATTTCATAAATCTATCTTTAAGATTTTAATCAACATATTGCATTTAAATATGTTAGTGGCTGAACAGTTGAATATGATACCAATGGTACCACAACAGTCTGTGGTGATAAATTATATATGACAAGTGTATATTTCAGTAGGTCTGGTACAGTAATCATGAACAGTTATGTTCATTTTGTATTGTCTTCTGAAGTATAATGCAAAATATTTAGAACAATTTTTATCCTTCTCAGACTTCAGCAAGCAATACTATTGCAATTGGAACTCCTGATGTGCCAGCAAGTAAGAAGAAAGATAAAAAGGAACAGTTATCCAAAACCCAGAAACGAAAGCTAGCTGACAAAACAGGTTTGTTCATTAGAATGCTGTTTTCTTTGAGCAACCTGAGAGTCCAACTGTTATAGCAGTGACATTTTATTGGAGGCAGAATCAGTAGTCCCTTGTTTATAAAATTAATTGTTGTTAATTCAGATCAACATGTTTTAAGGTAACTTTTTTTTTTAAATTTGTAACAGAAAGTGAATTTTCAAAAATACTTTATTTTGGAGAAGACATTTGGGATGCCTAAAAGGTGTATGTTTCATTAATAAACCCTGATAAGCAATAAGTAATTTAAAATGCAATTTCTAAATGAAAATGTTATTTTCAGAAGACTAAACTAAAACATTTAGCTTAGTATCCTCAAAATAGATATACAGAGATGCTTCTGCAGATACTCTGCTTTTAATGAAATGATGCATTGTTGAATGAAAGAGTTCAGCTATTTGGTTAATTCTGCAGAGGACTTGTACTAATTTTTTTTAATGAACCAGCTGATGGTATAGTACTGCAGCAATAATTTATACCCTATGCTAGCAATTACTGCATATCATTTATGTATTCTAAATGCATACTTGGCATATTAAATATTGATCTTACAAAACTCAATACATGTAAATTTTTATTCTTTGACAAAACACATCGTTGTGTACAGGGAGGTTGGACTAGGTGACCTCTAGAGGTCCCTTCCAACCTCAAGCATTCTGATTCTATGATTGCTGCTCAACCTAACATTGTTTTAGAGTTGCCTTCTAAATTAAATGTTAGATGGACTATCTTAGATATTTTTGCTTAAGGAGAATTACTTTGAAGAATTTTTCTACCCTTTGCCTTGTTAATGTCTTTTGATGGACTTAAACTTTTAAAGAACATTTAACTGCCATTACAAATCTGTCATAAAAGAATATTTAGATATTTTAAGAATAATTTCAGAATAATACTTCAGTGCTGTTTGAGAACAATTGCTAAAATTCTAAGGATATTTTATATATAAAAAACATTAGTATTTTTGTCTTCATGACTTTGTAATGAAGAAATTGAAGTTTTCTTGGTCTTTCGCATTTTATTTGATCTTAAAGAAAGATACTATCTTTATTATCTTAAAGAAAGATAAAAGTTGTCTTTAGCTCATGTTTTGAAAATAAAAACTGCTTGTTCTGCAGATCACAAAGGGGAACTTCCTCGAGGATGGAACTGGGTGGATGTAATTAAGGTAACATGACTGTTAAGAGTTATGAAAATATACTGCAATATGTACTTTGGTTTCCTTCAGATGTAACTACAAATTATGTTTAATCTGATATCTTTTTGCTTTTCTTCCTAACTTTATTTGGATTTGACTGTGATGTCTGATTCATTTCTATGTACATCCAGCATGTAAGTATTCTCAAGTTATCTTTTTTAATAGTGAAAAGATTTACAGGAAATCTAATGCTTTTAGAATGCTTAATTCTTCTGAATTTTGAATAGCACCTGAAGTACTTTTACTCTTCTCTGAAACTAATTTCAGTCTTTTTTTAATTTATTGGGCAATTAAATCTTAATTTTTGACAAGAGACTTCTATGTTCAAACATACAGAAAATACTGTTTCTTTGTATGGAAAGCAAGATATAAAATAAAATTAGTGTTGCAGCCAGGAGAGCAACAGATATGAAAATAGAAACAATGAGGACCTTAGGGTCTCCTGCAAGCCTGAGCATTCTCTGCTATAATTCTTCCAGTGAAGAATTGTTCTCTCAGCATTGATATTTTTCACCCCATTGTCTTTGCTGTTAAGTGGAAATGAATATAGTTGTCTGACGTATTTTTTTAGCAAACTATTATGTTTTATGCAACCAGAATTAATTCTCAGTATAAGACCTATTACCATTTCTAGTTGTTAAATACTGGTTAACATATGGTGGTTATAAGCAGAAAACTTTTGCATTCAAAGTGACTATTTATAGTGGATGTTGTGGATTACAGAGATATTTCCTCATAGATGCACTACTTCTAGTACTTATGGACTTAGTTTTTAAAAAGGAGAATAATAATTTAATGTTTGTTTTTACATTTTGTGCACATATGTATGTGAGTACAGTTTAAGATATGCAGAAATAACTTAGTTCATAAAAAGGGAAGATAGAGTTTCAGATTCAGAAAGTAAGCTTATTTAATATATAAGATTAAGAAATATTTTTGAGTCAAATACATCTCTTGCTACAGTAGCACAGTCTGTATCATTAACTAACTATACCTGTATTCTGTGTAAGATGGAAAGATGGAAATAATGTTCTTGTTTTCTAATAAATGGAATAGCAGTCTAAACTTTGAACACTTTTTTTTTGTGTCTCTTTTATAGTTAAGCAAAACTGGTTCTAAAGATGATGAATAAAGGACTTTGGTACAAGGAAACTCCACCTTTTAATACAGTACAATTTTGGGTCACCATCTTTCTCTTAATAACTTTCTTACTTGTTGAAGTAAACGTTTTATAAAGCTCAATTTCCTAACTCATAAACCTAGTCACACAAGTTGATCTAGAGACTTTGTGATCTTTGACAACAAAACTTGCCTTAAATGAAGGTTAAAATGTGACAAAGGATATAGAGGCCAATGTGGTGAAATGAATAGTGATATATGCAGTGTTAATTAATTTATATTTTACTGTGTAGTAAAATCCTGTTATAGTGAACCAATGATACTGTAAACATTTCCTAATGTTCTCTTTGAATAGAAAAAAAAAGAAAAAAACACTATAACAGTGATTTGTCACTTAACAACATAAGTCATCAAAATAAATTATTCAGTGGAAACAAAACCTTTGTCATTTGTTTATCTAATACAAATGTAGAAGAAAAACCTAAAAATCATTATATGATTATAGAGTTTGTGGTCCCATTTTCACTAGTTATTGACTAAAGTAGTTTATTCTAGTGAATGCAAGGCCAAATATTCTAGTCTATTCAAAAAGTGCGGTTACAGCAGTATATCTTATTTTGTCCAGTGTACATCTGCTAGTCTTTCTCTCATGTGCATCTTTACAGCAATCTAAGGTCTGAGGTGGGAAGGGAGGGAAATGTGCCCCTGTATGTGTCTCAATGAGTGTTGGGGTTTGTTAACTCTCTTGCTGAAGAAAGGGGAGCTCCTGGGAGGAATTTGTTGGCTGAATGTTGGGTGGAAGGGTGGGAAAAGTCAGCACTCTGAAACATGTGCTGGGATTTTTTTTTTCTTTTATTGGCCTGCTCTCTTGTATCAGAAAGAAAAGTCATCTTTACTATTAATGAATGGTAACTGAATACAAGATGCCTTAATGTCCTTTCCTCTTTTTTTTTAAGGTGAATTTTAATAAATCATTATGTATCTGCTGTGCTATGTGTTAATTCTTTTAATTGTGTGTTGTCTTCTCTCTTTTTGGGGCTAAGATTAAATTTGTAAATAACTTCCTTTTGCAAGGAAAGTATTTTTTTTTGAAATGGGCAGTAATTTTTCTCACTTAAGGGTGTGATGGTGTGTCAGTATAGCTGTGAGTATTTTGTTAAGTGTGAGGGTTCAGCATCCCAAGCGGCAGTGGCAGAATATCCGCCGTGTGGAGCACGCACAGCCAGCCCTGTGACAGCTGTGCACTGTGTACGGCTTGTAGTGAAAAGGGTGGCATGGGGACAGCTAGACTCCCTTGCACAGTGGTGCTGAGATAAGAGCTTGTGCAGCCAAGAGCAGGACAGTTTGCACTGCTGTCGTTAGGGCTTCAGTTTGTCCACATGTGGGAAGAACGTGTGGAAGGGAGTAGCACTTCAGGAATAAAGTTGCTGTGCTGGTGGCTGCGCTCCTTTAACGGGGAATGGCAATGCTGCAGCTTCAGGCTCTGCCAGCAGCATGACGGCTAGGACTTTTTCTATTCAGAATCTCTCCAAAGGGAATCAACTTATCTGTGCTAGAATCCTTGGTGTATAAATTGAGTTTCCATGGCAATTTATCTCAATACAGTAGCTGGGGAACATAGGGGAAGGACAAATACAAGCCACTTCTCTTCCTTTCCTATCATTTCTGTGTGCTTCTGTGTGCTTATTTCATAATGGTAAATACATTGGCCTTGTGAAATGCCTGATTTTTCAGCTTCAGTCTGCTCACAAATCACACACTTGTGTGAGGATACTCTAGCAATTCTGGCTTCTCAGTGATTGAGAACATGTATTTGTTTAGAGGTCTGCTTTCAAAGAAAATACTTTGTATCAGTGTTTTCGGTGGAAATTTGGAAAGGTAATTTGTTCTCTTAAACCATTTTCTGGTATGGCAAAGTAGTTGGAGCAGATTCATTTCAAAAGCTAGTGCTGAATAGTATGGAAGGGCCTGAGCACTGGAAAAGGGGGAAGAAAATTGATCCTTATCAGATAAGACATACAGTTGATAGAGATCATGACTATTGAGTGAATTTTAAATACTGTTGAAAAATATTTTCTTTCAGGCCAACTAATAGAATCATTGGCAGTTGAAACAGTTTTTATAGACTTATTTCAGTAGGGCAAGATTCATTTGTTTGTAGTGCCATGTTATCTACATAAATGGATTTTGTAGTAAGGCTTTGATTGGAATGAAAAGACAAACATCAGTACTAGCAAAAGCAGAGAAAATCGGCAGTTAATACAGGATTATTAAAAGTTCAATTATTAGAAAGTTTTCTGGTAATCGTAGATACTAAGTGCCTTACTGAAGCACTTGTGGAAAAAATATTTAAAAAAATAATAAAAAAACTTTTTATCTTACATGTTGCAGTATTTATGTTGCAGTAACCACTTGGCAGATCTCATCTGATCATGTATAGCATCTCTCTTATTTTTCAATTTTTCCTCTGAGGACAAGCTTGTTATAGGAAATGGGATGGTAATTAGACCCAACACTTAAATGTGAAGTTTAAGTTAATTAAATTTAACTTAAAATATACAAAAAAAACTAAGAGATTATATGATATATTTGAATTGTTTAATGTTCCTAATGCTTTGCAAAGTTGTTTTGTGAAAGATTCATTCATTTGGGGACAAAGATGACTTTTCTAAGTTTTTTTGCTTTAGTTGTTTCTGCTCTTTATTTTATCCTCTCTATCACTAAGTTTTGAGAACAAATTGACTGAGTTTTCCAGTTATACAAATCAGTACAATAATGCTTAAACTACCTATGTTTTCCTTTAGAGATTTTTGGTCTCCTCTCCCAGCAGACCAAGCTCTTAGTTTGCTTGTTACTAAGGGGAGAGGGAGGTTGCTCCTGTTAGTCCTGTGGGTGCCCTGGTGCGCATCCCTAAGGAGTGCCCATTGCAGCTTCAAGCTGCCACAGCTGTTAGGAGGTGTGCAATTTTGGCTTTAAACTGATTTGGTATCTCTAGAAAACCGTGACTTCCAAAATCTGCCTAGCTGTATCTTTTGATAATATTGGCATTATGTTGTCCTGTGTTCGTAAAACCTTTGAAAATTTCAGAAGTAGGGCACAAGGGCTGTTACTACTCTCATGCTGGCATTTGATTTTGGATGAAACTTCAAAGCATGCCTTTAGTCACACTGGCATGACGTAAAGTAGAAGTTCATTTGGTGATGTTATTGCCCAGCCCAAAGGAGCTCCGCTGTGATACAATGCACTGAATGCCAGGGAATAATGGAGGTTGCCTTCAGGGAGGTTGGAGCACTGGCTGTCAGCTGATGGAGCGCTGATAGCTGTCCGTGGTGGACAGCGTGGACGTGCTGTATCCTGCTCGACTCCGTGCTCAGGCTCACACAGTCGCTGCCGCAATCACAGCTGTTCCTGTCTGCACTGCCATCGCACTTGTGAGTACACGTAGTGGGTAGATAAAGCATACCTAGGTCGTGAGTTACAGCTTTGGGGGAGAGAAAGAAGTCGTTTCTTGGTGGTGAACCTTGGTAGAAATACAGAGGAAATACATCTCAGTTTTGGCAATGCAAAACTGGTTGGGAGGCAAAGTGGTACTTTGAACTCTGTGTTGTGAAAGTCATTAAACTAATAACAATTTCCAATAGTTTCCCTTTGTCATCTGTTTGTATAATTTCATTTAGTGGTTTATGCTGTTGCAACAGCACAGGTGGTAAATCTTTGTTGCTTCAAGACAATAAAACAGAATAAAAGCCAAAATTCCAGGACTATAAATTGTGGAATGAGGCTAGGACAAAAGACCAGAGGCTAAATTTTGTTTCTGCTATTGTCATTTATTCTTTCTCCAAAATAGTTTTCCCCAGAATGGGGCCATTAAATGTTCCTGAGAAGAATGATTCTGTTTTCTTCTCTCTCTCCTTTTTCTTGTTGTCCTCTTTCCAAGCCCATCAAAATAGTCCCTGAAAATCTGCTTTCCTCCTAGCGAAGAGGCAGGACATACTGACTAGGCTTTGGGAAGAAATCTTAGCACAGGGGTGAAAGAAGTAACTTTCTTTTTTTTCACCCATTTGGAGCCAAGTGAGGAGTTGACTCCAAATGGCTGAATTACACAAGAAATAAGAGAATCTAAATCCGGGCAGTAATACCCTATATGAGGCTGAAAGTTTCCCCATCTAGTTTAAAGTTTTACACAGCTGTCTCATGCTGCTGTGTCCGCAATATTCATCCTTAAAACTCTGCAGAAATTGTAAAGCTCTTACTTGGGCTGCATGCTTAGTGCAAGTTGCTTAACTTGTGGGATCTGATAAGGTCACAGCAGTGAGCAGCAGTCAGCCAAAGCCTTAGTAATGGGGTTGCACAGGGGCCTCTGAGGACACAATTTCATCTGCAGTCACTTTATTACTGGTAGTCATCACTGAAAGGAAAAAGAGTCTCGGATGAGTTTGGAAGATATTGTTCAAGAAGAGATGATCTTTTTCTTCTAAAACAAGTATATGTTAGGCTGTCACTGAAAGGCTTTAAACCTAAAACTCATCTTGTACAGAGCCAATCTTTGGAGCAGGATCTTACTCTAAATCAGATAAATGCCTTTGCCTGTAATGCGTTTTATGATTTCCTGCAGGAAAAACAAGTGTGAGGAGAGCATTACTGTCTAGCAAGCTGCTCTCTGCTGTAGGGAACCGTTTGATTTCTGCTTAAATGGAGGCTGTGATTCAGTTGACCTTGAAGGGAGAGATTTTTATAATAGTATAGCAAAAATGTAGCTGCTTGTTGGTAAGAGTCTGATGGAAAATATTCTCTATAGATGGTTAATAATTTTTTATAATGTTACCATTTTTTCCTCTGATTAAGATCAGCACTGGAATATTGCTAGTTTTCAGTTAATCAGTATCCAGCATGATTATGGCTTCTAATTTTTTGTCTTGATAACACCGGATCAGATCACCCAAGCCATTTCTAGCTTTGTCTCTCCAAGAACAGAGATTTCATAGTCACAACTTGTTTGTAGCAACTTGTTTCAGTGCAGTGCTTCATTCCTTCTACTGAGGATTTTTTTTTTGGTAATTTCCATCCTCAGCATCCTAAAC
This sequence comes from Crypturellus soui, assembly GCA_032275445.1. Classification (NCBI taxonomy): domain Eukaryota; kingdom Metazoa; phylum Chordata; class Aves; order Tinamiformes; family Tinamidae; genus Crypturellus; species Crypturellus soui. The sequence goes on along the minus strand of JAUBNY010000003.1, from coordinate 9,478 downwards.
CGTAATTTGTGTCATCACTCTTTGTTTTGCTGTCTGGTGCCACTCCTGAGAAGTGAACAGCAGCACTGCAGGAAACTCCTAGAACAGGAGCCAGTTTTTCATTTGCAGCACTCTTACAGAGCGTGAAAAGCATTTTGAAAATACCTACTGTCACTGCTATTCTCCATATACCCCAGCAAATTTGTCAAGACCCATTAAACCAATTATTTTCCTGCTTTGAGAAAAATTTGGTTTAAAAATAGAGATTAACATTTACAAATACAAAAGGCATTTAGGGCAGTAAGATCTTTACTGAACAGAATCTGGAGTTGACTTCTTACTGAGCAGAATGGAAAGATATGATTAAGATTTAAATAAAACCTCTTCTGGACATTATATTAGTTTTGTTTCTTCTCTGCCACTGAAAGCTTGTAGCTGCCTGGATGCTGAGACAGTGTGAAACTGCCGTACCAGCATTCTAACAAAGACTGTTTATCTCTAGGAGCACAAGACTGAAAACAGATTCATGTATCTTTTGAAATTGTATTTCATAAAACTTCAGATGAGGGTGAATTTAGTTCAATTAGTGCTTTGTCTGTTTTAAGTTATTAATATACTGCTCACAGTTAACCAGATCAGCAACAGAGTAGTCTAAATGAGAAACTTTTTTGCTTTTGTTGGTTTCTGTCACCTCTACAGGCATAGTTGTCATCATCATGTACCCAAGACAAAAATAAGTGAAGAAACGGGTATATATGTGAAGATGTATTTTAAGGTATTTGACAGTTATTATTTCTTCCACAATTGCATGAAATTTCTGATAAGCTACTTTTGTACATTTATCTCCTGTGTATTTTTCTAACATCGAATGCAACATTATCCTGCTCAAAGATCAAGTCAGTAGCTGGTCGGACTGTGAAAAGCTCTGGAGAGTAAAAATTGGTAAATACTGAGAAATACAGAAACTCTTAAAGTGAAGGTAAGAAATCAACTGTGAAGAATCAACCTGCAGCCCAGATTTAGTAGAGCCGTACCTAAATTATCTGCAAACGGTGTTTTAAATGAAGATAAAAATTTCAATTTATCAGGTGGGTGAAATAAATGAGCTCAAATTGGATCCTGAGCTGCTGGTACTTTGGTTTTCCTAGTCTTATTTAACAGAATTCACAAAAAAAATAAAATAAATCTGCAGTATGTACCTAGGGAGAACATCACTTCCCCGCACCCGCCCCAGCCTGGCTGCATTTGGTATTGAGCACTCCTGCACGCTTCCCTCATAGACTAGTATGTGAAGAGGAACTGTTTTGAGGGAGGAGGAAGAAAAAAGTTCTCTGTTCCCAAGGGACATACTTTCTGAGCTATAAACTGATTATTAGTATTGTTGCCCATGATTCTGCCAGGACACAGAAGAAAAGATGTATTTATGTAAAGATGTAAAAGAAGAAAAGATGTAAAACTCTGAAAGTTAGGGGCAGGGCATTCTTTTTTGATTGTGACCCACTGTAACTTGAGACAAAACTTCTCTTTTAATGTCTAATTTTCTATCCAGGAGACTGGCGGGCGGAAGAAGCTGGAAGAAGATATGTCCCACCCTGAAGAATTTGCTGTCTAAATTGGGGCTATGTAGTTCAGTATAGTCAAGGAAAAGAACAGCCCAACAGCATTTTTTAGTCTTATTTTATGGACAGTTAAGTCCATAAAAAATACATAATAGAAAAGCTTGACCTGATGTCATCACTAAACTACTGCCAACTAAGAAAGTTTTGCTTTGTCAGTGTATTCTTTCAGGAACAGACCAGTTACGTGTCCTTTTTCCTACTCGCAGAGTAAAGGCTCTAACAACTGTTTTGGACTGTAATGCAAACACATTAATTCAAGTTGGAGATGCTCCCATCTTCACTTCAAAATATAGTTGCTAAGCATGTGTTGTTGCACTGCATGTTGAAACACGTCTAAGGTCTTTTAAAAGATGACAAATTATTTTTAAAGACGTTCGTGATAAAACAGTGAAGGGAGGAAAAATTTTCCAGAAACTTACGTGCAGGAACAAATCTGGAAATTTTGAATTGAAGCTCTTAGATTCTTGTATATTTTCCTAAAAGAAGGAAAAGAGTTAGTTTCTCCTTTAGTTTAGTGCCAAAAGTGGTAAACCTGTAGACACAGGCAGTTTGTAAATAAAATACCATAGATTTAGAAGCATCTTTGGTTTTTCCACTGGAACTAAAATTTTGCAACAAATAAAGAATGTATATGGTATGAAAACTTCAAAATGAGAATTTTATGCAAACTAGAAACAAAATATGTTTAAGAAAAGGCATCAAGCTTTAGTCTTCAAGTGTCGATCAAGATTTAGAGAGAATATATTCATCAAACATAATGTTTAATCATTTTTTTAATTTTAATTGAATCCACATTAGTTTGATCTCAGAATGGTTACTCCATTCGTATATTTTCTGTATATTCTTCATATCTATATATAAAATTATGTATATATAATATTCTGAATGTGGTTTTCTTTTGGTTCATGAAAGTTATCTTTACTAGAATTAGTGAGTCTCTGCAGTGCGCATTACCCACAAGAGGGAGCTAAAGCAGGGAATTGTCAGGATTTGTTGTGACCTTCTCATTCTCAGAGGGTTTCCTGGTC
>JAUBNY010000002.1:7257292-7271847 GCA_032275445.1 Crypturellus soui | reverse complement strand
TAAATGTGTTCTGATTATAAGATTATCCCATATCAATGATATTAGAAGTCCACCACATAATTATTAACTTATTTTTTAATTAATTTATTATAATAAACTACAAATAGGAAAAAAAACAATTTAAAGGAAATCATAAGCTCATCCCTCATTATTGTCTGTCTTCTAGACACAGTGCGTGAACTAACAATATGATTTATTCTATTACTGGTTTTAGAAATTACTCCAAAGAACAGATGCTTACTAAGCCCTATAGCAAACATATTTCTGCCTGCAAATAATCAAGGAAAAGCAAAATATCTCTTGAGTTTCTCCTTTTCAAGAAACCATTAATAATAATTTCCTCCATAATAATATTATATATGTAATCTTAAACAATTTTGGTTATTCACTCATGTCAGAATTTATAATACCTACTGCTTTATCTCTAAATAATCTGCACAAAATAGGCCCTTTACGTGTCCTAGTGAACAAGCAAATCAGAAAATGGAGTTGCTTTGGTTGAAAAATATATACACTAAGCCTACTTATTCCTGTATCTCGGGGAAATTACAACATCTGTAGAAACTATATTTGATTGCTATATCACTATAGCAAACTGCATTAGGAGAGGAAAAAGCAACAAACAAGGATACACTTCTCACCAATACAAGAAAAAAAGTATAGAAAATGGAAAAGTGTTTTGTTTTTTTTCCATGAAAACCAAGAATATGTTACTTCACATATACATCCATTCCTTGCTTAGCTCTAGAGTAATTCTTTAACATAAGTTTCTCTTTTCAACTGCTGATTTGCATTTTGGCTGTTCTGCTGTCCACATATCACCTTAGCCCAGCTGGGTTTCAAATATCTGACTAATTATGTATAGAGAGACAAGGATTTAACTGACAGTGAACACTGCTTTCCTGGTGCATGGCACCTGGCATGACTGATCTGGCATGACTTCTGCAGCAAAGCAAAGCATGTATCCCGAAGTCCTCCCAAACAGCTTAAACACGTACTTGCTTGCTTTGTGGAGTCTGTTCCCCACTTTTCCTCTTGTGCTTCCACATGCTTGCCAGTCAGACTCCCAAGAGTAATTATACACATTGCTTGCTTTCCAGCTGCAGACTAATTTCTTTCTTTTCTTTTGTAGCTTCACAGAGACCAATAGCTTTTTCTTAGAATAAGTTTACCTCATGCAGTAATCTGTTTTTCTATCTCGTCTGCTGTTTTATTATAGGCTCTGCCACCATACCACCATTGTCTACCTGTCATTAATTTAAGATAAGTAATACATTAATCTAAGATTTCTGCCTGCTTTTGTAGTATCTATTAAATTTGTGTTATTAAAACTCTGTTTTTAAAATTTCTGTTGCGGGTTTGTATTCCTTAATCTTACTGACTACAGTTTGGTAATTAACTCTCACATCTTGACATATCTATTAATATTTTTAGGGTCACATCTTGTAGCATCTGAAGAGTGTCACATGTTAAGAATCTTTCTCAAGGGGCACATTGCTTCCATGCAGGTGTCAGAGCCTTGCTTGAACATTTTCAAGACTGCAACACTACTGGTGGTTCTAGCTCCTATTTTCTTCTTCTATCCCTGTGGGGTAAGATAGGAATGATGTTACCCATTCTTACTTTCTTGAAACATAGAAGAAAACAAGAAGTTCTTGAAAAAAAATTTAATTGTATTCACAGAGAAAAATGAACTATGTTTTGGACTCCCTTCAAAATCCACTATGTCACTGCTGACAGACTGTTTCAAAGTGGGTCCATGGATTTATCACCATCAGTTTTCTCTTCTATATAAGGCAATGTGTGTGTGTATGTTTGTATGTATGTATATAGACAGATAGATAGATAAAAAATCTCATTATTATTTTGATAATAAACAACATGTAGGTATCAATGTCTACTTAGAGCTTGGCCTTCATGGTCAGTGGAAATGAATGACTTAATTTTTTTCCTTATTAGAGTGTAACATGATACAACCTATAAAGGCTTCTGTGTAAAAGACATTAACATTTGACATGTTATGGAAAAATATGTCATTTGCATTTTGTGTATCTATTTAGTGGCAGCATTGTTAAATAACTTCTGTGTTTTTCTTAGTGGTGTTTTATAGTTCAGTAGTTGTGTAAAATTGATGCAGTGAGAACTGCATTGTGTGAAACTGTATTATCTATTTCTTTCTGCTCTTAAATTGGGATCAGCTCAAGAAAGTGCCGGCTGCCTCCACGCTGAGTCTAACAGTTCCTTGACAGAATGGATTTACTTTGCAAGCACTGTTAAAAATATTTGGCTGTCCTTTTTTCACAGTTTGGTTGTTTTCTGGAGCTGCTTCTGCAGAGTTGCTGCTCCTGTCAGATGAAATATACAGGCACATTACCTTGTCTGACAGAAACAGTAAGCATCAAGGGTTTCCCAAGGAGAATCATCAATATGCAGCATGTAAAGTTTCACATTTCCCAACAGTACTAATTACATTATTGCCTTAGCATCATCTTCTAATAATAGCTATTACTAAAATGTGTAGTGCTGTTTATCTTCCTTAAAGAAAAGTTATCTGACAGGCCATGTTGTTCTTTTATCTATCTCAGCCATTGCATTAAACTGACTTACACCTCCATATTCACTCATACTCCAGATGAAGCAGTGGCAGCAACCCAACTTACTTCAATGGTACCAACATTAGAACCACAGCAAAAGAGAAACTGTCCTGCTTAGTAGGTTTCCCCTTTCAATTATTATACATAGTGTGATAAATGTTAATACTTTTGTTTTTAAAATGTGTTCTTCTTGTCTTTTTTATTTAGGATTCAAAATTAGACTTGATGTTCAATATGACTACAAGGACAGGTAGTGAAGATAATAAATAGGAAAAGTAGAGGTTATTGCATTGAAAAGATTTCATGTTGCATTCATTATCTATCCAGATCCTCTTTTAAATTGAAGATGTTATTTTTGAGAGGAAAATATAATTTTCATAGTTTAATTAATTGGAAAACTGGAAAAGCAAAGAGCTAGAGTAAAATATGACTTACTTAGGGCATCTACAGCATATCAATAAATTAAGCTCTGCATGGAGAGGAGAAGTAAAATGTAAATGAAATTTTGGAGTCTTGCTGAAAGAACACGGCAAGAACTACTGAAGTGGGACTGAGGCAAGAGGAAAATCACTGGAGCACAAAACCATGAAAACCTAAGGAAGCAACAGATAAGGAGTAAATCTCTTACTGTATTTGAAAATATTTCAAAGATCCAAAGGAGAAGGGAATAGAGTGAGCATCTTTGGACAGAGCCAGTCCAGCTTATTAATGAATTCTAAAAAAGGTAGTTGGGATGAATCTGAGAAGTGAAAGCAAACTACTTATTTCAGTGACATTATAGAAAACTAGACTGAAGAATGTAAATTAAGAACTTGTATGACCACTGTCCAGTATTTATGAACCATGGCTGTAGTACAGATTCTGAACTCAGATAGCAGTCAATCATGTTTGGAAAGCCCTTAAACTTTGAAATTCTGTGAAGGATGCAGAGTAAAAAATGTATTTCTCATGTGATTGTTCACCCACTGCTTCCTTCTTTAAATACGTATCAGCAGAGATGACAGCAAACTGCTGAAGGCTTCTGAAAGATCTTTACAAATCTCACGTAGAATGTATTGATACATACATGGCAAAATAAGCTTAATGTACAAAGATATGAAAAGGCCTGTAAATTTAAAAATTTTGGTCTGTACACTTGAAAAAAAAAGACCTTGAATCTACCTCACTATGATACCGAAGCTTATAGCCTCAGCAATTTCCATAACTCTTCTCCATAAAAGACAAAGGTCCAGTATGTTAGCTATGCCACGTATTACATAGTATAAGTCAATTTTGTCTGCAGTATGTGATACTGTTTTTTCTAACTGTGTAATAGTACTTTCTACAAAGACGTTGGCTACCCAGAGATTTCTGAGAAGTGTTTAAGCTTGAAATGAGAGTCTTAGATTTTCTCCCCCACCTATTTGTTGATACTGTAATTTAAGTGCCTTAATAGTTAAGGATAGTATAAACATACAAAAATACTCAATTTTCACATAAGAAGCTCAGTAGGGTAGAATATATACACCCTGTTGTTTATCGAATATTCAGAAAATTAAGTAATTAAATATAAGAGGATGGACTGACATTTTGGGGAAGTAAAGTTCAATTTCTCAAAATAGCTAGTGACATGATAATATATCAAACCATTTAGAAGAGAAGCAAGACTTTCTTTTATGGTGGAGATTGAGCTCTTGTTTAGTTGTTCTTTTCCCTGGAATTAAATTGTATAATCAATGATTTCTTGTTTGGAAAGAAAGAAAAGATGTTAAACTCATTACAAGCTCACATGCCATTTGCTCAGTAAGACTGTTTTAGTTGGAAGAAGAAAGTAGCTAGGGTAGGCTCTTATATTTTATATTTTATTTTCTTTTTATATATTTTTTATATATCTTATTTTATATTTTATAAGTACAACAAGAAAAAACAATCTTGCACCCATTTCAGTAAAAATTTGTCAGGGAAAAGGGATGTTAGATGTCGTGGGGTTTCCACTGGGGTGGAAGGAAAACTTGTGCCATTTTGTGTGGCAGAATAAAAAAAGCTGCTTAAAACATCAAAGAAAATAATCTACAAACTGAACGTTTGAAAACTATTGCATGACCCTAAAGAGCTACTTCTATATAACTGGTGTTTGTGCTGAATTTCACTGAAGCTATCCATTTATATTCTACTTCTTAGCATGAAGGTTACCTAGATTTGCTAAGGCTTGCAGATTTGAGCCATAAGGATTCAGTGTTGTGCCAGACAGTAGCAAAGAGGGCTGAAATAGTTTCTGGAAATCCCATCCTTAGTTTTCTACTCGATTACCAGTTACACCAAAGCATTTTTTTTCTGTATCTCAGAATACGGCTTTCTGCTCTAAAGGAGGAGGCCGGGATGGGGCGGGGAAAATAAGGCAAGGTGTACAGGGGGCCCTCTTTTAAAAGAGTCTGGATCTGTTTGATGAAAATACAGGCTTACAGACACAACACTTGCCTTTCCTCTCTGGAACATTTGCTCATTCCCAGTTATGAGTACGTTTGAGATGCAGGAGCTGGGGGAAACTTCCTACAGATTAGATCGGGGATATGTCAAAGAGACTTATTCAGCAGAAATTGTCAGCATTGAAAAGTCTGGTCAGCTTCAGTCCTGTCATGCCTGAGGCGGTGGTGCTTGAAAAAGTCCTGATTTTTCATACACCAGACCTACTGGGAACAACCCATGTGGCTGATCTGTGTGTATTTGCAGCCTGTAACTGAACGATAAAGACGTTCTTGTCAAGCAGTGGTCAGTACAACTTCCACTAAACAGCACAACAGCACGTATAATCTGTATATGAAGCATATTATGCTCACAAATTGTATGGTGGCCTTGCAGCAAGCCTCTGATGGCTAATGGATTACCTAAGTGAAACAGGGTAAACTTTCTGTTGAATTCCATTTGACAAATGTCTTCATCACAAAATTTAAGAAAAATTTGTATTCTTCCTATGTTTGCAAAATGATGGTCTTGTCACATCATGGTTAAATTGTATAGGTAAGTAGCAATGTAATTAATGGTGGCTTACAGGCATCTGCCATAATTACCATAGCACTTCTGGTCCCATGGTTTCTGATTATAGCAATCTGGAATCTGCATATCTATGTGTAATGCAAATAGGTGGAGAAAAATTGAAATCATGTTCATTTCTAAAATTATATATGACAGAACTATAAAATTTTGATGTGACATGCTTTTTGTGTTACTGCAAATCCCAATTCTCTTTCTTTTTTTTCACATACCGTCATAAAATCACTGCTCTTGGTGTACCTTGCTAAGGGTATTTATTTCAAATACTGACTAAGAACATGCCATATGCATCTACTGCTGCTTCTCTAATGGCCTGATCCTGTAGCTAGCTATCATTAATGTAACCCTTCTGCAGAACGATTACGCTACCTTACACCAGAGCCTACAAGAGGAACAAATGAATACATAAAACATGACATATATGATATCAAAGCATATTTTTAATTACAGAGATTTGAGAAATTCTGGCAGCTTAGAAGATAAGAGTAAATATTTTAACAGATGAGAGTTATATACTTTGACTCTATCTTGTAGGACAAGATTAAAACTAAGATGAAATCACCAGATGTTTTTCAGTTTCTGATAAAGCCTTTAAATGATCCTTAGTAAAACAAAATGCCCTACATACAGAGTTTCAGGTGTCAGAAAGCCATCAATGCATACAATGATATCTAACAGAAGATGTTATGCCAGTATATGGTCAAGGTACATTAAAATGTAAGAAAGAAATGGAGATGCTCTTTGCTCTTTCAGTAGACAGTTAACAGAAAAATTCCTTTTCACTTTTCACTTCTATTTCAATCAATTTGAGATTAATTTTCAGAAATCCACAGAAAAGAGCTAGAGCAAAGCATAAGAAATGAGAAGACTCTAATAGATTCTACTATGTAGTTTTAAGCCTTCACGGAAAGAAGGAAATGACAGATCATCTTTAGTAACAATGGTAACCCTTTGATTTTGAAATAAAACTCAAGGAACCTTCAAGATTAAGAAAATGTTGATGGCTTTATAGCAGCAGGTACAACAGTTGCCTTTTTACTTTCATTTTATTTTTGTTATTCAGATCATAAAGAATTGTCACAGGGGAGATTTATGAGGAAAGTAAGAATATGCTGCTAAAACTTTATTTTAATGTAACTAGCTTTTATAGATAGAGATAAAGATATATAGATATACACAAAATTGCTTTCTGTCAAAAAATAGCAAACTTCTGAGTCTATTTAAGACAGTTTCTTCATGAAGAAAAAGATTAATTTAGAGGATCAGAATATTTGCTGTTCATGTGCAGCAGTTCTGAGACAGTTATGGTTAGGTGAAGAACAATAAATTACCTTCCCCCTTTGGTACCTTCAGTTAAATCTCAGTGCTGATATCCTGTCTGAAGAAACAAAAAGTTCTCTCAGGAAAGAAGCCTAATCAGAAAAAAAAAAAAAAAAAGAAGCTTCTGAAATTTACTTTTTCTTCAAAATTTCTCCTTTTCTATAGACTTCTCATCTTCTTTGCATTTTTGAGTTATATATCTCCTATTTACAGGAATCTCTGTGTACAATAAAAGTTGCCCAAACAATAGGTCGTTTAGCATAGGAGTGTTACATGACTTTCAGCATTATTTGGAAAAAAATAAAAGCTTTGTTAAAGTTACTATCTGCAGGCTTTACATAATGCAGTTGAGAAGTTTTGCATTTGCTGAATACTCATGATTTTAAAAATTCTTCATAACATTCTAAAAAAATGCATGTGTACTCTTTTATAACTACAGAAACAGACACTGCTCATAGGTGAGTATTGTACGTGTTATACTATTTCTTGAAAAAGGGAAAAGTGTCTCTTGTCATTATTTAATATTTACTTCTGCAAGTTAGTTTATTAATTTTCTGTGATTCAAAAGTACTCTTGTAGGTATCTCAAGTATAGAGCAGGAATCTGTCTGACTGAGAAAACACACTATACAGATAAATTTTCACTTATTGTAAATGATGACAGGAAAGACATAGTGCTATGAAAAGGTGTCTTCCTTACAGAACAATCTTGGTAACTTGTAAGGACCAGATCATTAATAAAAAATCTTGGCACCATTTTGTCAGTTTGATTTGTGCAGATTCAGGATGGAGATCTTTTCATTCTTGGGGAGTAATCCTGATTTTGATATTTATTTTCCTGTCAGAGGATATGCCTACTTTTTTAGGCAAGGCATGTGAAACATTACTTTGTAAAACTACTTAAATCCTTTTTTTCTCTCTTTTTTTTCCTTCTTGGAGTTGGTTAAATTTTACATTGACTTAAAAAATTTCTTAATTTTTAATGCTAAACAGAATATGATCAGAAATGGAAAAGGAGGAGGATATTCTTTTTCTAAATCAGATACTATAGGACCCTCAAAGTTGCAATGTGTATTTTTTAAAAACTTTGAAAAATTCCAGTTAAATGTTGTATAAGTGACTTGGTCATCTCTTGTTATCACTTTTTTTTTTTTTTTTAAGTAGAATGTCTTCCTTCATACACTTAGGATCCGTGTCCTAGAAGGATAAGTTAGAAATCCGACCAACGATAGCATTTTCTGATTAGTCAGAATGGTAGACTAACATTCCTCCTATGATCCACGAAAGATTGTGGTAAGTTCCTGGAAAGCCTCACAAATCCTGAGGAGGTTCCTGAAGGCTAAACAGTAAAAGAGGAGGATAAAGGAAGAAATGCCGTAACCTTCTATTTTCTAGCCCTAAAGACTTTCTTGCTATGAGTCTCCAACCATGAGAACTTTTTCTACGAGATGCAAGACTTCTCTTTGCCTACACAAATGCTGTGTTTGTGTTTGATAGCACCACTGGGAATGTATTCCTTCAGTGAGGTTTTCATTTTTTTTTCACACTTTTTTTCTGGTAAAATATAGGGTGCAGGTTAAGGCAAGATTAGGACAAGTCTGAATAAACTAGAAGAATGGCTGTAGCTTTATACAGTCTTTATTAAAATAATGCTGATCTTACTATCTTCAGTTTCAATATGAAGATTTTATTTATGGGCCTTCTGTTTATCTTGGATTTTGGATAACAACAATTGTTAGTGAAAGAGGCTTCTTTTTCACGTTTTCTGTCTGATATTCTATAAACAGTACATAAGAGCTGTTGGTTCTTAACAATGTTCCTGTTGCAGATCTGATAAAAGATATATATTTTGTAATAATCAACTTCTCTTTGGTTCTCTGTTCAAGTCCTTTAGCAGGAGCCTCCAAAAGAAATGATTTTTTTCTGTATTCCTTCTTTGTTACCTTGGTCCTCTGTTAGAAGGAACTGAAATCATAACGCCAAGAAAAACTATTGAAGTTGTCAACAGGGAAAAGGGATATCTATATGCAGAGGAAGGATGAGGAAAAGACATTTTACGATCAGCTTTCATTTTTGAGACCATTGTGATGCTTTTATGGATTTTACTTAGAAGACAAAGTTTCTAAGGAAACATTAGTAAAAAGCAGAGTGCTTTTTTGGAGTGCGTATTTTGTCACTTAATAATGGAGAGGGAATGTTTATTACGGAAATCCTATGAATAACTAATGGATTGTTATGCTATTCTATAGTTTGTCACTGCAATCACCTAATAGGAGGTTTTATTTATATTATTAAAATCTTTAATTAGCTTAGAATTTTAGTAAGCATTTTTTCATGAAACATCAACCTATTAAAAAAATTGTTATATACCACACTAAATGACACATGAAAGTATCACATGAAAACAAGAGGAAAGAATCATGTTTTTGATATTGTTTTTTAGTTGTTAAGGTTTTTGGTGGTAACTAGTGTTTTGATAGATATTTGCCTTTCTAAGAAATTCATCACTCCTGGAATTTTTAAAATAAAATTTGCATGTTTCTAGTTGCACTTGATTCAGTTAGAGTACTCTGCAAATAATGACTTCCCACAGTGCCTTGAATTGTTTTAAAGACTTGCATGTTTTTACTCGTTCACTAACTGTTGGTGTACAAGCATTGTACATTATTGAATGTCTTCTGGATTTCTTAAAAGAGCGTTTCACTTTTTTCACATTTTTCTGAGACTCTTGTGTGCTTGTCTTTCATATTGCTTTAGTGCTAACTAGATGTCTTAGGTCACCTACACATTTCATTTTGTGTCAGCTTTATTACTTGCAGCTTTTCCTGAAGTCTTATCAAGCTTTTTCTGTTCCAGAAAAATACTCTGCTACACAAGTCATCTTTTCAGTGAGGCCTTTGTCTGTATTGCATTGCTTGGCAGTCAACTCAATACAAAATGAAAGTTTTTAAAATAATTTTCCACACGCTGCATCTGCTCTGGTTTTCCAGAGCGAGATTTACTCCAACAGGTGGTCATTTGTGGCATCTTGCACTTTTGTTCTTTGGGGTCCTGATTTATCACTGCTACACATTAAAAGCAATGAAGTTAAACAGGTATAACACTGTAGTGACACAGTGATGAATTAGGTTTTTATTGCAGTTGTCCAGACCATGCCAGAGATTATAAGGTGTGTTGCACCTAGAATTTAGGAATTTAAAATTTTGTCTTTTAATCTTTAACATTTCAAATTTTTGTCTGATTGGTCAGTTATACTAATGTATTTCTGAGCTCACAAAATAATTCATCTTTAATTAACAGCTTAATTCCATAAATGGAAACATTTACGATAAACGGGAAGCATAAAAATGTGTTTTCTTTTGTAAAGAGGTAAGTACATGCGGATATTTAGTTTACACTAACTTTTAAATTTTTTTAAAGTGAAGAAAATAAAGCTTTCTGACACTACGTAAAATAATTTTTCCTTTTCCCCTTCTCTGCCATTTTTCTATAGCAACATCATTCTGAATCAATAAGGTCCAAAAAGGAAATGATTGTACTACAATGGAATTTGTCCTAACTGAGATAGCAGAGATAATAGTGGTTCTATGGAGCATATATTGTAGACTAACTGGCTGAACTTACTGAGAAGACTTGAAGGAGGGGATAGCAGAGATGGCCTAACACAACTTTTAGCCTAGGTGTCTTATTTCTTTGCCATACTCCATTTTGTGATCTCATGCACAAGAAGAGCTCAAACCATACACTGATACGCATATGGTTTGAGTCTCATCATTACAAGCTGACATTTTAAAAGACATTATATTACCTAAGATTTTGATGTGAGAAATTGTTATATGAACATTCCTAAAGTCCATGAGAAGAAATATTTTATTAAGAGTTAGTGGTTCGTTATCATACCCAATTTTCAGTTGCACAATCTAGGCCCTTTGTGATGACCCCTAGAGGCACATCCAAAGATGTCTTGTTTTTACAGATTTGAAGAATGCTAATCTTTGAGGACTTGATCCGGTGCAAATAAAGAGAAAACAAGGCATGTGAGTTTGACTTCAAACACAGGAAGGCAGAAACCTTAGCTGTCGGTCTCCCCATAGGGATAATTTTTGTCATACTGTTACCTACAGGACAAAATAGAGCTGGCCAATAAATAGTCATCTGGCTTCTTTACAGTGAAGAATGACTACATGGAACTGGAAAAGGGTTGAGAAGAATTGAAAAGAGAGCTGGAGGAAGAGATGTGTGGCTCTACCAAGTCTCTCATCTGGCTTAGTATATGTGTTATTTTCCTTTAAAGTACCCAGTGATATGCATAAAAATCACAAAATATCTTGCATGTGTGTGAGAACATATGAAGGGTCCAAAGAGATACACACATCAGTAATTTTCTGCATGTGGAATAATTACTGTTTCTGCTATATATGAGCTGCTATTAATGATCACCCTAGGGAAAAAAATACTACTAATAATAATAAAACAGTGAGACGTTAATCTGCTTGGTGCTATCAATCTTGTGAAGCCACTGAGAAGTGCCAGTCTTGAAGGGAAATGTTTCCTCCTTAGGATGCTTGATTTCTTCTTAGCCTTGTGAGGATTCAGAACTCCAATTGCTAATACATCTTGCTTAAAAAGATTTTTGCAGCATGCTGTGGGGCACTTGGAGGGAAGTATATGTTTTGTCCTGTGTTTTGTCTTCTGATCTAATATAAACTTAGTGCCTGGGAACTCGCTCAGTATAGAGGAGACCCAGAGACCTGGATTAAGGATTTCATGGTCATGAAGTACTAAGAAGGAATTTTCTAGCAGATAAAGTCCAAAACTGGAATAAAACACTGTTCTAAGCACTAATTTTTCTTCTATGTTCATCTTTGTGCTGTCTTTAAGTACCTTCCTAGAGGTTATTTTTGAGCAGCTAGTATCTGTATGCTCTCCCTTCCTATTCCTTTCTTACTCCTTCACGGAGTGTTGTTTCCATCTGGAAATAGGAGAGATTTTTAGAGAGCCCCTTTGATGGCTCCTGTTAGGGTCTATTTATAGATCTCTTCAAAGCAGAAACCTCATCAGAGATGCTTTTAGCTTGGAGCTCTATTTTCCTTTCTGTTAGTTTTCTGATCTTATCTTTCCACCTGCTTTGCTGCCATTGGTTTTGTTTTGGGTTTTACCTGATTTTATGTTGGAGAAAAAAAAAAGGCTTATGTAATCCATGTTGTGCCTGTCTATTTCATTTGCTGACTCATACCTAGTGATTTTCTCCTTTTAGTGCACACAAAGTGAGCAGCCCACAGATCTCCACATCTGTGAGTGCAATTCCCCTGGCACTGCCAGCCTCACTCCTATCAAGTAACTGGTTCTGTAAAAATGCAGCAGTTTGGGCATGCGACATAGAACAGCTGCTATGGCAATAGGAGTCATTAATATTCTTAACATCTTGAATAGGAAACAAACCAAACTTTGTTTTCTTCCATAAAGGAAAAAAAAGTTTTTATACCATTCTTTTAACCCTACTGTAAATAAGCAGCATTACAAGTGTCGACTAAACTAAAGTGTTGATAACTAAAGTGTTGACTAAATGCACAACTGCATCAAGTAATGTCATGAAGGAGTTCAGACTAATATAACATGAAAGAGCTCAGACTAATAAATTATTCCTGTAGTTTATGCTATGTTAGTGAAACTCTTCTTAAAGAAAAGATTTTACAAACAAAGTTGTGTGATTTGGTCAAGTAAAAAAGCTGAATTCTGCGTGATTTTTGACTGCTTCTCTCTGTGGTACATTATTTTTCCCACCCATGCCTCAGGAATGAGATATGAATGATATATAAACATATAGCTAGAAAATATTTTCCTTTGATATTGAAGAAAGAACACAGTGTGGGATCTGTGAATGCTGCACATATCCCCCTACCTGAACAGTTCAAGCTGCTCTCTTTGGTCTTCAGCTGCTGCTTCTTGCTGCTGCTTTTGTACTTACAATAGGTATTGACCTCCCAAAACATATCCCCTTCAGGTTATGAAGTTCCAGTCTAAACTGAAGTAGAGTTGCCTTAAGCCAAACATCCAGCTTTAACCAAAAAGTTTATCAGAGGAGGAGCCAGATATTCAGAACAGTGATTCTCTAATGAAAGAATGAGATATCAAATTTATGCCATTTTACTTGTGGAGTGAAAGCTGACTAGTTATTAGTTACTCCTAGGGTAATGCTGAATTGGAAGTTGTTGGCATTTTAATGTTTCCAAAATTCATCTTCTTCCTAATTGAGAAACTTTCATTTTTGTTTAATTCATATTTAAATAGAAAAGATAACTCAGCCAGAAGAGAACAGAATTTTTAATGTAATATCACTCACCATCGGCCATAAAAATAGTCCTAAGTCAAAAGTCATGAATTTCTTCTCTCAGAGAACTTCTATTATTTGGTCATTTGACCATGTAACACTATTCTTAACACTCTAGCCACCATAACTGCTGGCACTGATGAATAGAATACTACTCAGCTATCTGCCATTAGATACTGCCAAATATATGAGATGTTCTGATCATCCTGTTGCATAATCTGCATAATTTGCTGAGCACTTACTTATCTAAAAGCAAATTAAGTTTCTCTGAGCAGGACATAGGAAATTTTTGTGAAACATCAGTAATACATTATTATTCTTTCTGAGATACTTTCTTTTGGCACTTTAACTTACGTCTTATATAATGTAAGCTTTCTGGGGAGCATTTATTTCCAACAAAATTGGAAAAAGACCTATTTGTCTAGGCCATTATACGACCAAATGATACTCGGGCTACTCATTTTTCATATTATGCTTTTCATGGGTAGTGGTATTGAAGTGTCTTGCACAATTTCTTCTTTTTTTCTGATTGTTGATTTTTCATTAGAAATATTTTTAGAAAGCTTATTTTCAACACAATATGTTAGTATAATTATGACTGCATGTGTACTTGTCTGCCGGTATGGGAAATCTTTTAAGTTCTTGGGAGAAACTAAAAAACTGTTACTAAATTCATGTGATCAATGAAATAGCAAATGGACACAGCTGGAAATAGCAAATATTCTATAGCTTAAATTGAGCAATGGTATAAAGCTTCCTGAAAAAAAAGTGCACATAAAATTGCAAAGAAAAGGAAATATTCAATTCTGTTTGCAAGTAATTTATAAGCAGAAAAAAAGATTCTGCTCTGAAAATGATCTCACCATTGAGCACATGTGAAAAAAATTATAAATACCATTAAGAGTTTCAGAATTACAGCGTTATTGTGCAAGTCACATTAGGACTTTCATTGAAAAAAACCGAATGAGTGCTTGTTAATAGCACTTTATTTTTTTTCTTTTCGCTTGCTGAAATTCATTTGGATATCTAATACCATAAATGAACCTGGCTTCTTGTAGAATAATGGTGTAACCAATCTTAATGATAAGAAAGCAGCTTTGAGAGTTTTCAAATCTTATTTTATTGTTAAGGTTAAGGTTAAGAGTATAGAAATGTGGAATATTTATTTTTATAGCATTATCATAGAATCATAGAATCATAGAAGCATAGAATGCCTATGGTTGGAAGGGACCTCTAGAGGTCATCTAGTCCAACCCCCCTGCACACGCAGGGCCACCTAGA
>JAUBNY010000002.1:7237505-7249885 GCA_032275445.1 Crypturellus soui | reverse complement strand
TTGTGGAGTCTCCTTCTCTGGAGATCTTCAAGACCCGCTTGGATGCAGTCCTGTGCCACGTGCTCTAGGTGGCCCTGGGTGTGCAGGGGAGTTGGACTAGATGACCTCTAGAGGTCCCTTCCAACCTTAGGCATTCTGTGATTCTATGAAACAAGTTTGGTACTATTCATCTTGCCATTATTCTTTTCAATTTTATAGCCAAAACTACTACTTAAAAAAAAAAGGAAAAAGTAGGAGAAGGGAAAGAAATAGAAAAGCTTCTTGCTATTGATTCAGGCATATCTTTGCTGTACTGTTTGGCATAACTAGCCTTTTTGATGGACTTTGGACAGCCAGTTGACCTTTTTCTCCTAATACTTCCCATCATGCGTGTGCTTCAAACAAGGGCTTTTTGCTTGCTTTAGGTATACTTATAGTTATGAACAGAGTTTATTATCCTTCTCACTGTAATGTCAAATTGAAAGGCAAACATTCAGTGTATTATTGCTATCTCCTTTCAATATATCAAAGGCTTAAACTATGAACTCTGTATATGCTTAGGGCTCCTAAGCATAAGAAATTAAGTTGGATATTGCCATTCCTTCTCAAGATAATACCAACCAGAAGGCAGACAATAAGGCCACTTCAGGTAAGTTAAGTATAGCTAATCTTTTCTTTGTGGTTTCGGCTAGTATCAGTGAGGTCATTGAAAGAGCGAAAAGGAGCTGAACAGTTGCTTTTATATAACCCATGGATTGTGGATCATGAACAGAGCAAGAACAGTTTCATCTAGAAATGGAAATTCAATTCTAACATACAGTTAATGAGACCATTATCGTGTTCTCCATAGTCCTGAACACTTAGAAGTTGTTGTGCTGCATGCTAACTGATTTGTATCATTATGTTCTGTAAATGATGGAAATTAGCATAAATCGCCTAAAATGTATCATTTGAAATGCAGTGTGGAGTGATGCTGAAGATATTGTCTTTCCACTTTGCAAAGCATTAGTATATAATTACTTTTTATCCCTTGTGCTAATATTCCATGTATGTAAATGTTAAATGCAGCCAACAAAATGTATGAAGTGGAAAAGTTTGTTTGCTTTTTGTTATATTCATCCTGGTAATGAGGGATAAATTGCATTTGGGCAACAAACACATTTCTAGCTAAAAAGGCACAAAATATATGAATAGAAAACACAATTCATATAATTCCATGTGCTGGCTAAACTCAGAGTAGGGGCTTTGATGGTAAAATGTTTTTCTAACAAGTAATATTGGTAACAAAAAAGAATCTCACCTCAAAATTTTCTCTTGGAATTTGGTGGTACAACAGGGGACCAAGGAACCATAAGATGGCACTCAACTCTTTATATGCATCTGCTTGTTATTAAAAGATTTTCTTGAAAAGGGCTTGAAAAAATCCTTGAAAAAAAAGATTGTCATCCATATACAGTATGCCAAGTGGTCTACCTGCCTGCTTACATTAGCTAGATCAATAAAGAAGCAAGTTTAGATAATTTACACATATATATAGGATTTTTTTAATGATTAAAAAAGATAAAAGCCAAGTGACTTCCATGAACTGAAGAAAAGTGATTCTGCAGTTTTTGTTGCTTCATATAGCTTTAATTATATACGGGCTGGAACTCGATAAAGCAGACAACATTTAATAAATTTTTTCATGTTGGAATTGTAAAATCTGAATGCTGAAATTTTAGATTAATTTTCTTGCAACTTTCTGCCAAAATATTTGAGCTTCACATGTAAAACAGTGGGTTTTAACTTAACTGTTATTATTGAGAGATTATTATTAGAGATCTATGATAAATAGTTCCTTGAAAAGTCAACTTAGTGCTGTCATTTGCTTTCATCTGACTAGAATTAGTCTCAGTTGTAAGAGTAAAAAAAATTCTAGAAATTAGTAGGAAAATAATGGAGACAAAAACTAAGAACAAAGCAATGCTGTTGTATATGTTGCTTTTTGGGTGCTGTGCACAGTTTCTTATCTGGTTCCCTCCCTTCATCCAGGTCGTACTAGAAATGCAAAAGGTTCAGAGTAGGGTAATAAGATTGTCTATGTATAAATAAGAATTTTATAAAACCATTCAGTCTAATTGAGAGGAGTATATGCATTTCCTTATAAAGATGGGTAGTAGATTGTGAATGATGTGGACAGCATGGGTCCACAATTGTTTGATCCTATTTATAGTGAAAGCATTAAAGGGCCATCAAATAAATCACAAAAAAGTTCAAAATGGCTGTTGTCATGATATATTAAATATTATAACAAGAAGATTATTATTATTGTAGTAAAATATTATTGTTTTATCTTTTAAAGTGTGAATTTATTTAGGCCACTCATAATATTCTGCTACTTCAGGTATAGGGTGAGGAGAAGTAGATGTTCTCTGAGCCAAGTTCCATTCCCTTTCGGTAGAATTGGGGAAATATTTCAAATAGTAAGGATGAGATTAAACATTTGCCCTCAGTGGATCAGTTTTAAGTGTTTTGGCAGGTATTGCTATTACTTATCAGTTTTTTTGCAACTGAAACGAAAGAGGCTTCCAAATGGAAAAGGTTGCATATTACTTTCCAAGCCAAATAAGCCAGACTGCTCAGGACTGAATGAGGATTTGCAGCGTTGTGATTCACCAGGTATGCTCTGGGCAAGGTGGAGGGAGAAAAAAATAGGATTTTTTGTTTGTTTGTTTTTATAATGCCAACAAGTACAAATAAAGAAAGAGCAAAAAGTCAAGAGTGTAGTTATGAAAACAAATGGAAAAGCTGCTGAGAGTACATGGGAATCCATACTGACTGGTAAAGAGGTTTCTAACTGTGAGCAAACTGTGAGCAAACTGTGAGCAAACTGTTAGAAACTGTGAGTTTCTAACGAGTGTCTTTGATGACTGATACCTGTTGTGTTCAGGGAAAGAGGACTTGCTACATTCTTTATGATGAACAGGATTGCCTTTTAAATCCATTTCTCCTTTCTCATTTTCTAATGCTTGCCTGCCTCTACATTTGTATTTGGCTGCTAGGTCAAAATTGAGAATAGCTCGATACAACTATTTTGCAAAATAAACACTCTTTATATACAGCTTTATCTGATTCTTTTTTGTGAATTTCTAATTTTTAAGGTTCAGGAGGATTTTTTTTTCCTGCAATCTTGAATACCAATATAAAAACCTTGCAATGTTTTCTTCCTAGTTCTTCAGTAAACTGTGACTAAAGCTGTGAAAATGGCTACTGAATGCCAGTGGGAGTTGTAAAAGATCAGATCTGTAATTCCTCCTGGTACTTTGCCTGCTTTATAGTTCTCACAGTACAGTTTTACATGACAAACTCTTAATATTCTTTGAGATAGGGATAAAAAACTTCTCAGTACATCTCCCACACAGCCAACTTCATAATTAAGGGCCTACTTCTCTCAAGTCTTCTTATCTTGTTATCTGTTAATATTTATGCAAGTTCAGGGCCTTCTGTATGTTTTTGGAGGTACTTGGTCCCCATAGAGGAATGCTGTGAAAGATCACTTTAACAGCAGATTTTTCTAGTTATTGCATATTACAATCCTAGTTTTGAGAAAAAGTTAACTACTACACATAGTGGCGGAGGAGATTAAAATTACACCTTGCGTATTACTCACTCTTCTGTAATTTCAAGATCACTGCCAAATCCTCACTGCTTTTTTGCAAAAAAAAGCCAAAATACTAGATCACAATTTTATTTTCCATTTGTAAAAGAAGCACCTTAAAGTCTATTTGTTTTATCTTCAGTGCACATCTTTATTTTTATAGTCACTGATTACCTTCACAAATATCTCCCAGGTTAACTGAGTTCTGTTTGAAATACCTTGTCATGACTTCAAACTATAGAATTTATTCAAAAAGCTCTAAAGTATATGAACCAAATTTCTTTAAAAGAATGCTCAAATTTCAATGCTTAAGCACATGAAAAAAGAAGGTCCTAAAGTCAGAAAGCTGTTTGTTATATTTACATAATGAGAGAATTGATAAAATCCTCCATTAATAGTAAATTTGAAAGTTCAGTTAGCTGATCAAAAATGTATTTCCATTCATTTAACAGATATACAGAAAAACAAACAAACAAACAAACACTAACATCAGTTTAGAGATAATCAGTATATCAGCCTTAATTTTTCTCTTTCCTTTAAGAATGATATAGAGGTTTATAAAAGGCGTGAAAAAAATCTTTTAGGTTGCTTATTTTTTAAAGATTTGTTTCACTACAAAATTTGCTTTGTTTACAACAAACATAGCTGAAATACAGAAACCCAAAACCTTGGGCTGATTTTTGAAGGATAACTGCATTAGGCAATTTGAGATGAAAGTATCTGGGGGAATCCATAATAGGGAGAGACAGTATGAGATAAAACAGAGTGCCAGCATCTCCATTGTGCTTCTGTGTGTGTATGTGCATTTATACATGGTAGCATTTGCAGCAGCTGAGGTACAATCTCACTTTGATTAAAAAAAAAAGAAAAAGAGTAAAGGGAAAATGAAAAAAAAATCATGTCAAAGACCCCTAGATCTTCATAGGACCATGAATTTTGACGTATATTAATCAAATTAATTAATATCTTCTTGAGAAAAAAAGTGACATGGAGCATTTCATTTAGCAGTGAAAGGTCAAAGGCAGATGCTTGGGTGATACTTCGGTGTTGTTTGCTGTGCGACTTGGTCAGCCCCTTCAGCAGTGTCCCCAGAGAAAGTTCAAAATGCCAGCTGGTGACTGGGGTCAGATGCTTTGGAAGATGCCAGCATTATTCCTGGCTGTTGATATTACTTCATTTCCCCGAATACAAAAATCTTGGCCTCATTTACTCTCAATGGCGGGGAAAAAAAAAAAAAAAAAGAAAGCAAGCTGTGAAAGAGAAGCACATATGATTTTAAGAGACAAAGGATGTGTATCCCAGTAGGGAAATTCTAGCTAATGATAGGACAAACGTCAAAATGCCTTGGCTTCTGCTCTCTTTCTCCTACTGAGGTGGCGCCTCACCAGCAAACTAGCCTGCTTCCCTCCTGCCCACCCACCCACTACCCCTGTCTGGCACAAGAGGGACATTTCAGAGAGGACCATGTTAAGCTCAGCAATTGTCCAGGCAGCTCTGGGAGAGGAGCAGAACTTTACAACAAGGCTAAGCTGATACACAACTGGGGGGCTTTATGCAGTTTCCTTATATTCTGTCACCAATCTGGTTCTTCATAACCAAACATTTGGAGTTTGGAAGCAGTGAGGAATTTGTCCTGCCCCTTTTATAAGAAGTGAATGTGAGATAAAATAAGTTCATTTGGACAATCAAGTCTATATGCTTATGTGTTTTTACGATATCAGTGGATATTACATGTTGCTATCAGTCTGTGTCCAGATCCACATATGGAATGCTCTTTTAGTGTAAACATTTTTTCAGAAATTTTGTTCTGTAACAAACCTATTCTGTTGTTTCTTATTTTATTTAGCCATATCCTTTAACAAACAAAGTCAAAAAAAAAACTTCAATGTATAAAGAAAAAGACCACCAAAGCATAAATCAAGTTGCTATCAAGAATGTTTATTAATTTATTTTCTGTAATCAAAAGTTTTATTACTTAGAATGTGAAATAAATTACATTTTTGCATGTTCCTTTGCTCCATTTTCCCCTTCCAGTGTTTTCATTTCATAAGCAATGTGATAAACAAAGACGCTGTTGCTTAGCAACTTTAAATATTTCCTTATTAAACTGAATGCCCATGGCTTGGAAGGTAATATAAGTTCAGTGCATTCTATGTGATAAGTTATTGGAAAATAAATTGCTTCCTCTTTCTTGGCCTTATTTCTCAGAAATATATTTTGTAGTTAATTGTATTTACTATTTGTCAAGGTATTTGTCTAAACAGTACTCATGGGGATAGATCTTGTTAAACTGGCAATTTATCTAATTTATCTAATTTATTTTCTATATTGAAAATTTCATTTTTTCTATATGTAAGAAAAGAGATCAATTTTAAGTAATATTTCTTTTCCTTAATACTTAAATTAGTCAAATTCTTCAGTTCAAATGTTTTACATGTTGAGTGCTTCTAGTTAATATGTCTTTTAATGAATACCCAGTCAATTTGTCTCTACTATATAGTTATGCTTTGAAATTTTAGGTATTTATCTGGCTGAAATTATAGACCAACACCAAGTTATTTATCAATGCAATGATATTGAAGTAAGTCAGAGAAATTTATATTTTTCTAGCCAAAGAAGCAGTCCCAATATTTTTTTGCTTGCTAGGAAAGTCATCTTGCTACTACTGACTAGGACGCTAACACAGATACGTGATTGCTATTTTAAGTGTCTTTCTGAATAGAATGTTATTGTGAATATTATGAAGTCTCTATTTCTTACAACAAAAAGCTCATACACAGATTAATTTATTTGTGAACTTCTAGGAAACAGAAGCCACAGACTTAGTTGATTTTTATCTTGCGTATCAGTTAAAACTTAAAATTGGCTGTGCCTAGCACTCATTTTTAAATCTTCCCTGGAAACCAGATTATGTAGTAAGAGTCTAAAGTACACATCAGCAGAAACAGATTCTTGCTCTTCACTTCTAAGTCACATTCACAGCTGTTTTGTTTGTTTGGATTTTTGATTTTTTTAATTTAGAAAAAATACTCCTATTACAAATATATTTTTAATAAAAATGTACTTTACTTATTTTACTTTTATAAGGATATATTTCTTCTAAAAATATATTTTGAAAATCCAATCCTCTTTTAGGGAGAAGACTGATTCTTCTTTTCAGTGGATTTAGAAGTAAATCATTTATGGCAGAATTGAGATTTTCATGGACAGAAGAAGCTAATCAACAATTGTTGCATTGTTACAAAAAGAATTTCTAATTTTCAGTATTGGAATCCAGGAATGGGTGAAGGAGGCAATAAAATGGTTATTTATGGCTGACTGTTAAACTGAAATATATCTTCTATGTTTGTTCTTCTCTGATTATCACAGGAAAGAAAAAGTGGTTTATTATCACATTATTATTATTATTCAAAAGGTACATTAATTTCTAAATAGAGGAAGACATGAGAAGAAAAAAATGTCACAGGTCTTTTTCTTCATTAGAAATTGCAGATATGAAACAACAAAGGATTGGAGGAGTGGGGAAATATTTCTCTATTGGTCATAAAATCTCTTTAAAAACTTGGTGACATTTACTGCCTGTCAGTTGTACAATTTTATGTACAGCCATCCACTTCTCAGTGATGTTAAATCTAGTAAAGTGATCACGATGCTGGAAGCTAGCATTCTCAGTTTAGAAAACAGACTATCGAATTGCAAAAAGTTGAGCTGTAATATTTACTATGCCTAGTAAAACTATCTGCAACATCAAAATGATAAGTTCAAGCCAGAAGGAGAATTAATTTTTAATTTTTAAATCTTAATAAAAACATTTATTTTTTATTGAATTTCAGCTTATACAGTTTAGGTCTCAAATAACACATGAAAAAGTTTCAGAGAACAAGCAGTGTCTTCTGAACTGATTAACAGTTAGCTAGGTTTGATGAAATATCAGTAATATAATAAAACACTATTGTCAACAATCATTGTTTCAAATGTTAATTACAAATTGGGCAAATATTTTGAACTCAAGCCTGGGCTCTTTCAAGATCCCCATCCACCACTCCACAATAGTCACTACTTAGCTTTCTACAGGCCCCCATCAATCAAATTACTCCCCTTCACACTGTTAGTAAACATGTCTTAACTGGCCACCAGTTGCATCTCTCTAGTGAGTACAACTTGCTTGGCAGCAGTGTTTTCCCATGGCACATTCACCAGCAGCAATTCTATGTATGCAATTCTATGAATTGCAGTTCAACAATTTGTCTTAGCTTCTCTCTGGATGGAAAAACACCACAATAAGTTTCCGGCAGGGCTATTATAATAATATCATTCTTAAGAGACAGATAAACTCTGTGTGAGCAACAAGCTGATGTAGAAGAGGACAGTCAGTCCTTACAGCCTTATACTGATGGAAACTGGTGAAAGATGGCTCTACATGTTAATACAGAAATATCTAGATTTAAGAACTTTCAAATGGAGAAATAACTGTCACTTTTTCAAAAGTCAAGCTTGGAGTTGGAGCTGTGATGATCTGAAGATTACTAACCCCAGTGAACACCTGGAAGGCAGTGTGCATCTGCACGCCATGCCATGCATGTGGGACCCTATTCCCACCAATTTCAGCAGATCCAAACTGTCCAGCGGATAGCTGAAACACAGTTCTGTTGACTGCAGGACTTTTCTTTACAAGCACCATGGTGCAACGATCATGTGCTATGGCATCATATGCTAAGGGGCTTCAACCTTGCATTAGTTTCGTGCTTCATGCGATGTGAGATGTTAGGAGCTGCCACCATGTACTGCATCATCCTGCCAGAGAGGCACAGGGTGCCCCTGCAACAGCATGTTGCAGAAAGGTAGCCAGGTAGACATGCTCCTGAAGGGGACCAGGATGGGGAGAGATGCTCCAGGTCACTTCAAAAAATTTGTAAAAACCCATTTTTATTTTCTTCAAGGGAGTCTAGAGAAGCAACCCTTCTTAAGTGAGTTTCCTTCTCTTTCTGTTCTTTTAACAGTAGAACTGGTTAAAACACTTGCTGGAGGAGCGTTTGCAAACCAAAGTTCAAATGAGGCAAAAGAGGTTTCAGAAAAGTCTTTGGAAGATGTGCTTTCTCCTCACCATTTTGACCCACCACACTCCGAATCCATTGTCTGTTTGGACAGTCTTGAAAAAGTTTCCCTTCTGTATTCAAAGCAACCTTCCATATTTAGGTTTCCAAAACATTTTTTAATGAGTATTTTCAAATAATTTGTTCACAAAATATTTGTGATTTTTAATTTTTTGATCACATTTGAGTTCAGGGACATTCTCAAAATCTGAGGCTTGTGACATGGCAAAAACTCTGCTTAAATAGAGTACTACTCAAAACAGAACTGCTGTATTGAGCATCAGTTGAGATAAAATTCTGGATAAAAGACAGAAAAGCAGATAATAAAAAAGAGTCATGCCCTAATATTCAACTCAACACGAAAATACGATGCGATTGAAATTAACAGTGGCATTAAAGGAAAAATGATTGTGCATTAGCAATCACAGAGTTTAAATGTATGAAAGCATATATTTCTCTTTATGTATACTAATCTCTTTTATTTTTAGTTTCAGTTTCCAATTACAATAACATAATGTTGCTAAAAGCAAAAGAGAGAAAAACGGTAGCAGAAGAGAGTGAAGATGCCATCTGAGCTATATAGTTCTCAGAAAGGTAACAGATGCTGAAGTCAAGTGACCATTTGTGCCTGCTCAGCTTGACCATGTGTTCAGTAAATACTTACAGCCATATTGGAAGGGAGGATGGGAGTAACTTGAGGTTCAGAACACAGAAGATGAAAACATGAACTCTGAAATATTGATAAACAAACAGGTGTAATTGCAGTTAATGACTTTGGGTGAACAGAACAACTAAGGAAAAAATGAGCCTTTATGCACTGACAACATGGGAGAAATCAATTAAAGATGTTTTAAAATGACATGTTTTGCTTAATCAGGTCCATAGTGTCCACTGTTAGACCTATTATTTGGATGATATGTCAACATTTATAGTTGAGCTTAAAAAGAGAAAATATGTATGCAAAGTGTGACTTTAAATGGCTAAATTCTTCAGTGTTCAGCTACCTCAGTTGTGCATTAACTGTCCTTAATACTTGAATTAGTATCTTGTCTCTTCTCTCTCTGTCCTCTTCTTGAGATAGCCCGTCATGCTCCTAGAACTTCCTGCCATTTTGCTTCTCAGTGCTTAAAGGAACAACCTTCTCAGGGATTTACTTTCCACGTGCTACACCCACAACTTTTCTCCCCTGTAACTCTCCAAATAATCCATGCTGCAACATCTACTGTGATATATCTGTTCTAAAAAATGACTGCAGGAGAAGCAGTTATCTGCATTCACAAAGGAAGTAAATATTCACAAGGGAATATATACCCTTTGGTATATATTTTCTGATATAACACTTTTCTATGTATGTAGAACATCTCTCCAGTATTTTAATGGAGTATAAAACCAGATTTACAAAAGAAAAAAAATATAGTTTTCATTTTAACCAGGACATCGGTGAGAAATTTGGCCTATATGCCTTTACTGAAATGTCAAGCTCTACCAGAAACTGAACAATACAGACAATTGAAATATTTCTCACCCACATGAAGACCCTGGCTCTGAAAAGCTGTAGAGCTCTAAAAAGAGCAACTCACACATTTGAAACCTATTGTATTTAAGAAATCTTATCATAATTGAATTTTTCTCCTAATTTATGGCTTATCTACGATGCAAAATGTTTGCCACTTATTCTTGGGGCCACGCTTACGCTTGCTGTTTTCAGCAAACTGATTGAAATATTGCCTGAAAATGATCCTTTTTACTTCAATCATCAGCTAAAACAGAGTCAGCTGTAGTGAATACTCCATGTTTTTGAGAAATAGAATTGTTAAAAAGAATGAAGTTTAAAATGAAATTTAGCACTTACTCTAGTAATTCCACATAAGAGTTGGTTATGAAGAACTTGAGGAATGGTCAAAGAGAAAATTGTGATCAAAAAGTAATGTTGCAGACATTTCACAGTCTCTGCTATACACTTTGGTTGATCACATGCTTAAAAAAATGAACTTGAAATTCTGAAGTGCAAAATAATTTTGAATTTTGAAATGAAATATTCTGCTCAACGATGACAATATGCTCCAGCAATGCTGATACTTTTGGAAAAGAAATTTTAAATGGTCTTTAAAGCTATTTAATTTTCACTAAGTCTCAATTTTATGACTAAAAACGTTTTTCAATATAAAAAAGGGAGTATGAAGACATCAGTCTTCATTTTATCTTCCTTTACTGTATCTACTTGTGAGATCCATTCTTTGAATTTCTTCCTTCAATCTTTCTGCTAATGTTCCTGAGCTGTTTTCTCCTCCTCCTGCCATAATTTCATTATTGTCTCTATGAAGGACTTCTTCATATTTTTCTGAGTGCTCAAAGGATAGAGCTACAAATGTTTTGCTTTCGTTCTATGTTTGATTTTTTTCAGGCAGTATTACAGTCTATGGAGTTTACAGTGTTACAATGGATAAACTAAGTTATAAAATGAAGCATTTATTATCTATATATCTTTCAGCATTTCCCTTTTCACCGGGTCTTGCAGAAACATGATAGATCATTCTTTTTCATTCAACAGTGTTAGCGTGTCTTTCAGGTAAATCAGAAGCATGATCCAGAAAAGGAAAAATACATTTCATATGTTTTATGAAAAAGTAAGGTCTCTGAGTTTAGATTTTTTTATGGTAGCTAAATGAAAGATGTTTACTCTGAACAAAAGGAAAAATAACGATGAGATTTTATGAGGAAATGAAGCATCTAGTGGGAATTATATGATATTCCGTAGAAAAGATTCTTCTGTGAAGTTCTTGTATCTCTTCCCAAGAGGCTGAATTCATGTTATTTGTTTTCCAGGAGGTACCACACAGAATTATTTCTGCTCTAAGAGAAGAATTCACACTAATCTGAAATTATTTAAGGTTGAATTTTAGATAGATAGTATTAATGATAAAAACCAGAACAATTCTCCCTGCAGGCTAGCAAAATATGCATCTCTGTTCTTTAAAAATATTGGTGTGGAGAGGGATGAGGGGGAGTAAAAACAAAATTAATGTAAATCCCAAACTAATGATATAATGGCAAGGATGCCATTCAGCTACAGAAATTGGTTTAATTTTTCATTATTATTTTCTTCATTAACAAGTTGCCTGATCTGTCTAGTTACAGCAAGTGACATTATCCTAACGTATTAAGTCAGATAATTAAATCCATAGAGTGATGTGATGCCAGCTAATAGCAATTAAAAATCTAGCTCTACTGTTTCTAATATTAGGTAAAACAAAGAACAATTGAATGTCCAGAATGACTTTCTGGTATATGACCAAGCAGTTCTGTGTTCCTATCTTTTCCTAGGTCTGAAGGTCCCATTTTGATATCAAATGTAAAAAAAATGATATCCTTCTACAATCTCTACCTGTTGATGCTCGTAATTATATATTGGCTGCTGTCCCTAGTCATCTGATACTAATCAGCTTTCTGAAACACTTATCTGCTGTAGAATATTTGAAGTGATAAGGACAGAGTTATATTCATGAGTTAGGAAGAAACTCTCCCAAAGGCAAGACCTATTAATTTCTACATGTATCAGGAAATTAAGTATTCCCCTCTGTTTTCCAAAAAGACAGTATTGGTCTTTGCAGTAAACATGCACTTTAGGACATGAACTTGGTGTTTCCCTTTACCCTTTCCCTTTACCCTTT
>JAUBNY010000002.1:7208177-7229637 GCA_032275445.1 Crypturellus soui | reverse complement strand
AATACTGGATGATATATACTGCAATGTGTGGGATGTACAATTATATTAGGAAATGTAAAGAAAAGATATTGTGATTGTTAATGACTCTTAAGTGAAATTTAAAACATACTAAATATATTCTATTATTGTGCTACAATGGCAATTTAATCATTCAAAATTTCTGAGCTGTGCCAGGCACTTCATAATTTTTGGCAGTTCTAGCAGACTAATAAGCTGAAATAAACTCATAAAATACATAAGTTGCACTACAGTAGATATGTACTTTGTCTTTTGTTTGTAAGTGAATGTTATGTATTTACTTTTAATTAGAGAACAAATTAAACAGAAAATAAATTATCTTCAGTGGCCACTTCAATATGAGTTAAAGAAAACAGTAATCAAATTACATTGCATTGAAATAAATCAATGCATCAGCTCACTTAAGTTTCCCCAGTCAAACTCAATGCACAGCAACATTTTTCAAGGACAACCTCTTGAAAGCGCAAAAAACGCCCTTGTAGTAGCCATGGAGCCAAGTTAGGAGGCCAGCATGTCCACGCATGAAAGGAGGGAAATAGAAAAGACAGAACTCAACTGGGGTAATGTGTAAGGCAACAGAAAAAGCTTCTATGGATACACTGTTAGTTAAAGGAAGGCCAGGCAAATATTGATCTACTGCTGAATGGAGAATCTGACCTAGACAAAAGACACTGTAAGGGCTGAAGTACTCAGGGCCTTAAGTTCTGCTCAGGTGACTGTGTCTAGTGGAAGAATCTAAAGTGGAAGAAGAAACAAGGGCCTACAGAAGAGGAAGATTAAGTGAGGGAGTATTTAAACAAATTAGACATACAGAAGTTCATGAGTCTGAATAAGATGAATCTGAGAATGCTGAGGGAGCTGGCCAGTGTCCCTGCAAAACATTGTAACATCCTTAGCAGGTCATAGTGATTGGGGAGGTTCCTCTTGCCAATGACATTCATCTTCAAGAGGGAAAAAAAAAAGGAGGATTCAAGTAACCTATACCACAATCACCCTCAGATTCCAGGAAGATGATAGAGAAAATGTCTTGAAAATCATTTCTAAGTGCTTGATAGACAAGGAGGTTATTTAAGACAGCACAGCTTTACCAAGATCAGATAATGCCTGACCAGCCTGATTGATTACATTCAATGAGTAAATGACTGGCTCTTTGGGCAAGGTGGACTTCAGTCAGGCTTTCTGACACAGTTTTCCAGAGTTTCCTGGTAGTGAAATTTGGAATGTAGAGACTAAAAGGAAGCTAACTGGGCAGTCAGGATCAGAGGGTATGGTCAGCGACTTTCTTCAGGAGTCAATATGTGAACTGGTGTTCCCAGCGTCTTTCTTCAGGAGTCAATGCTGCATCTAATGCTACTTAACATCTTCAGCTATGACCATGGCAATTGGATAGAAGAGGTCCTCAAGGGGTACAGAGAGTCACCAAATTGGTGGGAACAAGTGACAAATGAAGTGTAGGGTTGCCATTCAGTTACACTTTACTCATCTGAAAGGAAGGATGTCACTTGAAGGGTGTTAAAGATAGGAACTGGTGCCCAGAAGGCTGTGGAGTCTTAGCTCTTTAACATATTGAAAACTAACCAGCAAAAGAACCTGGGTAACCTAATTTAACTTTGAAGTTAGGCCTCCGTTGAATAAGAGTTTGAACTAGATGACCTTTAGAGGCCATTTTCCCATCTAAATTATTATATGGGCCTATAAACTTTCTGTCAAGTCCTTTTGTACCAAAAAACTTGAGTTCACTGATAATATTCAGTTGTATAATGTGGATTATTAAATGAAAACATTCAGTTGTTGCTAAGTCTGATGTTACTCTTACTTTAAAATTACCTTATTTTGAAAAATACACTACCTTACTACATCAAGTAAGAATTGATTCTAGAAATTCTGCTAGACAAGTCAGCAGGTCCTATGGAAGAATAAATTACTTTTTTTGTAATTTTGTTGCTTGAAATTTCTTGTAAACATAATTGAGACTTAGTTACATTAGTATTATTACATTAACACAAACTCAAAGTAATATGTATAACGATTAACAGTTTTAATGTGTGTGACAGAATTCCAAATCTCAATAATTTTATAACTGATAATTATTAAAAGAATTTAGAACAAAGATATCTAATAATATAGTCTCCAATTATAAAAAAAAAAGTCTTAAACAAGGGATGTTTGAAATTTTTAGCACTTACAGAAGAAATCTCTAAACAAAAGTGTGGAGTTTATTTTGCTCATTTGAATTAAAAACTTCCCAGAGAAGTTAAAAAGCTGTTGAACTATAGGAGTGTATGACCCCAAATATTTTTTAGAGTTTGCTTCTAACTGCTGGGTCTCTCTGAAGTGTTTGTATTCATACTGGGAGTTCAATGCTTATGGAAGATTATTGACCCTGCATTTGTTTCTGTTGTTCCCACTTCAGATTCAGATGGTGCTTGAGAATAATGTGTACACTTTATGATTTTTTTAATAAAGTTCTCATAATGCTTTCATTTCAATATTTTTATGATTACTTCTACATTTCTAAAAGCAGTCTTCGTGAAACTTTATTTTGAAATGATAATTAAAAATTATGCATTCGTGCATAATTTGCATTATTTTTACAGTCCCTGTTAAAAGATACCATATTTGATGTCAAATATCAGTATTTTACCATAATCATAAATGATTCATCCACCTCCTAGATATATCACCAACTCAGGGTTTTTATTACATTTGCAGAAACTTTGTGACCAATATTTCACTGATAATGCAGTTAAGGTTGTCACGTGGACTTTCCTTATTTAACCAGGAAATGTCTGCACATGTCTGATAATCAGCACATGTCTGATAATAATGAAAGGTTAGGGAAAGGAATAGAGAATTGTCTGAGGAATGCAAGTACAAGTAGGTACTCCTAAGATTAATCCAGGAATATCTTCATTAAGCCTAGCATCCTCAGAGATAGAAAGTATTATTAGCTATGGAGCTGGAGCTCCTGACTTTTTCAACTGAAAACTCTGAAAGACTCAACTGACCAGACTATGTGTTTTTCTCTATGGGAAAAATTCTGAATAAACTAAAGAATTTTAGAGCTGAAAGAGAATTTAATATCTGTAGAGTAAAACCACAGGTTTAACCTGTAGATCAAACCTGAAGAAGAAACTGAGAAGAACTTTATAACCTCTAGTTTAGAAAGAAAGAAAAAAAAAAGGTGTAAGAATGAAGAGTTTAGGCAGAAGACCCAGTAAAGCTCAGCAAAGGACACAATGAGAAATAAGTCCTGAGCACTTTTTAAGCCCCTTTGCTTTCATTGAAAGCACCTTTATTATCTCCTCTATAAGAAAACGCAGTAGAGTATCTTCCATGTACATTCCTACTTACCTAACAACATTTGAAGAACTGTGTCTTGTAGGCATGAAGTCTAGCTCACAAGGCAAGTTCTTTCCATATTATAGAATAATCTCTGTGAATGTCTTTGCCAGAAGTTATTGTAATAGGGATTTTTATCAGGGTAAATTAATGTGTTAATAGATAAGTCAAAGTTTTCCTGAGAGTGATTGCAGAAGTCCTCATAAACCTACCTCAGTGGAGGAACTTCATGGAACTTTACTTCATTCTACTCATTAAAATATAATTGTGAAGATAAAAGAATTTTTGGAAACTTTATTTTAGAGAGCATGTTGAAATTTTAAAGATCCAATCCAAATATCTGGAAAAAAAAATTTGCATGTTAAATATTTGGACACTTTACAAACTGAGTTCACTGATCCACAGTGATTGTCTCCAGTCTTTTGTACAGATATTTTAAATAATATTTTCAAATTTAGACTTGGATTTTGATGAACACTAGGTACTAGTTCAGCATTGTAGTAATCTTCATACATAACATTATAAATTTATCCTTAAATACTGCAGATTCTTTAATTGTCTGCTGAGCATATTAAAGTATTATAGTTTTTATCATCTATTAGTGAAATATAACATCTTCAGTTCACAAATATTGTAAGCAATTCTTTTTGTGACATGAAGCATATTATAAAAATAATAGAAATATAAAATACAATATTTTACCTTAGGATATAAAGAGAAGCAAATAGACTGAGATATAATGAAATATAATAGAAAATAAGAGTCATAAAAAGAAATGAGGAAGGTATCATGATTATCAATTACAAAATGTTGATAAGTTGTCAATTATTATTTTTCTCTAAATGAAAGTAATAGATCAGAATTACCAGTCTTATTCTTTAAAGATAAATGAATAGGGAAGTGTCCAAAGAAGAAGGATCACAAATTTAGAAAGTGTAACCTACAATAATCACTTCAGAAAGTGCAATGTATACTCTGATGCAGAGTGGTCCACTCTGATGCAGTATGCATGTATGTGAATATGTCAAAAAATGTTTTAAGGGAAATGGTAGTAATTTACTTCATTTTGCCCTTATCCCTACATGCAAATGCATCCTAAAATACTAGAGAAACCTCTGGGTTAATGGAAGATACCAGAGTAAATTGTTCCCAGAGACTATTTATTTCAGATACTGGACAAGTAGCTGTGCAGTTATTATATGCATTTACTTTAGATAACCCTGAAGATTAAATAGGCAATAGAAGAGACTTATGGTTCCATGTAAGACGGATTTCTGCTCTTCATTTCTTATTAATGTCCATTTTATCCATGCTAACATATCAGAACCCTAATATTTGTTACATAAATCCCCTACTTTTTTTTTGAAAAAATATTCAGTAGTTTATAACAAATATAACAGGTAGCTTCATCTTGCACTTCAATTAAAATCCCATTTGTTGTTAGGATGTAGCACTTGTTTGTACATGAAAATAATAAAACTTTGAGGTTAATTATGAATAGCAAGTAATTATAATAACTTTTTTTCATAACCATAATGAGTCATTACCTTTTTATCTGAAGAATAAGAGTAATTTCAAGTGCCCTCTTTACACTTTTTACAATTACTTCACAAGAAAACGTATGGATGGTGCATTAAAACATAATCTTATTAAAAAGCTTAAATGACAGTTATAAATTACTTTTATGAACTAAATACAAATTATTTCTAGGCAGTATGAGCACTGTTCAGATAGCAGTGTATGGACTGAATATACATTTTATTTTTTCTTTTTTTTTAATTTACTAACTGTGTTTGTGTCTACAAGTTAAAGAAGTCTTAAGTGTTATTACTTTTGAGATATTCATTCTTCTATTATGTTAGCATCTCTGTTTTTAGAAAGTATTTCATAAAATAAAAATAGTCTTGGCCAGTATTATTAAAGTTCTTTGACAATAATTGTTAAAAGTTGAGGAAGTAGCTGTGTATGTGGGAGTGTGTGTGTGTGTGTGACTGAGTCTTATTCTCTGTGTGCTTGTCTTTAAACAGAGAAAACTGCACAAGTATGATGCAAAGCATTTTTGTGCTCAACATTTCACATGCCATGGACTTTTCTTATTTAAGAAAAGTTCTAAAAAGGGCACTTGACAGTGTTCACATTTTTACTCTCATTTTATGCAACTAAAGAGTGTTAGTCACTAGGTTTAATTCTGAAGCGGCATACTTCAAACTTTCACAAATTGGATAGGGATGTTGGTTGTGAAACCAATTAGATGAGAGTATGAGAGCTACTCATTTTAATAAAGAATTAAAAGTCCCGTGGATGACATCCCATATTAACATCCTACTCAAAAGATTTTTTTTGCTAAAAGGATTTTCTTAATATTTGACAGTAGTAGTAGGTACATCAAAATGGAAATCTTTTTTTCCTTCTCTGTATCATAAATATAACAAACGGATAAATAAGTCTTGCTCTGCTAATCACTTTTCCGTATAGGAACTGCAGTGTGACTTTGGGTTACTACAGCACTTTAAAAACAGTGCATTCAGGACTTTTTATTTTGCTTTGATGTATGCAATCTCACTTAGGTTCCATAAACTTAGGAAATGAATGCTGTCCTGAGTGTATTTTCAAATTATCTGTTGTGTATATCAGTTTTGATTTGTGAACAGAGTTGCTTCCAAATACTTATAGTAGAATATAGTAAAGTCTGAGGAAATCAAATAATTCTTGTCATACATTATGGCGTGATATTTTACATGTAAGTAATACGCGTTATATCAAGATTAATGGCCATGACCATACAACCTGGAATAATCAAACGAAAGTAAGAAGATTTCAAGACTTTACCTCTTCAAAGGAAGTTTTTGTAATATTTTGGTTGCAGCAGGTAAATGCAAGCACTTGCCTTTTACAAAACATAGTGTCCCAGACAGACTACAACATGTAACAGGTTTCATGTTAAATTTAGAAAAGAAGTGGCATTGAAGTGATTTATATTTTATTGCCATATGAACTAACTTTTTTAATAATTGCTACTTAGTTCAAAGTGAATTATATGTATGTGAACACTTAGCTAATCAAACATTACATAACCCAAAGTAAAGTTGTGAATTAATTTGGATCCAAATAGTCTTTGGAATAAACTCTTTTAATACACTGTTTACTTGCTAACATAAAATCCAGCCCCTACTGGAAAATAAAATGCTAATAGCAGAAAGCAAATCTTTCCTGAACTTCAAAATTATGTCAGATTAAGCCAACTTTGTAAGTAATCTCAATTATTTTCAGACTAGCTTTCCTTAAACTGCAAAAATGAAGCAAAAGGACTTGAGCCATGCGTGTCACTCACACACCATTTGAAGAAAACAATGATTCCAGGCACATATGTTGTATGCCCCTTAAAATGAGCATTATACTAGTAGAAGATATTTGTAGTAGCAGTCACATATATACATCCTGTAAAAGTGAAAAGAAATTGAAAAAATACCATCGCAGAATATTTTTTCCATGTAATTATTCCTACACTGAGCATAGATTCTCACCAGATAATCATGGGACTCTATATGCATATTTTGATGCATATAGACTTCATATAAAAATAAGGAAAAATAGATTTGTGTAAATCACTGTAATGATATGTTAGTATGATTACTAATTAGCATAGAATTAGTGATATTAATCAAAAATATTTGAGCTCACTTTTCCACCCAATCAAAATTTCCAAATGATCACAAAAATATTTATCATTAGGTAGCTATGGCAATTAGGCCTAATTACTAAATTTTTGTTTGTTTTTTTCTCATGTGTTTTGACTTCATATGAAATAGGATGTGGCAGTGATACAGCAAATTAAATCAGAATGGGAGCTACAATCTGGATCCACTTGGGCTAACATTCCATTAATTATAATCAAGGTTTCCTATTATGTATTTCTGTAATCAGAAATGTTTGTATGATTATAAACTACAATTTTATTTCCATAAATGATGATTTCCTATAAAACATTTAGTTACCTTTAAATATATTAGAAATAGAAACTGGGCTTCATTAATACATCTTCTCCAAGCAATTGGGAGCTAAAGCAAAAAAAATATAAACCGTATCATACTATAAAGGTATGTTCCCATTTTGACAAGAGGAATACCATGAACAGATGATAGGTAACAGCTCCATGTTTCTATGTGGAGCAAGACAATAACAATATATTAGGAACAGAATGGCTGGAGCTGCAGGCAGCCCAGCTGGTGAGAGCGCAGCCCTCGTAGTGAGAACTATGTGTCACATCCAGTAGTAGAACTGATCCCGGTACTATCCAGTAAACCACTTCCTCAGCTCTGGGAAGATGTGTCAGCAGGATCTGCATATCCAGAAGAAGTTAACTTGGCAAATGGTTGTACTCTTGCTATAACTCTGTCTTACATGTAACCTTATCTCAGCTTCTCTTACCTGTTAACCCAAGAGTTAACCAACCCAGCGTTTCCCTCCTGTTTAGCTCCTTGAGATAAATGCTCCAGTTTTCAGCTACATCGGGATTGTGGTGGCTTGTAAGATGAAGGCATGGGGCACATTGAATTGCCTGAATGTTTTCTGGCAAGAAAAGTGTTGAAAAGATGATGTTATGTCTGGGCAGAACTATAGAATCCTTAAGGTTTGAAGGGACCTTTAGAGATCGTCTGGTCCAATCTCCAATTATGTGGAGCTGCTGGAGAGAATCCAGCGCAGGGCTACGAGGATGATCAGGGGCCTGGAACATCTATCCTATGAGGAGAGGCTGAGGGAGCTGGGCCTGTTCAGTCTGGAGAAGAGAAGGCTGAGAGAGGACCTGGTCCCCTCTCAATGTGTACAAGTACCTCAAGGGAGGCAGTGAGGAGGATGGGGCTGGCCGCTCTATATAGCTATTCTTCAGCAACATAAGAGGTCTCCTAAATAACAGCATTTTATAAAACTATATTATTTCATACAACTATAATAATCTAATGGTATGAGGAGATTTAGCAGTAAGCTAATGCCATGATCAAAAAATATATTTTAATTTTGATTGAAATTTATTGAAAACATCAGGCAGCACCTACCGGGTGATTTGCATTACAAAAAGTATGTGAGGGTTTCCACATATATCAAACTAATATGAAATCACAAGGAAAAATCATCACTTAAATCACAACCTGTGATACATAAAAAATAGTGATGTGGGAATTAGCCATTGACAAAAATGAACAGCAAGTTTTTGTAATTCAACTGCATTATTGTAATCAATATTCTGATGTCTAATTTCCATTTATCAATATGAATGAAAAGCACTACTGACAGAGATCACACCAAAAGACACAAATCCAAAGCTATATCTAAATGCTTTCTTTAATCACCTATCAGAGGTCTTAGTTGCATCTGAAAACTACTGAGGTCAGAAATTTCCTCACTATGGTTAAACTGGATCCTCTTACTCAGTTAAGATCATGAAGGGTGGCTTGTTTTGATTTCTGAAAAACTGGTCAGGATTCCAAGGAAAAATCCTTTCAAGACTCATCTGGTGAGTTCTCTCCACTGATTTTTTATTATTATTTTACATGTTATTGTTTGGTCTTTTTTAAATCCATTTTTCATAATAGGTACTATATTTCATATAGATACAGCATTTTGTCAGGAATTGTTCAAAAATGCAAGTTTATATTAAGCAGATATCCCTTCTCACAGACCTCTTTTCTCCTTCAGGGAGCTCCAGTAGATTCATGGGGCAGGATTTATTTTTGCAAAAGTGCTGCTCATTCCCTCTTTTTTCTTTTTCTTTGAACTTGATTTCTACTTATTTGTTCAGCACAGGCTATCAGGCATGAAGTTATTAAAATCTCTCTTGGAATACTTTTAAAAGTTGGTGTTGTGTATGTCACACTCCAAGACAATTTTAAGATGTTACAGTCTTCATAAGAGATTTCACCTCATTTTTTCCTTAGCACTCTTGCATGCATACCGCTCAACCTTGGCCATGTCTGCTTTCTGTTTTCTCTCTTTACTTCTCCTCTTAGAGGTAACTTCAGTTTCAGAGAGACATTCTGTGTAGATTTTTTTATTCGTATTTCCCAAGCCTTATCCATGGTGAGAACTACTGGTAAAAATGGGATGGATTTAGCTTCTCTGCAATGCTCTTTTTCATATCCTGATTATTCATTGTTCCTGCAAAATCTCTGGCAGCCTTCCTACTCTTTGAAGTGTTTTAAGGAAGTCTGTTATTTTTTATTCATTTTGTTTAGACATTGTTCAACCTTTTAGCCTTCGTATACTTGTTTGTTATGCCCCTTCTGAACGATGTGAACCTTTCTATTTTCTTCATATGGAAAGAATCACAGAGTTTTGAAGGATTTTTTTTGCTTCCAATAACTTCCCTTACAGCATTGCTTAACCTTGTCATGTCCCTTTCATCCTGTCTTAAACCTTTCAACATGCTGACATTTAAGCATGTTAGCTGGTTCTTGTAGCTCTTTGACGCTTTGCTCATTTTTATGCAGCGCCCCTTTTTTGGATAGAGTACATTCACATAAATTACAATTGCAGTTGAGGAGCCACTCTAGCATCCTGAACTGCATTCTACAGAGCACTAATTCAGAGATGGTATGTTTCCTTCTGGAGCCTCCAGCCAGTTGCTAGTCGTTCTTAGTGTACAAAAATGTGGCCTCTGTATTAAGGCTTGATATGATATTTGCCTAAACTTCATGGAGTTGATCTCCCATGAGTGCTGTGTCTCCTGTCTTTGATTGCTACCAACAGACCACAATCACTGTCACCATCCAGAAGCATAAATACCTCTCCTTATGTTCTTTTCTTTGTATCCTGTATAGCAACCACTATGTTTACAATTCTTTCTTACTTTGTTTGAGTATTGAGTGTGTACTGTCTTCTTCCACATCATTCCAAACTGTATGATCTTCTGCTTTGGTCATCTTTCTCCTACTCTTGAGCTTAAAATGTTCACTCAGCATGTTTGTTTATTTGTTAGCTTGTTTATTTTCCCTAGGCATCTGAAACCTACTTCTATTGTGCTTCATATAAAATCCATTTCTTCTATATAAACTCTTCTTAATCTGGTGTTCTTGGTTCCTAGTGAATCTTCATTCCTGTTTCTTGCATCTTCCTAGCCAGACGTTCTTTATCTCCATTGGTCCTGCAGCCTTAGAAACATTTTCCTACCATAGCAGTTATGGTAGGATATGGATATGGGTAAGGATATGGAAAGATAGCTCATTGTTATCTTTCTTCAGGCACTTCAGTGCCTGAATTTGCCTCCGGATTCTCCATCTTGTTATTCTCTATTACCAGTACCAATGGAAACTGCAAACACTGGTTTCTGGTGGGGATCCAGATATCTCATAAGATCAGCAACTTTTGTACTCCACAGAGAAACTGCCATGCAGTATTCTCGGGGATGAAGGACTCTCATATCACTAAAATCTGACTCTTTTTATCAGCTTTGGTTTCTTATTCCAAATAGATGTCCCCAGTGCAATGTGATAAATGGCCATCTTCTAACAAGGAAGGGGGGTCTGCCCCAGGAATTATTGAGCTTTGATCAGTTCAGTGTCCTCCTCCTTGAAGAGGAGGCAACTATCTTGAACTTGTTTCTTTTATGTGGGATTTTTGACCACATACACACGTATACATATATATGCTGTTTTTCCAGAAGAAAAGACTCACAGTAGACTGGATAATCCTTGTTTTTTTTTTTCTTTTTTTTTTTTTTTGGCTCGGATTCTTTCCTTTTTATGCTTTCAGGGTACAGAAGAAGGAGGAGTCGTAGATGATTTTTTGTGTGGATGAGTCCGTACACTAGGATATAGCCATTCATAAGCTACAGTTTGATCATCATTTAGCTGCAGCACCAAATAAAAGATATCCTAGTACATCATGTTACATATTTTATAACTGATTAACCAGATTGCTTGAGCACTTAGCGCATTCATACATACTGAGGTATTTTATTTGAATATCAGCAAATACAATTAAGTTTGACAGAACTGGAGACATCAGTTTCCTGTTTTATATCATTGATGTATTTATTAACAATATTCAGCATTACTTTGCTTTTCTGATAGTAAGGTGGCATTAAAGATGAAAAATAATATAACTCACAACTTGGTAAACTTGCATGCACATACTACCATAACCTTATGTAAGTTGTTGATTTTGTACGCTCAAGGACCAAATGTGACCACCAAAAGTGGGAAGAGTTGCTACCCTGTCACACTAAGCTTTGACTTTTATTCCTTCAAGGTCTCAAATGCTACCTATCATTATCTATTAGATATATTTAGTTCTAGCCTGTTCACAGCATTCAGCAGAGCACTCAACATGTAGCATCTCACCCACCTCGCAGAGGGATGGTAGCCTGCCTCGCAGCAATTGTCATTCAGGATATCACCTTCCCTGTCAAGGTCAATTTTCCAGAACTAACAAAGGTTAGAATCAATCTATCAAAAAATACTTACATTCACTGAATGCACACCACTGTCAGTTTGTTTTTGCAGTAAATAACATAAATATTAACTTAAAGCTGTAATTAAAATGGATTAAAGAGAACTTTGAGATGACAAACACCTCACTAAGCCTATTACAATCGGTTCACTTTTTAATTTGCTTTATTAGTTTTCAAATAAGTCTGTTTTACAGTCCAAGAGCAGAAGTGCAGAAGGCACTTACTGCCAACAACAGGAAGCCTCCAAAAAAAAAAAAAATTATGGACTTCCTCAAAATGATTTAATGAAGCCTCATGGTAGGAAGTAGTAAAAAGACAGATAAATCTGATATCCTACTCTACTGAGAAATTTTAAGTGAAAGGGAAAATAAAAGGAACTTAGGAAAGATATATTTCTTCTTTTCACATGAAAGATATCTAAGGAAATAACCATCAAATATTTTCTTTTGCTAGTAAAATATGCTCTATTAGTATGTGGTCCAATGGTATGTATAAATGCAGCCAGATGCCAGGGTATTTTTTTTTCTGTAATTCTCTCCTATCAACTTCTATTAGTGCTTTATATTCCAAAGTTGAAAATATTTTCATGAGATATTGATTCCGAAATCTCTATCACTGCATTCAGAGTGATCCCCCACCCAGAGTCACAAAGTAGTCACTGCTTTCAATCATTGAACTCTAAAATAAGGGACATCCAAAGTTCTAGTTGCTTTAACTATGCTTGAGCGATGTCTTCCAGTCATACCTAAAAGGTGTCTGGTGGACAGACTTAAACTTCCTTCTAAATGCAATACAGACCTGTGGATGATAATGGTCATGAGCCACACCAGCATATCAGCTCTCAATCTCAATTTACTAGCTGAGAGGTGGTGAGAAACAAGCGAAATGCCTCTGGAGTGTAAGTGACCAAGATATTGTTTCCCCTCCAGTAAAATTCAAGCAGATCATTTATAAAACATGTTGCATATAAACTCATTTGAGTTGTGACAAAAAGGATTAAGTGTTTTTATGCAGCTGGCTAAAGATAGATTTATGAAAGATATAACCACTATATTTTAATGCAAGGTCCAACATACAGTAATTTTTGATTTACTGGTAATGTTAATATAAAAATCTCTGCTATAGTGCAGAATATGAATATTTTAACTGCATAAGAATCACTTAGATTTGAGCTACACCTTGAATAGCAAGGTTAATTCGTGAAAGCACAGCTGGTTATCCAGAAATAAATATGGATTTGGAGGTTTACTGGGCCACAGTATTACTCTAAAATATATCTTAAAGTGGCAGAGCACTTGGATAAATACTCACCTACAAATTACGAGGAGGTGATATTTCTGGAGAACTACTGATATCAAAGAGAAAGGAAAATTTTTCATCTGATTCTATTCCATTTGATTTTTCATTTGATTCTGTGTAATTTCTGTGTCACAGGTGTGAATACATGTCTGGTTTGTACATAATGTCAGAGCTCACTTTACATAGGGATGAGACTGATTGATGAGTTCACTTTTTGCCCTGTCAGAAAGGGGAATGAGAGCTTGTCAGGAAAAATAAAAACAATTGCCATTCTTGCTTTGACAGTGAAAAAGCAAAATCATAATAATTTATTTTTATTTGCTTCAAACTAACAGTCATTTTCTGCTTAAGTGAGGTGAGGGGAGACTTGTATAAAATGCTTTGAATAATAGTTTCTTTCTTTTTCTCTAAGATTATGCACAAATTTTCAGCTTTCTGACTTTCCTTGGCATAACATAACTGTAATGGTTTTCTTTTAGATTTTATCGACATCGTATTCTTCAAGACCAAACTGAGTACATACTGTAATGGGGATTTTTTTTTTCTATTTTATTTCCATTTTGTTATCAACAAGCCTTTTTTCATTATTCAGAGGAGCTTTGTTACTGATGGTTAGGGGTGTTCATCCACTAAGAATCAAATCTGTCAGGCCACAGTTTCTCACAGAGTGCCATAACATTTTTTCAAGGGCAATTTTCAGCAAAAAATTACTTATCTTTGAAAATAAATTAGAGGGTCATTTGTGATGCTTTTTTACTTTGTAGCAGAATAACAGCTTGTTCTTCACCTGAGGGCATTTTATATTCCCAGTATATTGTCATACATACATTTAGTTTTCTCATTTCCCACCCAAAATTATAATCGTCTTGAATATTATGTTGTCTTTTTAAGTGCCTAAAAAGAAATGTAAGTTCCTTTAAAATCTTTTATAAACTGCCATCTATTGGCTCAATGCATGTCTCAGTTTCTCAACCTGAGTTATTTAGCCCAAGGTATCAGACTTTTGAGTCAATAATCTGGGTATTAATGACTGTATCCCACCATCTCCCACCTCCAAGACAACAGGCAAGTATTCATTTAGATGCCTATATAAACATATAAAAGATGCCTAAGGAGCCTGTAAATCGTAAGTTTCGTGATCTCTTATAGGAAAAAACATGAAATGCAACATAACAAAATTGCTGGAACATAATATCTTTGAAGTTACGTTCATAATTATCCAGGAGAACACATAACACTGTCACAGTATAAACTGTATATAAAATTTTTTCCATGTTTTATGAAAAACCAACAAGTCCAATTTATTTCCATTAGAACTCCAAATTATACCAGAAAGCAGTTGTCTAGAAAACAGAGATTCATTCTCTATTCTTCCTCTCGAGGAAGATTTTGTTTTCTACTTTATTTAAATAAAGCAAAAAGAAACCTGGAAGCTTACCTTTATCTTGTACAGCAGCAGGAGGTTTTTGGACAAAATCTAAGGAAAATTATGGAAAATACTTTCTCATCCACCAAAAAAGAAGTCAGCCATTGATAACACACCCACATACCCACCCTTGATTTAAACACTGAATCAATCCTTCAGGTTATTTTGCTTAAATATATGAGCAGCGTTTTTGTTCTGACACATAATACATTGGAACAAACGGAAATTTGGGCATTTATTTTTTGTTTTATAGTTCCCAAACCACTGGATGTTGGAAAAATGCTGTGGAGATTCCTGTGTTACAGTTTGCTGCCAACATAGCTGACCCTCTGAAAATGATTCTCACTTACAATAGAAAGACTCACCTAAACCTACACTGTTGAGGGTGATATGGCAATATGTCTAAGTATTCCAATGCTTGTGTCATGATGTTATCCTTATAAAACCTTTATAAATTGTCCAAGTTAGATACAAAATGCAATAAAGGCAGTATAAATGCATTTACCTTGCTCATCTTTGACTGAGAAATAAAATATATCTCATAATTGGATTTGTATGGAGATCATATTTTCAAATATTTAACAGA
Organism: Crypturellus soui; assembly: GCA_032275445.1. Taxonomy (NCBI): domain Eukaryota; kingdom Metazoa; phylum Chordata; class Aves; order Tinamiformes; family Tinamidae; genus Crypturellus; species Crypturellus soui. Next base: position 7,214,520 of record JAUBNY010000002.1, on the reverse strand, counting down.
AAATTTAGGGTTTTTTTGTCCTATTGACTTGGCAACAGATCAAAAATTAAGTTGATATTATACTCAAGATGATTTAAAGAAATTGAGTTCAAGCAGAACAGATCAAAGTCTATATAGATTGATACAGAACAATTGCAACTGTGAATGGTAATTTAGAAGATATTCTTAAATCTTAGAATGGAAAAAAATAATATTTTAAACATGGAATTGTTTCACCAATGTCAGTCAAAAGTAAAAGATGACTCTTACTGTAAATATATTAAAGTATATACGTACTGAATGGCAAGTAAAGTTTTACTTACCCTCTTTTGTGAGAATTTCTAGAATTAAATTATGCTTTACTGCAGAAGAACTAATTGGGTGAAGTAACAAATCCTTATTTGTATAAAACAAACATGTGAAAGATCATAGAAATATATATTTGCATAAAAGGTATACATTAGCTATTGACTAACAGAGGTATCCTTGTCACTCTAAACATATCAAAACCTAAAAGTCTGTATATGATTTTTTCTTAAACAGGCATTCTTTACATTTTACTACGGGTAACATTAATGCAGTTTACATTTCTTTACATTACATCCTCTAAATTCTTCAACTTCTTACCAGAACATGAAGACTTTTTTTATCATGTTATCATGCAAGGATACCTAGCGAAATTAGCAAAATGCAATTATTTGATCTTCACTTGAACAAATTTGTACTAACAGCAAAACTAGGAAAGGCTATAAAATCCATTATAATTTTTAGGATTGATAAGAAGAAAATCTACAAAGCTGTGGGTTAAGGCAATGTTTAACTTTAGTCTTCAGAATTACTTGAATGTGCCTATGTACCTTGCTTTTTGCAAAGTATTTGGATGGGTGTAAGTGCAACTATTTATAGCATGTGGTAAATTAGCAAGAGTCAGATTTAAACTTGGACACAGTATTAACCCTATATTGAAGGTATGGTTACTTTTCTCCATTGTGATTTGCACAGGTAAGGAATAAACTGTACAGATTTGCTCCTTATGCAGCCTCAGCTTTTACAAGTATAATGAAATTTCACATGGCATTCACTTGCATGTAAATATTCACACAATCTCACATCCCTTTCAGCTTCAGTTTCAATCTGACTCTCAGAAGAAGCCACACTGTCACTTGCAGAGCAAGCAAATGAGTAAACCTTCGTTGGAGAACACATCAGGAAATGAAAGTAAAATGCCATCCTAGTTTCATTTACAATCTCCAAAGACCAGCATTTTTTCACACCCATCAGGAATGAACATCTGGATTCCCACATTTCTGCAAGCAGCCAGCATTCCTCACTCATCTCCCCTAAATCAGTTTCCCTCTGTTCTGTACAGCTATAATCTAGAAATTGTACCCAGCATTCTGAGAAGTGCAACATTCTCCTGCACTGTATAACATCCTTATGGTGTTAAGGGGAGTTTCTTTGGGTATCACTGGCCCCAACCAGCTCCTGACTAATCCAAGACTATTTCCAACTGCCTCTGCAATGCTTTTGACTTGGAGAATTTTTACTTAGTTTAACTTATTAGCAGTTAACGCAAGCTTCTGATCACTGATGTGATCACTGAAAAAAAGAGGATGTGAGCAACCAAACATTTGTCTTTTGTTTTCCTTTTCCAGGCTCCTCTTAAGTTAAATGATTTATCCTTCCTTTTTCTAGTCTCAGTTTCCCTTGTATTAATGGGTCGCATATTTCCATCCATTTTGGAGCCATCTGGAAATGGCCATGACTGGCACTTGTCTTCCCTTCCTATTCCTGTGATCACATTAGGAGCTTTCAGTCTGGCCTTGCAGGAGCAAAGAACAAGTTTAGCTATTAATAAAATCAGATTTTATTTTCTTAGCTTTGAAGTATTTCTCCTGGGTCATTTCAGACACCTATAATAAACTGCAGTTTGTGCTATGTTATATCAGGCATTAAGGCTGCTTTGTATTCATGTCCAACCATTTTATTTCTAGGGTATTCTTCTTGCTCAATCGCTTTTTAATAATTAGCTCTGTTATCCTATACAACACAAGCTCTTCCATATTTTATAGAAATATCTCCTCTCAGATTAACAGAACAGAAGCTATTCCTCTAGTGAAGATGTTCTTTAGGTTAATAGAAGTCTATTAATTATTGTTCCTTTCCGACTTATTTTTTTTCTGAAAGGCCTTTGAAAAGATAATGATTTCTCAGTTAGAATTCTTAATTCCATGAGAACATTTATTACAATTTTGTATCTAAACTGCTACTTAGTGGGATGGAGACTTTTTTTCTGGAGACCTGTTCAACAAAGTTTTGAATATTTGTGACTATAGTACATATATACTTTATGGATCATGGAACTTAACTGCCAAGCTTCCTAATATCATATGTTGTAAGGAAGTTTCATTCTCCCTGGAGCTTCTGATGACATGAAATCTATCTTCCTTTAATTGATTCAACAAAATTTAAATCATTTTTTTCTTCTTTCTCTCCTCCCCACTTCCCTCACCCCACTCCCTCACAGCCATCCATTCTTTTGGCTTTAATATTTACAGAAGACTGTGCCTCAGTTCTTCCTCAGTTTTCTTATTGTCCTCTGTGATTGGAGATAAAAACTTGTATGTGAGGGCTTACTTTGAAGTATAATAATGTGATGTCCACCTAAAATTTTTATCAGTTTTTGGTGTGTTTAAACACTGAAGCAAAACAGTCCAAGAAGTTAGCTATTCTGCTCCAGAAGTACACATTGTTGCACAAAAGACGTTGAGACAAGTTCAGTTGCACAAATCTGTATTTGTAAGATCTGTAGCTGACAAAAAGCAGCAGTTTAAGGGTGGAAATATTTTAAGTTAAAAATAAAAAAAGACAAGATAAAATGTGTGAGAGAGAGAAGGGAGAAGAAAGAGCAAGCTCTCACCATTGGCCAGTCAGGAAGAGAAGTAGCTGGGAATTCCTGGTTGAGCATCCTTCTCCAGAGCAGCAGGTGGGTCCCCCACAACACTTCTCCCATAAACTTTATATGTTTAACCTAAGCCTGGTTGTTAAACAATGTGTGTGCATGTCACTGTTTTCCCAATGCTAATGAAAAGTCGCAACCAAAGAGCAGGAAATGGAGGTGAAAATGCGGTGACCTCTAACAGTCACTTCCCATAAGAATTCACCATAACAGCCCTATTGGGTTTATAAGTGCAAGGCCTAGGATGTAATGGCACCAAAACTAGAGTGGGAAAAGCAACTTCATAAAATTCTAAATACCTACCTAGTTTGAAAGCCTGGTAGATTGGAAGGCTAAGAGTCACTACAAAGGACGAAGTTTGCAAGTCCTATTTGAAAACACAGACTTTTTTTATAGCGCAGTTTACATTGAATTTCATCTGCCTGGGGTGCTACAAGCAATTATATTTCAGGAAGCTAATGCTGACATTCCTCTTTGAAGACTACATTTCCTACAAAGTGCCAGACATAAGGTGAAAAAATGTATTTTGATAAATCAAAACTCAACACATTTTAAAAATTGGAATTTTAACATGGCTGCTGAATTTTATCTTGAAAGATTATAACAATATATTTTTTTCCATTCCCTCTACCACTAAAATGAATCTTTAAAATAATTGTTCAATGGAAATCTTATTTTAAAATATGTTCTAAAGTTTAAAATGAGTGTTTAAAAACAGATGCTGAGCTTTAATGGACTCATGAATATGCAGCTCATTTCTGTTTCTTGATAATTAAAACGGGTTTTTCTCTTTTTGGTGTCACAGACAGAGAAATGCAATTTGCTTTAACTTAAAGTGTTGAACTACAAGGTCTGCAATGTATTTCCAGAATCTGATTGTATTGAGAAACATACATCAAACTGTAGTTTTCCTGTTAGATCATGTAGGATGGACCTTTTATTTTTCTTGATGTCATTTTACTGTGAACCTTTTTTGTAAAATATACTGAGACCATGTCTTCACCACATCAGACATAGGTACTGTGAAGACAATTTTCATCTTGAAGGATTGCCCTGAGGGTTTTGCAAAGCACACACACACAAACAAGATGATTGACTCAGACATGTTTATCTTAGAGGTCACAGGAATTCACCTCCTCCTAAAATAAACCAGAGAGTAACTCATATAAGAGGGATGTTTGGTCTGTAAAAGATGACCTGTTAAAGTACATTCAATTTACATAAAATAGAAGATGTGGAACTAAAATTATCTTTGGCAAAACAGACACCTGATTATGGTCTTAGGAGGGAGATCTGGAACTCTAAATCTCATCTTAATAAAAGACCTTATTTAGCACAACACATGCTTTGGACAGTCCTTGTCACAGCATCTAAACACATTTTTATCATGGAAGCTTTGAGGTCTGACTGAAAGCGTTGTTGGAAGTGCAAGTAAGTTAAAAATTAGTCTAAATTTAAATATGTTCTTGATGACTTGTCAGTCTCCTTTTTTATTGTTCACATTCCCCAATAATTATTCATTTGAAATCAGTTTGGGTGAAGGAAAGGCCTTTTCATTTTGTGAAAAACTTAAGTATTTCAAAATCTAATCTCATTACTACCTGGAAAAAAAATGTCCAATATAGTGTAATTTAAATTCCTGCAAATTCAAATAGGGTCACAAAGAACACCAGAGATTTCTACTTTGCAGCCTACTCTAATGCTGTAGTCCCTAAAAGTTAGAGTTCTGGGGATTGGGAAATACCTGATTTCTTGATTACTTTGCTACTAGCTGATTAGGCTGATGATAGGCTTATGAGAGAAACATTGTTGCTAGACAGTTTAATAAATTTAAAGTTTATTGCAGTGGTTTGGCTTTAGCATTTTTTTCAACTTGTTTCCAACCATATTAATTATTAATTTGAAGTTCAAATATATTTTTCTTTCTTTCCTTCGAAAAAAATGTGGCTAATGCAAATATTCCAATTAGCAATCAAAACTGTTAGACTATTCTGTAGCACTTCTGAAAAAATACTAATTTCCAATTTTGTTTAAAATGCATTCATGGAAAATATTGGCAGAGTTTACACATTTGTATAAGTTCAGAAAAGTGAACTGAATTGAACTAACTCATATCTCATTATAAACTACAATCAATATTATATGATTAAGAGAAAGAGTGCAAAGCACATTATCAGACAATTAATGAATAAACTTTTTTTAAGAAAAAAAAAAGTCATCTAAATGCCCATCATTAAGGCCTCACATTAATACATACAGGTTTAAAGGTTTTAATTCCATCATAGAAGTTTCAGCATATGACAGCCTTTTAGTAGACTAGGTTTGCATTCTACAGGTATGTGCTTAGCACTTGGTGAACCAGGTCACTGCCACTGAGGTTCCAAAGGTGGAATATTCATAATGGAATATTATGATTGTTTAATTCTGCATTAACAGCCAAAAAGTCCCTCAAATATTGGGAATGTTCTTGCTCTTTTTTTCTTTTGAATGGAAACTATGATAATACTCAGGATGTTGTTGCAGTATGATTGTTAAAAAAATAGTGTATAATTAAAGTTCCTTTAAAATATGAGAGTTTAAAATTCAAACTGGAAGTTAGTCCGAGTACGGGATTTCATGAGGCATGGACCTCTACAAGGTAAGAGGAAAAATAATTGGATTGCAATGAGTGATTTTAGTTTCAGGAGTCTGTGCTTGGAGCCAATACTTCTATGCTCACAGAGTTTTGTCAAAGATTTAAATGCAGCATTAAATAACGGTAAAAAAAGTTGCGCTTTCTACCTTATCTTCTATGATCCTGTACTAAGCAGGAAGGGTCTGAATACATCAGATACTTTCCTTATAAAATCACTTTGTCAGTAAAAATGAAAATTTTCAGTTGCCACAGATAGCAAAGCTTTTCACAGTAGACATTACAAATACTTACCATGATTCAAATAGTTACTAAGTATTTCATACTGGAAGGGACTTCAGCAAGTCAACCAGTCCAGCCTCCTACTCAAAGTAGCATCTACAGTTGGACTCAATGATCTCAAAGGTCTGTCCAACCATAATAATTCTATGATACTATGATCAGCTACAGAGTCAGGGCAGGTTGCTCATGTGTTTAATTCTCTTGTCCTTAAAAAAGTCTTGGAAGACTGTACTGCCTCCCTGGGCAACCTGTCCCTCCACTCACTTGCCCTCATGGTGAAAATATTTCTCCTTACATCGGTCAGAAAATAAGTTGAAGATAAGGCCATGAGTCTGTGCCAAGAATGGCCACTTGGTCTATATTTCTTTTTCTTTTTCTCTTCTTTTTCTTTTTCTTTTTCTTTTTCTCTTTCTCTTTCTTTTTCTTTTTCTTTTTCTTTTTCTTTTTCTTTTTCTTTTTCTTTTTCTTTTTCTTTTTCTTTTTCTCTTTCT
>JAUBNY010000002.1:7196881-7208077 GCA_032275445.1 Crypturellus soui | reverse complement strand
TTCTTTTTCTTTTTCTTTTTCTTTTTCTTTTTCTTTTTCTTTTTCTTTTTCTTTTTCTTTTTCTTTTTCTTTTTCATTGAGTTATGGCAAAATACATTATTTTTGCCAAGATGAAAATCTTACTTTTCAGATCATTCATTTCAGTTTTCCATATGTTCCTGTTTCCATGAAGTAAAAAAATATGTCAATGAAAAAAATCTGCCAAAGAGAAAATATGCAAAAAAAAAATTTGCCATCTTGTTAGGTCCATTATTGTGCATAAATAATTCTTGTAATACGCCTGCTACCTGAAATTTATTATTAAAATGCTTGGGTTAACCTTCCTTGGTTTAAGTGGGGTTCATCTGTTTGCTGATTTGTCTCATGTTTTTCTTTTAAATGACATAGGAAGTCAGCAGACCACAGTACTGAGAAGTGTATCCACTCTCCTCACCTTTCATTAACAAACTGTCAGCAATTTGATAAGGCCTTTTGAGCTTCAGAAAGTGGACTAATTTAGAGAACCACAGCCAACCCATTTGAGGTTGCTGTTGTGATTTATGCCTTCCTTTCTGTATTCTTAGCTCTACTCACAAATGCTCAGCTGATTTTTTGGTTCTGGCTACTAGAATAATGCAGCAAGAAAGAACCAGAATCACTAGTTTCCTTAAAAAAAAAAAAAAAAGGGATTTAATGAATCTTTTGCAGCATCTTTTAAAGGCTTTGAAAGGTAATACAGACCTGCAGTTTTATCATCAAAGTCCTACAGGAAATAAACTTCAGGAAATAGCCCTTTAAGGAAACATGAAACACAAACGTGACTTTTTTTTTCTTGAAAGTCTGCCTATATTTTTTCCCCCAAGTTCTTCTTCAGCATTTTTTACAACAGATGATATGTGATTATATGCTACCTAATTGAAATTAATGAAAAGCATCTAATTGCACTGCAGATTTAGAAAGGCTCTGTAGGCTAGACATTCATTATGTGACATGAGTGGAGATATCCTTTGTTACCACCTTTAGGTGGGCACAAGGAGTCAAATAACATAACACAGATTTAATATCCTATTATTGTTAATTAGATTTGCTTCACTTGCTTCACTTTCTTTTGCATCTTTGTCCTTGTCCTTGATAGATGCAGGTACCTAGAGACAAAATATAATCCTTGCCAGTTGCACTCCTGCTTTCATTAAGTAAAAAATCTTTAAATGTTTTATAGCTCATTCTTTGCCTCCTCTGCTGTACAGACTGCTGTATTAAAATGATACAGTAATGGTAATATCTGTTTAGGTACAGGATGTAATAAGTTACATCAGCTTAGTAACCCCTTTGCTCTCAAATAAGGTTCTTGCAGGACCATAAGGATGAAGAGTTTATTTTCCCATACAAGTGCATGACCTCTCTGCCAATTATCCCCGTCTCAAGATCAGCCAGGCAGCATGAGAAACAGCATGAGGCAATGGCTCAGCATTAAAAGGAAGCCTAAACATTTCCCCTCAGAAAACCAACTGGCTTCATCCTAATAGGCAGCAGGTCCACATCATCAGCAAAGGATGCATAGTTACCCATGATGGGATAACCAGGGTTTCGGGAGCATCCAAAGATTTGCTGCTGCTCCAGGGGCTCACTAGTGCTTAAGAGCTGTCACCAAACAGCTCCTAACTGTGGGGAAGGCATTGTGTTTCCTACCTCTGAGGCAGCTGAGTATGTTTCTACTATTCTATATGATAGAATAGATAGGAGGATTCATTCATCCATCCATCCATGTTGTTTTTCACTACTGCCATTTGCTGGTTAAAAATTGGAGAGCAGGAAGGAAGAGAGACATAGCGCCAGTGACTATGTATTGAGGCAAGGGAGAGATGCAGGACTGATGAGTTAAAGCCAACAAATACCTAGCTAGCACTTCTGAATGTAAAACAAATGCATAGAATACACCCACAGAGAAATAAGCTTCACTTAAGAATGAAATACAAAATGATAATTTATTCATGTAAATTATGAAAATAATTTGTGATGCATTACCACTTTTTTTCTCCTTTTACTGGTGCCCACTCATGTTTGCACAGATCTTATGATGGTGAAGTCAGACTGTCAAATAAATAATACTGAGATTTAAGCCAGGTATGTTTTGGATTTAACTTTTCAGACCTTCTCCTACATGATCATGGAACCCAGAAAAAAAATCATTTTTCTTTGCTCTTGTGTGAGATATTTTATAGAAAACTGCATAAGACATCCCATAAGATGGGTAATATCCAATGTTCATCTTGAATTTATGAAAAGGATTGAATCCTTGGAGAAATGCATCATGAAAACAGATAGCTGAAAACTGAAAGCAAATCTGGTGAATAGTGGCGATTAAAGTTTCTAGGAAAAAAATTGTCCTGTTGGTTTGATTACACTGTTACAATGGTACCCTCCAGTGGAAGATACTGTTGCAATATTTTTTTGTGCTTGAAACATAGCATGTGTAAATGGTGTGCTTATTTTCCTCTTATGCCTAAGCTTCAGCATCTTCTGACCACTTTATACAAACAAAAAGGAAATAGAACCTAAAGAGAATATAAAAACTTATGTTCTCTGTCTAAGTCTTGATGGAAATATTTCTGAACTATTGAAAAAGTTTACAAAATGAATTTTGGTTTATATAATGGCTGAAGAACCATGGCAAAAGGTGATTAGATGTAAGCCTTCATCATCCCAGCAGGTGGCGAATGATGGATATCTATTTGTGTGTAAAAGAAAAAAAAAAAGAAAAAAGAAAAAAGAAAAAAAAGGAAGAAGGACTTACATAAAGCAGTGAATGGAAAACATTTGAAATGCAGCTCGAAATTTAACAGCAGATTCATTATTTGCAAAAGGGCCAAAACCTCCTTTTACTTTATAAATATCTGGAGCTACCAAGACACTACAAATGGGGCAATGTGCCTCTATCAGTACAAAAACATCTATGCCATGAAAAAATTAGATAGGCTTGGCCCTTGGCTGTCCATGCAGATCAAGCAAATTAATTATATTAAAGATATTTATCTGGCAATTTTAAGTTCAAATAGGGCATTACTGCTCATTTAGTTTACCTTCATGTTTAAAGTGAAAACAACTGCAAGAAATGAAATGTTGCCTAAAATATTCAGGGCAGCAGCATATGCCTCAAGAGATAAGACTTTCACTGTTAGTTTAATTAAGAGACCAAAAAGCAAGTTTCAAGTGTTATTTACAAGTTCTTGACATATTCACTAATGAATCATAGGAGACTGCAAAGGTTATTTTGCCTGTTACAAAAGAAGTGCACTGCAATTATTTTGTAGCCAGCTTATTTCTTTTGCAAAGTTTTATTCCATTTATCATAGATCAATGTGCCTAAAATGCATGAAACAAATTTTTGTTTGTTTGTTTGTTTGTTCTTTACTGCTTCATCAATCTAGCTATGTATCTTCTATGTGAGCTAAAGTAGAGTGGTCTCTTGTTAGGTTCCTTGTTGTACATAAAGGGGTTAAGCATGACGTCATCACAGATTCAGTATTCTTCAGGGCACTAGGCTTATTCCTTTAGGAATATGAGGAAGGTTTGGTGCCCTTGTTAGCACACCAAATAAGGAAGAATTTCCAATAATCATTACATCCTTTGCTTTAGAATAGTCATTTTTTATTCTTGCTACAAGCATATTTATCAATCAAATTGTAAGGGCTTTTTTTTATATTTCTTTTTCTTTAAAGATCTTTCTCATGCACACACACATACTTTGTTCAGTGTTTATTTGTTATCTGAGATAGCCAAAACAAAATAATAGACACCTCTTTAGCATATAAGTGGTTGTAGGATTGATGATGATCTGCTTCTGTAGCATATAGAAGGGGTTCTGTGTAATGTTTAAGTCAGATTTTTAACATCTCTAAGCAGAACATATCTCCCATAAATGATGTCTTGTTCAACTTCTTACATCCTCTAAAGAAGAGGCATCAGCTTACCTCTGCTGTTCCTTGTTATAGAACCACTGATTTTAAGATACAAAACTATGTTTATAGTTTTTTATTATTTTTTTTTTATTTAAAGTGCTGCCTAGATTGGATAGCCAGCATTGGAAAGCTATTGCCTTGTCCCCACAAGCAAAAAATGTAAATGCAGTAGAAGATCAAGGAGTTTGTATTTTTTTTCTATTTGAATCATTCTTCTTGCTTCTCCCTTAAAACTATCCTAGCAGGGGGGAGAGAAGAACTAATTTTACAATAAATTATAGTTAGAATAACCATTATACTCTTCTTAAAAAATAGAAAATAAAACATCATTTCTCTTCCTATCACTAGAAATTAAAGGATAAGATTTAACCTGGAAAAATGCCTGACAATGCTGTGCACTGAAGGGAAAAATAGTAATCATCTGAACTATACACACTCAGAGGAAAAGAAGAAAAGCTAACATTCAAAACCTGCTTCAAGGGTGACTGTGAATAGCAAATTAGATACAGCTTGTGGTAAAGTGTACCTGGAAAATGGCCATACGTCTCCCTGCTGAGGTTGTGAGGTACATTTTCATGACTGCTTCACTTTCCTTGCATTTTGTGCATGGAACTAGATTTATTAGTCTCCTGTAGTCAGCATGGATGCAGGAAAAAAAAAAAAGACATTTCTCTCAGCAGCAGGTGGTTTCCCTGTGGCAAGAGATTTTCTGTGGACTTTAAATGTACCCGTTTAATTTCCAACTATGTTGTAAAGGCTGTGTTTAGTTTTGAAGGAGACTGCCTCCTTCCGGGCTGCTACTCATTCTGATGTACTTGTGGCAGCTGGTATCCTGAAAGATACATTTATAGTCAAACTAAGTAAGTGGACTGTGTGCCTCCTCCTTTCCTCATCATCATATCTGCAGCCAGGTGAAAGCTTGACCACATCAGGCACTTGAACTCATTGGCAAGTCTCTCTGCGCCCAATAGTTAAGACAAAGCGGGTAGGAGCTCCTTCTGCAGGCGTAAAGTAGTAAGGTATGACTGGAGGACTGAAAAACATAGCTTTTAAGCTAAGAGTCCAGTTGTAAAAAATGCATGTGCGTCTGAACACAAAGAGTAGAAATCATTTCTCTCTGTGTATCAGATGGTGAATAGCTGATAGGGCAGGAATGAGCATAGTAACAGGTTTGGTAACTGCACTTGGTGACTTCAGGTCTCCCAACCAAATGCTCTGTGAATTAAGCTACTCTTTCTGCCTTCTTACTCTCTCATCCCTGAGGAGTACATGCCTCTCCGTCAGCACAAAATGCCTTCTGTTTACATACAGAAAAGTGAATATGCAGCTTTGATCAAAAACAGTCAGTCCAGATATGGCCCAGAGCACCTTAGGCAAAATGAAAGGATTTGAAGACTTATTCTGTGGAGGCCTTGTCTTTCCTCAAGAGAAAGGGCTGTCACACAGATAGACTGGTCCATCAGCATCAGCATCGGCCTGTGCCTAATATCGGATCTTTTCAGCCTGTGCTTGGTCCTCTTGCCTATTTTCAGTTCCACAAAGCAGGGTACAAGTTGAACATCGTCATTACTTCAACGTGCACCTGTGCTGAACTCACACAGGATGCTTATCTTCAAAGCATTTTCGTGATATCAACCAGACAGATATCTGTAGTTGATATCTGTCTGGTTGGCTTTTTGGGCACCTTTACTGGATGTTGGATTTTCTCTTCCTATTTCAATTATTGTCACTTTTGTAGATTGCCTGAAAGTTAAAGGGGATGTGTGCATTCATATGAACTCAGAAAAATTACAAATGTCAGATCTAATAAATGTGCCTTTAACACTGTTCCATTATCCATTGTTAGAAGGCATTGATATTTAGGTTACACACCACAAAATATCTTTCTTTTCCTTGCAGTAAAATTAAGAAAAAAATAACATTTTTTTCACTGAAACAGAGAACTGATGCATTAGAGTCTTTTATGCAAAATAGAAACATATCTTTGCTCGAAATATAGATGTTAGATGTTAGAAGTTAGATGAAGGCTTTTTGCTGCATATGCTTTTCTTTTCTTCTTCTCTCTCATATACCTAGTTTTTGCAAATAAACAAGTAACAGAAAGGAAACAACCCGGATACACAAGGATCAAAGGATATGAATAACTTTTATTTTATTAAAATACGATTAACTATTAGAAGAAAGAACATGAGAAAAAACAAAAGAACAAACAAATAAACAAAAATTCTCTTCTCTACTGTGCAGTTGACATGGTTCAGTTCATTGTTTATAAATACCTGTGATCACATCTGAGATATCTAACTTCATTACTAGTTTTTGCGTCTAACTGAAATAAAGCACAAGACCCAAAATTTTGGTGTCTGAGGGCAAAACCAGCTGCTAACTTAACAAAATTAAGTTTTGTTTGAAATAGAAAAAAAAGTACTCTTAGAGCATGCTAGTTTTACACTCGGCCGTGCTTTCAGCTACTGCCTGATTGTTCTGCCTATGACTTCCACATTTTTCCTTCCCATTTTGACAAAGAATTGCAAGTGTTTTCTTCAGTGCCACAGTGAATGGACAGAGAAACCGAATAATGATCCTCCTATGATAGAAGATGTGTACGCAAGTGTTTTCACAAGTCTTAGCTAACCCCATTTTGTATACTTTCCCCGTTTTGTATACTTTTCTCCCAAGGTGCTTTTTATGACCACGGAAAAAGCAGGTGTAAAGCAATAGCTTAGGACTTTCTGAAATAGGAAGATATAACTCCCAGGATAGTTTTTTCTCTAACCATCTGCATTAAAAAAAATCAACCTTCTACCTTGTTTTAAAATGAAAAACTAATGAAGCAATTATTGTCTTCTGGGCCCCAAAACAGGAATCAGTGTTAGCAGATGTAAAGTCTGTAATTTAAATACCCTGTCAAATGAGTGAAACTTGTTTTGAAATCTTCCATGGTAAGTTTATTATAAATGTGTAAATGGAAGTCTACGAAAAAGAAAGCTTCTCCATAGTAGTATTCTCTGACTCTTAAGAGGGAGATATAGTACGCTGAAAGTTTCCTTATGGCATCAATAATTAAAATAGGCCTTGAAAATGTAGATCTAATCAATAGCAATTAACTTGAAGCAATAATAATCTTTATTTATTGACTCTTTTGTTCATCTAATTATAACACATAATTCTCACAACTGCTTGAAAAAGGAAAGAAAAATCTTGTCAGGAAAAAGCAACAGGAAAATCTGGTCATTGAGAGTATTGATAGCATAGCCATTGAGATATACCAGGTAACACTTTGCTCAATAAATTAAATGTTTATATTTTATTTTTAGCTCTTGGCATTGTTTCTGTATTGGCACAATCCTTCTTCACATGTCAGAGTCCAAAGGCAGGCAGAGGAAATAAAGCAGAGAAAAATAATATGTCTAAAACAATGCAAGTAATCAATACTATTTCTAAATGCACAAAAATAGGAGATGATAAATGCTAATAATTCCACTAATACGGAAATTTCCATTTTTTTCAGTATTTTTAATATGTATTTGAGAACTGGAACATGTATTCTAGCTATTTTGTTGGAAAACTCGGGATTATTATTATACTTTGGTGTTGAAGCATTATTCTTGATTGCTCTTTTTTCTCAACTCATGTTTATTACTTTTCTGCCACTTTACACACACACACATATATATACACACATACATACAACAATCCTTCTCCTCTGTGTTCAGTTTACCCCATAGGAGGTGGAAAGGACTTGTGCAGCAGTCACAATCAAGCATAGAGGAGAGCAAGACTTAGCTAAGCTAAGACTAAGCTAAATACAAATATTTTGATCCCAAGCAACTGTTCCTAGAGAGGGTTTGTTGTTACTTAAGTTACATAAAATTTACACTAGGCCATTTTTCTTCAGTCTTCTTACTTAGACAAGCCTAAAAAAAATGGTTTGGCAAACATATCATCACATGATAAAACTCATGTTGTGATTAGGGTGGAGATAGACATTCATCTTCTGCTGTCAGCTTCAGACAAAAGGAAGATAAGTGGAGCTACTGCAATTGTCAAGTGACCCTTATGTTTTAGAAATATCGACAGCTCTCTTCTTACTTTCATACTCTATGTTTGCCACCATGATTATTCAGTTTTCATTAGACTATTGGAGGGTTTTATATGTACAGTGCTGCCTCTCAAAATGTTTGTAGATTTCATCTGCTTTGCTCAAGATAACATTTACTATGTGCCTGACAAAATGTCAGCAAGCAGTAGAACTTGTTTTTTTACAAGGATGCTTCCTTTTTTCATATTCGCAGCAATCCATAATTTGGTTGACCTTAAAAAAAAAAAAAAAAAAAACAAGGGGTTGGATATTTTTAAAAAGCCAGAAAGTTTTCTTTTGAATACCAAAAATGAAGCTCATATTTCAAAGACCACTTTAAAAACAGAGGCAGCTATAGGACAGAAATATATTCTTAGTGATGATTAAAATAAATCTTACCTTACTACGAGCTTGTGTTGGAGGCTGTTATTCATTCTGCCTATGATAAAGTGACAAAAGGGACTGAAGAGTTAGGAGCAGACTTCAATTTGTTTTGGTATCCAGTCAAATAACTGAGAAATGCCTATAATATCTTAGTTGTTTAGCCACACATGTTCAAGACAACCTGTCTTTCTGATTGCTGCTCACATTTTAGATGAGATCTCTGGCAAGCTGCTGGCACTGGGCATCATTATGGGTTGATTTTCCATCTTTTTTGTTGGGTAAAATACAAGTAAATGCAAGGATTCTCCTGACTGAGCGCTAGTTTAAGCCATTTGAGATTTACCATCCATCTTTCCTTGGAGGAAGGAATTGTGACTTCACATCTTGATTTAAAGTCATGACCTAGATCTTAACAATAACTCCTGTTTGACAATGCTACACAATGATGGGTAAGCTGATTCACTGCTGCACAGACACAGGGCTGACCAAATAATTCACAGGGCTTCTTCGCTTTTTTTTTGCAATATTGTGACTAAACTGCTGTTTCCTGACATTAAAACATCAATGGTGTGTTTGACAAGTATCTTTTAAATCATATAGTTGTTGAAATTGTTCATATATATAAGTATGATGACTTGTGACCCCACAGACAAATCCCATGCCTGAAAAGAAATGTTGTAGTTGATCAGAGATAGTGTCTTTCCCCACAGATTTTCCTGTTTATGTTGTTAGATGATCACTACTTCAGCACTAAAATTACCGTCTAATAGGACAAAATTTTTTGATTTATTTTTTGATCAATTTCAACTCTCTCCAGTGAAATTCCCTTCAACTCTGTTGTGAATGTGCAAATTTTCTCAGCAAGAGATTTTTTGAAGGCATAAATACCTGGATCAAATCAATATATTTCAGTATATTTCATTTCTGTTTTTAAAAGATAATCAACTATGTTTTACAGGAGACTGCTATAGAGCTAGAAAGGAGAAGAGCACTGTTTTTATTAATTCAAGAACCCTGCATTCCACTATGGATGAGTTTAGTTCTACTCAGAAACACAACTGTATTCATGTAGAAACAGCCTCTCACAGAAACAGTGAAAGACTGCAGATCACATAAATAATACATGGTTAGCCTTTGTTATATAATTTGACTTAAGAAGGAGAGTGTTTGCCAAAAAAGACATAAGCACACATATTTTTAAAAAACTTTTAATTTTGGGTCTCTAAAGGGAAAGACTAGAACTGTGACTGTGAGTTTTCATGCATGGAAAACTATGTGGATGCTTGGAGGCCATTTTGCGTAGAGGTGCCATGGCTTTTGATCTACACTTCTCACGTTTTATTAGTTGAACCTTCCCTGTGGACTCTGTGTACTACTACTGAAGATAGAAGCAAAAATAAAGATATAAAATCTTTTTGGACAGCAGAGTGTATAGAGTAAACTAGATTAAATAATCTATGTCTTATCTGGAAGTATTGACAAACAGTCAAAATTGTTTTATTTCTTGTCATTTTACAAGCAAAGAAAAGCAATAAAATGTGCTCATTTGTATTTTATAAAAACAGTCCTTAATATGGAAAGATTAGTCAGATATAAAAGGTCAGATGGTAGATCATCTGATTAGCAAATGCTACCCTAAGATCCAGTTTAAGCCTTCTAGGTACAAGGCTGATCTAAGTTTTATTCAGAATTTATTTACTTGGGAAAAAGGAGCCAGACAATGTGGAATTTAACTTTCTGTGCATTCCCTACTGAACTGTAATGTGGAGATCTATGCCAGGGAGATGGGCATAATCACAGAATTTAGATCCTGATCTGAATGTACGTTTCTTCAAAGACTGTAAGGGTCTAACGCTGACATTTAGATCGGATCTCCTGCTTCAATTTTAAATGCAATCTTAAAATACTAACTGGGTTTTATGAAGAACATGCAGAACTAGACTGGCATGTGTTTTTCACATGAGTTTGTCCAAGTAGCTTACACTTACTCAGGGTAATTCCTCTATATTTATGGCAACAAAAAATGAGTTAGGAATGAAATAAGGAAAGTACAGCTTACCTAAAATTTTCATCTAATTTCTCTTTAAATCTGTATTTTGGAGCAGTCAATGTCAAAAACTATGATATAATGTTTAGCAGAAATACAGAATTATCCATGCAGGAAACATTAAAAAAAGTGACTCTAAAGCTGGGCTTTAGAGTAGTTATTTTTTTCTAGATAGTAATCCTTGCAAAGTTTTTTTTTCCTGATATCAATGCCAATAATTTTAAAAATAAGAGTGACGGGATAACAAATAGATCTTTAAAGAAGACAATATGGTAGTTGAAATGAGTGATGTACTTATGAATATAAGACATCAGGAGCCTTTCCTCTGTATTTGTGGTGTATAAACAAATCAGTCTTGCAGAGCCACATCCAGAAACTCTTTTTTTTCCCATGATTAATAGACCTCTTTACTATATAAACACACTCCTCTAACAATAAAATACATTTGAGAGCATAACATCTTAAACAAGGCCACCAGCAATATTGCAATCTTACTAATGCGCCTTGCTGATATGCTTAAAAAACAAACCAAAAAAAATTGAAATTGTCCATTTCCCACTAAAAATACTCCTTCAAGTGAGAATGTAAATCTGAAAACAATCTCAATATGTTAATCCTTAAACCACTGCCTGGAAAATGCACTTTTTCACTTTGGGTTAATTTCAACAAAACGTTTCTGCAGATTTTTTTTTCTTGCAGAGGAAGCAGATTTACTGATATCTAGATATTCTGAAAGATTTGTTTTTTTA
>JAUBNY010000002.1:7150485-7180051 GCA_032275445.1 Crypturellus soui | reverse complement strand
TACAATATACATGCAAGATTTTTCTTCTTTGTTTTTATTTTTAGGGGCTGTTGTATCTGGAAACATATTTTACAGTGATACCCTGTAGAGACACGATTCTGTAGTGTCTAGTTTGGAAAGAAGGGGTCTTTATGCAAAGATTAAGTTCAAGTGCCACAAAGTATACAATCCAAGTGCAATCCAAGCTGTTTCTGAAAGAGGGTAGGGCAGTTAAAGTCAAATTCACAAATCACCATGTATCTCACATAAGCAGATGATGCTTTCTTTCCTCATAACAACAAAGTACTTTTGACACAAATTTGACTCAAAGTCAAATTTCCTGTCAAATTTCCCAGTATGGCAGAAGACCAAGACACCAAAGGTTTTCATCAAAGATCTGACACCAGCCAGTGTCTCTACTCCTCCCCAGATCTCATGTGAATATACTGGCTGTGATATACTTTGACCTCAGTGACAGTCCACTATCGTTATTACATAAAAAGTTTGTATCAGTGTACTTCAGCCACTAAATTATTACAAATATTAGGGTTTTTTTTAACACAAGTTTCATCAGCTTATCTGTATGAACATTTTTTCCTGTTCAAAGCTTAAGATAGATCATGGGCACAGTGAACTTAAGGTGCTTTGCAGGTATCTACCATTCTTTTCTCTTCACACCAAAGCAACCATTATGCCTCAGGGCACTGAGCAGCTCCTGAAGGTCCAGACTTTCCCAGTTTGCTTTGGCTCCAGCTCAGTCTTCCCTGGAAGGACACAGCTTTTTGAAATTCTATGAACAGTCCTATGTCTGTTCTTGCAGCATGGTATGTGACTACACTCTCTTACCTAGGGTATGCAAGGAGGATATTATACTTAGTTGTTTTGCTACCAAAATGCTCCATTTTTGTGTTTTTCTCAGTGGGATTTTTGCATTGTGATTTGGAGCTGTTTAACTGAGGTGCACCACTTTCTCAAGTGTTACAGCAAGTCATATAAAATGGGAGTTTTATGGATGGAATAATCGTTCTTATTAACAGCCTGAGCAGATGCAATGCCCAAGGTGCTTACGTGGAGCAACCTTTTCTAGGTTTTTTGTTTGTTTGTTTCTGCCATTTGAAGCAGGGTAGACTGTCAGCCTGAGCTGATTTAATAACAATTTTTGTTGTTGTTGTTCAAGCTGTGCTCTAACACCACTCCTCCGAAGGCTGCCTGTGCCAACTTCAAGGGATGCTTTCTGTTGAACTGCCAGTCAGGTTTATTAACCCTGTATGCTGAAACTGCCATCTCATGGTTAGAACACAGTGGATGTCTGTCAAGGGCCATAAGTGCTTTCTTCTTTAATTTCAGTAAAAAGATAGGGCTTTTTGCCTCACTACTTAGTTTTTTGTAGCCTCTATAGAATTCTAACTTGCATGCCACATACCTTCAGCTTAGCCAATGATTTCCCTGCTGGCAATTCACGCAGAGCCACTGGGTGGATAATGAAGGACTTTTTTTCTGAATTGAATGAGGAAATATTCTAGCAAAAAGTCAACTATTTCATAATCCATTAAGGACGATGAAAAAATGTACTTGTCAGTCTCACATACTGTGCAATACATTTCATGCAGGTTAGAACAATATTATTTCTCATTCAGAAATTTGAAAACGGTCGTATAGAAGGTTTTCCTCTGCCTCCCCCAACCCTGTTGCTCACAGTTTAATTCAGCAAAATCTTTTAAATGGCACATCGCATTGGATAAATAATTGTTCCAATTAAGTAATTGTCAGTGTTTCATGAAGCTATTCTGCAGACAATTGTTTTTATTGGATGAATTTCTAGAATAGTACCCGTAGATATTATGCAAAATATTAGAACATTAAATGAATGTCCTGTAATAATGTTGACAATATAGTCACAGTTTTAATATAAAGGGGAATGTGGGAGAATTATAAGACATACAGAGGAATGCATAGACCATGATACAAGAAAAATTCTCAAATCATTAGGTTTCCACATAAGGAGGAGATGAAATATTGCCATTCAGCTTTTCATTTTTCTATGTTTATGGAAGTAAATCTTCTATAACTAACTATATTTATATGTTATATTTATAAATTTTCCATATTTATAGCAGTAAATTTCATTCTTATAACTAAGATAAAAAGATTTAGGAAACATCAGCAGTGTTAAGATAATAGGAGGACTTATTCTTCTATCAAACTATATTGTGTTACTCATGTTACAACACAGGAGGGGCTTCCCAGGCTGTATCTATTACTATTGCTGAAATCAGACCTAATTTCTATTTCAGCAATTAAGTCTTAATAAACAATTGTTTTTCTGTGCAATAAGCAGAGAAATCTGAGTGGGTTTTGAGCTGTGAGTGTCCCAAGTAGAGCTTAATCTTGGATTATATCTGTCACATGCTTTTAAAATGTAAGTTAGTGCAATATATTTAGTAGAAAATTAGTGTAGCTCTACTGCTCATTTTAATCACTGAATGAAAAGAATGTTTTTTAGAAAATGTAAACTTTAAAAGCTTCTGGAAATCCTTAAACTCTCTTAAATCCCTAAAATACATATTTAAAATTGGTAACTTATCATAAAAAGATTGATTTGCCGGTGGAACAAATTCAAGTCCAGAATACCATCCCAGTTAAAAAAATTGCCATTTTTCAGTGGATTGTATGCTCTCTTGTTCACTGAGATATTTTGTAAGCCCATCTTTTACAATATTGACAGCATGGTAGACTTCGTGTATATGGAATGAAGTCATTTTCTGGGAAAAGAAATACACAACTTTAAGAGTTTTAAAGATACTGCAAAATTTCATACAGTTTGAATCTGTCACAACAAATTTCTATAAGAGATTGTATTTTTAGATGTGCATGGGAATTTTTATGATGAATTGAGTGATGGGTACATGAAAGGGAATATAAAAGTCTACTGTTCTCTCCAATATGTGAAAAAAAATCAAGTAAAGGAAACACACTGCTGTAAGCATGAGAAAAAAAAAAGCTTTGAAGAATTAGCATGATCTAATCATTTTTTTTTAGTAAAATCTTTTGCTTTTTTTCAGTTAATTTAGCAGGCATGTCTATGCCTATACAGAATACAGAATATCCCTGTTTGTAGTCTCTAAACTGTAGTTCAAGTTTGTATGAATGGCTTGCCCATTAGGCCTTGCAAACACAACTGATATGTCACATTGTCTTTTTTATTTATAGTTTTATTACTAGGAAATTTTGTAAACAAATATTAATCAAAAGGTAAATTCTCATTTGGACTGTGTATATAGCATTGTATCTGGTTGAACTTTGAAATAGCTGAAGTTTCTGAAAACAACCTATCTAAATGTCATACACATTTGAAATTCACTGGCCTACTCATTTTAAAGTAGTATTATTTTGCCTGAGCTTCCATCCAAAATATAAAATATCAGTTTCTTGGGTTCTTCCCCAAATCATCATTCTTATTTGTTTGTTCATCAATGAACATCAATGATCCAGCCTTACAAAAGCAATATTAATGAAAGTGCCAGACACAAATTTTTGCCTCTAGATTCTATTTTCAAGATCTGGCACTTCATGAAAACTCTCTTTACACATCTGCATGTGAACACACAGCTCAGTGAAAAAGCATGTCCGCAGTGATGATTATCTTCTGCATAGATAACAGTTAGGCATGAGGCTATTTGTCAGCCAGAGCAACTACTTCTCTGTTTTGGCAAGAATGTGGGCTAAACAGTGAAAGATCAGAGCTTGCAGGATCAGCAGTGATTGCTTCTTCTGCCCACGTCACTAAAAGGAAAATGGGTATTACCCATGCATGCTTTCACAAGGGATCAATATTTACTAAAAGTTAAATCCTCTGATAGCATGGAAAATCATAACTCTGAAGGCAGTATATGTGCCAAAAATTTTGTACAGACTTTTTGGTTTTTTTTTCCTCGTTTTCCTAGAACATGGTGGAACCTTGCTGACAAAGTAGCTATTTACGTCAATGCACATGTTTGTCAGTTAGAGGAGTAACAGTGAAGGTTAGCCATAATGTTCTTGGTCTTAGATATACAGGAAGGCCAGGATTTAATCAGAGGGGAGTGAGACACAAAACAGGAAGAGGTATTACTCAGGCTGTACTCCAACTAGTACTTGCTCTTTGTAGCTGGTTAGACGGGATGCAGGCAGAGAGAAGGTGCATGTGGTTCGAGTTCTATAGAGTGAGAATCATTGGCTTAAATAATTAAATATGTGGGTTCTTCCCCAAGATTGTGGTAGAAGAAAAAGGAGAGTATAGGATGGGATTGCTAAGAATAAGTCCTAAGTACCAGTTCCCTTAGTATGTAGCATGATTCTCAGTGTATGCTACAATCCAATTATATGGTTGTAGATCTTATAGGAGTATTGAAGATACCATTAAGCCATTTTAAATGTTTTGTGGTTCACTTTTAGAAGAAGTACCTGAAAGCTGCCAGATGTAGCCGAGAGGGGCATTTTTTTTTTGTTGTTGTTGTTGTTGTTTATTCCAACTACTTATTCTCCAAAACTAAGCTGACTTCTACAGTTATACACAAAATACCTGGATTTCTAAGACACACTGATTTTGAAAACCTTAATAAATCTGGATCTGTCAGTAAAATTTTGTAGTCTCTCTGAGTTGTGTTGAATTTAGGTAAAATGATTTTATTTCAGCACATGGCACATTTGTTTGATTGGTAGTATTAACTACTATATGATGATATTCTTTTTCTCTGGATTTCTCTTCTTATTCTTTTGTGAATATGGTTGAAAGCTGTGAGTAAACCACATTCCCCCATTGCTTGTCAAATTATTAATTGAGAGTAAGTAGTCTCTATCCATCCTAACACCATCCTCTGTCCTTGGAAGGACACTGGAAGAGTGTGCTTGCTAGGATTGCAGATATGAAGAGCTATATGTTTTTGAGCTGGCTGCAAGAAAACTGTGTCCAAAGGAAATTCCTGAAGGAAAGAGGAGGTTGAAAGTTTTTTTGGAAGTGATCAGATTTGTTCATTAGAAGAGAAAGTTTTATGACTGCAGCCTGTGACAAGAGGAAGACAAGGAAAAGGATTCTTCCAAGAGCAGTAGGGAGCCAGTATACTGTAGCCCTCAGAGATGACAGAAGGAGCAGAAAGAGGAATTTCTCAGGCATCAAGCAGCAACATGCTGAGTTTGTGGCAAACCAATGAACTACTGAGTTGACTAAAGCCAAATCTGGAAGCAAAGTTGGTTATAAACCCCTTTATTTCTTTTCTTTCTGACCTGTTTGAGCTTTCCCTATGCAAAATACTGTGGACCCTAGCCCTACAAAAGCAGCTTTTTCCTGTGTTCTGTGTTTAAAGCCTTTCTAATCTTCATCAAGGGCCTGCTGAAAGGATATTTACCTCAAAGTTGTGGTGCCTGAGTTTACAGAAAAATATTAAGAGACCTTGAATTCATAGGCATGGACAGCAAATGCCTGCGACGAATAGAGGCAGGGAGGCGTAGAAAACATCCTTTTTTTTTTTATGTAGAACTATGTTTTCACCTGAACACATTGCTTTGGACCATATACAGAATTCGTATACTGTGGATCTTTATGTACAGTGACTTTGAATTTGTCCTCATTCAGATTATTTACACTGTTTTACCATATACTCACCCGTTATTGTGCTGAGTTCACATGAAGACTACTTCCTTTCAATAGCATCCATCAAATGTAGGTCCCTAAGACAAAGCTGTGTATGTCTGGGGGCTTGATCACCTGGGTTATCTGCCAGCAGACCTTGTTACTGATACAGCAGTAGATTGTTTTGTATCACAGGAGCATCTCAGCTTTCTGTCTCTCCTTGGTCTCAGGGTTATTGTTGGAACACTTCAGACAATTCTATATGTATCTGATTTTAAAAAATGATGGCTATTACAGCTCAAAAACGTTTATCCTATCATGTTACTTCTCTTCATATATTTGTTATAACTACAGGATAAAATAATGTTTTTATATCTATAAATTTATGAGCAAGAATTTTCACAGTATTAAAAGAAAGTAAGTGTCTAAATTCCCCTGGGCACTGATGGCACTATACTTCCCTGAAAGCATGTGCACTGCG
The DNA here is from genome assembly GCA_032275445.1 of Crypturellus soui. Taxonomy (NCBI): domain Eukaryota; kingdom Metazoa; phylum Chordata; class Aves; order Tinamiformes; family Tinamidae; genus Crypturellus; species Crypturellus soui. Next base: position 7,173,983 of record JAUBNY010000002.1, on the reverse strand, counting down.
TGTCATTTGGTGTTTTTGCTTGGTTCAAAGCCTCCTAGCCATTTCCTCAGCCTCCTAAAACCCCAGCCATTAAGGTACCATCGTATGCACAGGGAGACATTCCTGAAAAACTTTCACATAGTTACTGTTGCTAGGTAAATCACTCCCTTGGCATCCATGCATTTAGATATGCTTCTCACTTCCTTTGTTTCAGAACTGACACAGTGACGTGACATTGGGGGAGGCGGTGAGGAGAGATGCATGAAGCTGAAGTAACTGCCAAGTGGTAGGAGTAAAAGAAATAGTATACATTCCTCTTAAGGATGTTGCATACATGTTAATTAAGTTTGCATGGACATATTTGCCAATGTGGTCTCATGCATCAACTGGATATTCATTAGATTCAAAGATAAGAGACAACATCCGTTCTGGCACTGCTTAATTGCTGAAAAATGGCACTCCCCAAAATGATCTTTTCTAAATTTTTGACTCTTGATGTGCCTCTAATCAATACTTCTACGTGTTTTATATACACATGCATATACAGCCTCTATTTAGGCCAGTTTAAGATTACATAAACATTACAACATATTATTTGTTTGTGTTCTAAACAGAAAGCTCCAGTTTCAAAATTCAAATGTGAGGATTAATTTCTGACTGCTAGGATTTATGGGATGATTACATAGGGAAACCTAGGGAGCAAGGAAGATGAAATAGTGTTTGAAAAATACGGAGGTTGAGGATGAGAGCGAGAAATCTCTGTTTTTATAAAAGAAATAATGGATTGAGTTGACCTTTGATATTTTGCAATAGTCATCTAGAAATTCAAGTCAGAGCCTTGGAATTAAACTAGCTTTACATAGTGCTTTGGTTGCAATACTGACTTTCTGTATAGGGCTAAAATCGACCCTTTTTGTATGTTCCATGTGTTTTTAGTTGTATTAGCGATATTTCCAAGGGATAAATTGCTATTCAGAGAAGGTAAGATGTGCGTCACAAGTTTTAGATAGCTTCCTTAAACAATTCTTTTCAAAAACTACATGAAAAATTCAATATTTGGCTCTTAGTAGCATGACTGTTATTTATATATGTAAATGGTAGTACGGGAAGTCTTTTCTGGAACTAGTAAATAAAATAAGAGTAAACTTCTAGACCAAGTCATTATTTAAATGAGATTTTAAAGAGCATTATACAACAGCTCATGTAGTTTCTGTTTTTAAAGCCTTTAAATTTTTTACTCTGAACTACTTGTCCATTTTCCTTTGTCCCTGTTTTATACAACGTAAAAATACTAAGTTCTGAAACAAGAATCCATCCTCAAAACCTTAGGATGATAGATTTGCTCAAAATTAGAATACTCTTGAGTCAAAAACAATATGAGTAAAGAGTATTCTTTATTTCAATGATTTTTTTTAATTATTAAGCATTTGTTTTCTCTCTATTTATGATCCATTTACCAACATTTTAATTCTCATTACATTAGTAATTGTATAACTAGCAACACTACAATTATTTTGTATGCATGCACATGCACATATGTATATCACGTACACAACTCTATGCATTAGAAATGATAAATGAAGATAACTATACTTATACTCTAGATTTTGTTTTCATGAACTCCAAAGATGCCATTCTTAGAAGATCCAGAGCAGAGCTGTTACAGATTAGATATTTATTCATTTCACAGTTTCAACATCAGAATTCATAGACCGCCCATTTATAATATAAAATTATGGAACTTTGCCTATATCATTGTGTTTCTTCTTTGAGATTCTGTTTTTCTGCTAGAAGTAGTATCTCAATTTTGCGATATTAATTTTTTTAGCAACGCAGATTAAAGATAATGTAATCCTCCGAGTCTGAATCTTTAAACTCAGAGGCTTTATCCATTACCAATAGAAAAGCTTAAATTGAAGTGCAAAAAAAAGTGATGTTTTAATGCAAGTAAAAATCTTATATGCCCATTAATCCCAGAGTGGTTTGAAAAATGCTACTGATGAACTTATATGGGAGATAAAATATTTATGGGGATTTAAAAATAAATGACTAGAAGGGAAGGAGGAGGTCTTTAGAATTAACTCTTTAGTATTTGCTGCAACATGTGATATCAAATTGCAAATAAAATAGCAGTCTTCTGAAGAAAAACGGAAAGGCTAAAAGAGTTCGCCCCCTGCAGCACCAGCTGAAGCTTGGAAAATTTTCTGGGACATCTACTAACTAATCAATAAAATATGTATGATGTGTTTCCTCCCCTCCACCCTACATCATAAAGAATGACTCTAAAATCTGAAAGTCCTATTTTACTATTCATGCTGGGGATTGGTAACTTTGAATTTTATCATTAGCCTAGAAGACAGCACTGCAGAGCATTTAATATCTTTACTGAACATTTCCAGGTTCCCTTAATAGCAGCAAGCTGAGAAAGAAATATGGTTGTATTATACTGTTTTTCCACTTAATATTTGTGGCTATTTAACAGTATTCATTAAGAACACAAGTTTTAGCTTTACATAGCCACAACAAAATTCAGTTTGCCTAACAGGAAATAGAATATGATATAGAATGCAATAGGCAATAAAGGCATCTTGGAAGGGACTGGGATTCCCCCATCATTGAAGACCTTTGCAAATCAGTATCTACAGGAATTTTGTAGATGCTAGAAGCTAGAAGACTTAATTTATAGTGTAATTCAACAAACAGTCATGTCTCAGGATGTATGATGCAGATTTCCCAACAGCAGACCAAAAGCAACATGAAAAGCTAACAGCTAGTCTATGGGTTAATTTGAATGATATAGGCCAAGGAGGTAGCACCATTTGACTTTTAAGGAAGATTGTGGCATTAATGTATTGCTTTTGAATTTGTATAGCACCTTTCATTACAGAGTACTTTAAACATTATTTAGTGCATTGCTGGACTGGAGTGGAGCTTCTTCTGAATCAGGTTTGTGGTAAGGATAGCAAAAGCACCTAAATACAAATAAAACTGTGCTGCTGAACGCATTTTAAAAAATATTATTTTAGAATTGTCCAACCTGTAAAGTCCATGGAACTGTAAGTATCTTCCTTACATGTACCAACTAAATAAACTGTTTGTGTATTGATGTTTGGATTCAAGGATATTATTTAGTATTTTTTATTGCTGTAGGAGACCTCATCATGAGTTGTTTGTAGCTATGCTCAGACATAAAAGAGATGTTATTTTCCTTCCTCTAACCATATATATTTTAAAAAGAAAGACACCAGAGAACATAAAGTAACCAAGACATTCAGGAATGCTGTAAGAAAGGGCGATCATGAAACACCAGCTGTGTGCCTCTGAGCGGTATTTTTGTTGCAGAACTAAGTTTTAAGAAGGATTTTCTCTGTGGATGTCAAAGTGGTTCTCCATTTACTTATGAGTTTACAAAGACCCGTGGTCCTGAGAAAGGTATAGTGGGAAAATCAAGGTTATTTGTTGTAAAAACAGGTCAAAATGGCAGTAAAGGTTCTGCATCCTGGAGGAGAAGTCAACACCTCAGAAGTGTGTAAGAAACAATATATAGAATGAGCTATAATTTAAGCAATAAATTTATGTTCAATATATTTACAAATTCCAGTCCTTACTATTTTCATTTGAACTAGATAATTCTCATTGTGTATAAGCAAGTATTTCCTGAGACTGCAGAAATGGAGATGACAGTACAGAAATGATGAACTGATTAAAATATTATTATTAAAACTGGTTGTTGGGATGAAGAATCATGTTTGAATTTTAGATAGTTTTCTTATGAAGTAAGAGTTTCCATTTGAAATCTTATTCTCAGATTTGTGAGATGTGATTTACTTTTACTGGCCTTCAATTTTTGATTCAGTCCAGAAAGTATTCTTTTTTTTTTTTTCCTGAGGTAATATGCATCTGATTACTATTTGCAGTATTTTCTTTTGTAGGAGCCACCCTATGTATTTGCTTTTACTTCATAAGTAAAGATTATATTCCCTGTTGCTTTTTCAGTCTGTAAGATCTCAATCTTGATCACACAATAAGAAACTTGGCTATAGGAAAGAACAATGACTCCTATCATATAAAGTAACTCTTCGGAGAAAAAAAATATAATTATGAAGTAGTTTATTTTCTCAGCTTCACAGTTCAAATTCTTCTCCCCCTTCCTAATTCAAATTTTCCAAATATGTGCAGAATTCATATGCGTTTGCCTAGTCCAAAGGATACGTGTTGTCTGGGATTTTTTTTTAAGGTGGGTGGGCTAATTCACTGTGAAATTGAGTAAAAACATCTGTCTCCTCCCTCCTCCCTTCTACTTCCTCCCCCCACCCAGTTTACCTATCGATGCTTATATTTTCAAAGCACTGGAGAATCAATTTATAATTATTATTATTATAGTGATAGAGAAATAAAAAGAAGTGGTAACTAAATCATTGCTGATCAGCAGGAACTCCACCAGCATGTTTTATTTCCTCTAATTACAGGAGCAGTGACTTTGGCTGTATAAGTTTAAAAGGCCTCTTTTAGTTAAAATAAGACTTGTCTTGACTAAGTGAAATAATTTTGTTATCTCAATTGGTTTTGTCATGAGACAGTGTATATGAACCCAGCATATTTGCCTTTAACCCGGTGACCAAAATGACAACACAGGTAGCCGATAATGCATATATACTTGGACATAACAACCACGCTCATTTACAATAGTTTGGAAAATTTAAACTGGGATTAGAGATCTGAGTGCATAATCTCATTTCAGAACAGAGAATGAAAATAGCAGTTTTGGCAGCAACTTCATTGTTAACTGATTGTGTTGTTCTGTTTCCTTCAGTCCTCTATTTCAGAACCCAATGAAGTTGTCTCAGATGTCTCAGTTTGTTTTTCTTAGCTACAACAGTTTTTCTTAATTTCACCTGCTGACTATGTCCAGCCCTTAATCTGAACCTATACCTTACATTACATACCTTGCATATCTTTAAAAAGGAAAAAAATATATATTAATGACTAGCATGATTTTTTCCTATTTGCACTTCAAATAAACTCCCAATTAGTATATCTTTTTTTTTCTTGTAAATTCACGTAATTTCAATTTGTTTAATTAGTCAGATTTAATTCTCCTCTTCTTTCTCAGTATTCTTCTGGTATTGTATGCTCTCCACCAAAATTTGTCCACAACGAGATAAGAGGATTTCCTTTAGACTTCCTGCATTTTCCCTGGAGATGGAGCCGCTCAGCCACTACCTCATCCCTGTTGGTCATCAGCACACAGGTCACATGGAAGGAGGTCTGAAAAAGTTTTCTGAAGTCTGTAGCTTTAAGTTAAATCTGGTTACTTGTCAGTTACATATGGCTAAGCTTACTGAAGTAATTTGCCTTGCTGACTACTGATAGTTAACCTGAACGTGGAAGATAGCAGCCCTAACCTAGAGGATCGGTTGACCTTGATACTTCCATGTATCTGCAAGAGCTTACCTTTCTTACTCATTGGACAGTCTGAATGGAAATATTCTGAACTAGGATCAGAATAGTAGGAGGCATTTGCTATTCCCCAGAGTTAAACTTTGTTTCATGTCTTGAAGGATGTTTACATAGAAAAAGGTAATAACAGGGCATGTGCTAAAACTTTTCTATTAAGCTGATAAAAGAGTCTTTCATGAATCTCTCTTTTTAGCAGTCCACCAAAATTGCCACCCTCCTTTTACTGTGTATCTGAGGCATAGCTAGAAAGCAGGGATCAAAACTAATACTTGGCAAGTCAAGGTGATACTGGTTAGATGTGAAAAACAGTTTCCAGATGAAGATAAATATGCCAGTATCTGCACAAGCATTTTTTTGGTCTCATAGAATACATGACTTGTATTTTGGACAGAATTATGTGGAAGACCAGAGTCATTCACAGGCTTGTATTTCCTTTCGAGTGCAAAAAAGCACTATGTTAGAGGACTAAGCTAAACCAAGTTGTACTTTGCATGCCCAGAGAAGCTTAGTTTCCAGAAAACAAAATTCTATCAGTGTTAGTAGTGTTTATTATAACTATGTCCTCTGAGATGTTTTATTGCACCATGATTCAGTTGTATGTATCAAACGCACTCATCTCTGTTTATTTATGCTATCCAGGTTTAACCTTACTTAACATTTAAAGCAAAATAGTTTCAATCATGCCCATAGAAGTAGAGTTTTGCTGTTGAGGTAGTTCTTACTGTTGTCCCATAAATTTTCACTTAATTAGCCATACTTTTTGAAATGTATTCTCTCTATAATGGCCATGTTATTGCTGCAATATAACCTTGGTTTTAAACTGAGGCATATTTTAAATGTTGCGTTATTATGTGTGATGTTATTGACACATCTCACCCCCTCGTACTCTCCCATGCCTGCCTTAATGCAAGCCATGAGAAGGCACAGATTACCCTGGGATTTTTTTTTTTAAGTGGAGATGTTTTAAGATATTCTCAGTGAAAAGACAGCTAGAGGTATCCCATGTCATGTGTGGAGAAGGCTCTCTCCTAGCAGGACTTCGAGGTACACAGAGCAGCTATCCAGACTACATTCTTAACTCTGTGATTTAGGTATCTTGTTCTTAGGTATCAATGTATTTCGATCATAGGGAAGCCATTTTTTCCAATGAATTTTTCCATCTCTTTGTGCTTAGGATAGTCTTGGTTAGTATAATCCACTAAACCGTTACATATTTTGGGGAGCTGTTTTCGCTGTGCTTTTTAAGATCAGCATGATTTACTTTTCCAACAAGGGAGAAGAAACTGCCTAAAACAGCTGTATTAACTGTTGATAAATGTACTGCGAATTCAAGAAAAAGAAAGAGAAAAGAAAGAAAAGAAAAAGAAAAAAGAAAGAGAATGTACTCCTGGGATTATTCTGTGTTCTCTAAAGAAATTCTCTCTTTATGACATTCTGTATAACATTTTCATGTTCATCTGTATAACATTTTCATGAGGCCGCAGCAAACCTCCTAGTAATGAAAAAAACAAAAAGGAAAATCCTAAAATTAGACTTTTAGAACTTTATGCTCTCTCATCCTTTTTCTGTGTTAGAATTTTAAAAAATAGTGACATTGCTTCAAATATTCATAGGATGAAATGTTTTATACTTGAACTTGATTTATTACATAAGTTTTCAAGTTACTTTGGAAAAAAACTTGTGCAAGTGCTTTTACTGTTGGAACTAAATTGCTACCTGATAAGAAACTTTTGGAATGAAATTTCAGTAGAAGGTTTTTCTTTGCTTCATTTGAAGCTGCATACAACCAAGTCATTTCAATAAAATCTGCTCTAATTTGCCTACGATATTTTGTGTTTCCCTCACATTTTGGTAATTATTGGGATCTTTCCATGATTTTCCTGCAGAATTCTGCTTGTGAAATAGTAGATAATCACTGCTGTGAATTTTTCAGGATATGTTTGTTTTTTTTTTTTTGACAGTCATAGTTTTGAAAATTGTGACATTTTTGACAATTAAAATCTACTGTGAAGGAGTGTTACAATGATTTCAAAATAATTACTGCAGTTCAACAACTTGATCCCAGAGGTCCCACCTATACATAATTATATCTGTAGAATTAATTAAGTAAAATTCATATTGACATTGGCCTTTTCAAAAGGTTTTAATTGTACATGAACTTGGGAGGCTTGCTAGAATGATACTTGAAAGGAATTGTAGAACAGTTTAAAGATGTTCCAATATATAGTAAGGTCTATATCAAAGTTTTTCTTGATGTTTTCAGTCACCATACTTTTAGTGGTTGCCTAGTTTCCATAACACTATGAAACTAACTGATGAATGTGTTAATCTTGTTGACACAGGGACTCCAACAGACTACCTGATGTCTCCCTTGTTATGCTCCCTAGGTACCACTAATAAAAGAATAAAAATATCAGAAATTTAAAAACAAAAGTTAGTTATATAAAAAACATTAACAATTGTGTTTTCTTTTCTTTTTCTAATAATTGGAGGGAAAATAGTCTTTTATAGGCTGTGAATTATTTCTAAAATCTAAGTGAGGGTCATCATCTCAAAGCAGTTTACTTTGGTGAGCGGGGAGTCGAGGAGGTTGAGGTTTTTTTTTTTTGATTAGCAAAATGTTTGAAGCTTTCAGCAGAAGTTTGAGATTTTCATCTTTGACAAGTATTGAGCTATCTGACATCATGCAGTAGTTCTTTCAGATCTTTCTCAGGAAGGCTGTTGCCCGTTTACAAGGTGCAGAGTCAGCAAGTCAGTTCTGAGCACTTTAATTGATAACTAAATGACAGACCTTTGCGCAGCAAGCTCCCATGGGAAATTCATGTTGTCTGGCTTGTTTCTGCAACTTACTGTTGTTTCTGACTAAGTTAAGACAAGGTAGCTAGCTAATTTATAAAACATATATGTTATTCCATTTGATGAATATTTAAAAAATTATTTCCTACAAAATCTTAAAATCAACTATATAATAACAGCCTTTTCCTTCAAGACCTTCAACTATGCTCTTAATTGAAATGTGAACAAATACCTAACAATTTCCTGTTATGTGCAGTGGATACCAAAATCAGTTTTGTTCAAAGGGTTCATTCGGAGAGTTTGGTCATATTAGCTTCTAGGGGTATAACTTCCAGTTCAGTTTGTACAAAAATGTAAATGGTTATAACATCAGGCTAGGTGTTTATATCTTACAAAATAGTTAATCTGATTCCCTGGGTAAAGTACTATTACCTTAATTATGTGAGATAAGGAATGGAGTCCTTTTGAAATTAAACAAAGGCTTTAAAGAAATCCTATTTCAAGTATTTCAAGTTTTGTTGTTGTTGTTGTTTGGGATTTTTTTTATCAATTGAATCTTCTTATTAACTCAATTCATTTCTTCACCTTGGTGTCATGTGTCTCATTTCAGCTGGCATCTTTAACAACCTAAGTAGATGTCTTTCCAATAAGTTTGCAGCTGTATGTTGTTGTTTGCAACTCTTCAATAAGTGTTCAGTTAACACCTCTGTTGTTAGAGAGGTGTATGAAGGTATCTTCATCTGAATTATCTTCTTAACTAGACCTTCAGTACCAGAAATCTCAGTTTGACACTTCAACCAATACATTGTTCTCTCCACCTCCATCTTTCTCCTTCTGCAGTCCAGGCCATAGAGACCATCTAGTATTTTTTTAAAAAATTGTTTTGTTTGATCATTTGTTTGTTTTTCCCTTTGAAACAAGGGTTTACCATTTAAAAACTTTGGGCAGTGGAAGAGATAGAGTCAATCATTGCTACCTGCATAGTTTAACATTTGAATATTATATCCACTCCAGAGCAAAAGTACTCACCCACATCTGCATGTTTTGTTACAATACCAGAAATGTTTTTGTATCTTAGATGATGAGGCAACAACAACAAAATTCCATTTATTACCATCAGAACAGCAGGTCTTCCGTAGGGTCGTGCTACTGATGATCCTTCAGTTTTTCTGTAGTGGTAGGACATATGCTCCATATTGAAGCCAATCCTTAAAGTACTAAGTACTGGGTGCACTTCTGGCTAGAAATGTACTAGGTTCCCTAGGCATCATTGAACATTTAAAAGTTCATCATTGCTTCATCCAGTTTAATCACAGCCTATATATCTCCTCTCCCCTGATTTTCAGGAGTCTGATTGAGCAGTTTATGCATGGGAAATGTAGGGGAGGGTGGCATTATCTACCACGGCCCAGATAAGTTGTCAGTCAGCTCAATCAGCAATGTAAAAGATGGAAAACACTTACCTTTAAATCAGATTTTATTACTTTTGGTATTCTACTCTCAATGATTTCTCAATGATTCTGGCAGGGAACTGACTCAAGTAATAATGAACTCAGAAAATTGTTTACTGTTTATTTATTCAGAAAAAGAAATGAATGATGAAAGCAGGTAACTTCAGTTCAGTCTGACATGCTCCCTGCTACCAGATTTATTTTCTAGCTTGCAGGACAAATTATGTTCTTTTATTGCATTTAATAAGCAAACTGCAAATCTCTTGGTACAGTATTCTAGGATTTATTTTATTGTAAATAACTCTTGACATGATTTAGCAGACAAATATAAAGTTACCTATGTTATCTCCTCTATTAAATTATTTTCTTCTAACCTACATAATAATACATATATCCACAGGAAAAAAAATTCTCAAATTTACTGTTTCTCATGTGAGTCATGAATCAGTGACTTTTGCAGTATTGTTAAGAATTACTGAATTTGCTTCATTGACATTGAGATATGCACAGAAAATGCAACTGCCATTGCTTTCATGCTCTTTGACATACAATGATCTTTTCTGTTTCAGTTGTATAATTGTCTTAAGTATTCAGATGTTAACTACATTAATAATGTTGGTTTGAATTTCAGCTGTAGTAACTTTTTATATTGACAGTTTAAAGGCACAGCTATTAAGATAACAGTAGCGCACTATTGACAAAGGAAAAAGGTTAATTTTTTATATTTATTTTCTAGCATTATATTAGAATGGAAACTTTATCTTGAGTTGACTAAGCTGCCCAGAGCACATATACTTCATACTTTAGGGTACTACCCATCTACTCTTTGGCAACAGGGGTATGAGCCATACCTGGTGCACACTGGAAAGTGTGCTCTCAATACACAGCATTGAGAAATTTCTATACAATGTGCTGAAAATTGACAAAATAATACTGATGCCTTGCATGAGGATAGAATAGTGTGTGTATATATATTTATTTTTATATATTTATAAAAAAATATGTTTACATATAGTAAATGTAAGAACACAATTTTATTTTAAAAATGGTGCAGCATCCCACAGCATGGATCAAGAGTTTAGCTCCTAGAAGGGTTCATCAATGATATGACACCACTGCTGATATTTTTTTAGCTATTAAAAGGGCTTACCCTAGGGCTTGATTTCTTATACTTTCTAATTATTTATTTCAATCATTTCTGCTCTGTTGAATTCACCTTAGGTATGTGTGGTTATTGAAATTGGTGAACTATTTATTTCTTGACAGACTTCATTGTTCTAGCTATGAAAGAGAGTCTCACTATGTCCACTGTGCTGGATTGCGCTGGGATATTTTATTCGTATTCATGAATGTGAAAATACTTTCAATCTATGCTTTGTTTCTACCATTATCTGATTACTTCAGGAATCTTTCCTGGTTACATTTTTCTCAGGCTTTTCAACCACAGATGTTTACAGGTAGCTAGACACTTAATTGCTGTGGAAGATCTGTGGAAATGCCATTGTAATATATATTAAATACCATCTTTCCCATCTTGGGATTATCCAGCATTGACATCTACTCTGGAGAAAGGTTAGCAGTCCAGGTCAGAACAGTAGATATATTTAAATGGAACATTTCAAGAAATAAAACTGTGCTAACTGAAGATGTAAAAAAAATTCTCTCTCCCTCTTATGATACCCAGGATCAAAAGGAACCTTATCAGCTTTCCTGCTTTTGCTTTTAGAAATGCAGCTGTAAAATTTTGATTTACTTTTTATATTTAACGGCTATGCAAGGTCTGTGATCATACAAGCATTGTAGATTTTAAGGGTAGAAAAAGAACATTTTAGTTTTATATTCTGTCTTTCACGCCAAGAAGTGGTGTTCTGTCCCTTACTGGCATCTATCTTTGATTATCACAGACAACTTGTTGGAACTGTGTATTAATAGTACAGCATGTGCAGAAGTAAGTCACCAGAGTTTTCATGGATAATAAGCTTTTTAGCATATCTGTCTCATTTCAAATAGAAACCTGAAAAGATATTAATGACCTTGCTTCTAAATTAAAGTGAGATGTTCATCTGTTGCAAATTGGTCAACTCTGTTGACTATTTTGGTACAACTCCGTTGACTATTTGGCACAAGCCTGATTTACACATAAAAAGATCCTGGCCTAGTGATAGCAAATATATTTCCTACATCATTTTATCAGTTTGTTCTTGCTTCATCTCTAATCCTGTATTTGCATAGCATGAAAAGGAACTACAGAAATAATGCACAAACTGCTTGGAGAAAACTTGTTTATCTAGGCTTACAGGTACCCTCCTTTCCCATAAATGAATAAGATGCTGAATTATAACTCCTAAAAAAGTTTTAAACAGAAGGATAGTTTTCAGAATTTAGTGTGCAAAGAAGTAAGGGAGGGTTTCTTGCTGGCAAAGGGATAAGAGTGTAGTTGACTCTGAACAGGTGCATTCTCTTTGTGCATTCTCTTTTAGCTTCGATATACAGCACTGCCTATCCACATACCAAAAATTTTTTAGTATCTATGCAGACGTTCAAAGGCCATGCCTTTTTACATAATGGGCAAGCACAAAGTATGTGCTCCATTCTGTGAGGATCCATGAGTCTGTAAAAATAATTAACTATATTTTATTGCAGTTGCATCCCTACCATGTAGATGTTACCATGAATGGCTTAATCATGTCCCAGTGAGTGTTTCACTGAATTTACAGGGACACTGATGTTTCACACAGTAACAAATACTTAAGTACAAGTATTCCTTGCTAGCACTGTGACCTGGCTGGTAATAGATATTTCTATGTGGATGTTCCTGGAGAATAAGTGTTTTTCTATTACTGTTATAAGTAGGGAGTGAAATTTTCTTTCTCGGTGTATTCTTCTTTGGGGGAGTGGTGGTGAAAGGAAGAATAATTTATAATTTTTCAAAAAGTGAAAGGCAGAGGTTTTACTTCAGAAGGAAGTTGGAGAGAGAGACATAGTAAGTGGAGGGATAGACATACTAAGGGCAGGTGAAGCAACAGTTGAGTCAGCCTGTGTATCGCTAATGGAAGTGCCAGTGGAGGTGGACTACACTACAGTGTGCCAGGAAGGCCTGTTAACAACAGTCTTGGTTTCCAGGCCAAAGAATTTCCAACTTATTAAAAAAAAAGCACAGGAGCATAATTAATTAAAAAATAGGAGATGAGGCTTTTCTTAGACTTGTCAAACCACAAGTGGAATCACTTTCTTCCTATTCCAAAATTCTTAAGAAAAAAAAAATGAACTCATGCCTTTGAGATTAAGGCATTCTGCTGGAATGGTTTTTCTAGTCTGTTCTGTCTCTTCCTGTTTTTCCTCCAGGCAAAACCACTGCTATGATCCATGCCATTTTCAAACCATGTGAAAAATATAATAACGACAGATTTTATCTACCTAACAGGTGGTCATGCTGGTCTGTAAAAGAGAAGATCAAAAGAGTAGTAAGCTAATAATAAAGGATCTCTGTAAACTCTTGAGAAAGTCCAAGGAATAAAGACTGGTGTTTTGTCGAAAAGAGGCACCTGTACTATATGTATTTTTCTCTCAAAAAAAAGAAGCAAAGAAAGGTATGAACCTCTATAACAGGCCTTTGTCAGGCTCCAGGTGCTTGAACCATCTAGCAACCTTATGGACTTGTCCTGGGTATCACTGGATGAGTGAAAGAAGCCCTGTATCAGAGACCAGTGAGAACTAGCTGCTCTCTAATGAACATAGCCGGCAGTTCATGGGCCTTGCCAGCCAGGGCCCACCCCATAGCACCCAAAGTGAGCAGGGAAGGTCCTAAGAAATTCCCAGGTTTAGCCAAGAATTTAAATCTTTGAACAAATCTGTGGTGATCAGGAATCTTTCTAGGTCAAGCAAGAAGATTGAGTCAGGATCAGGTCCATCAAAGATAATCAGAGTTAGACACATCCTGGTCAGCCACTGTGGTCAATAACTGGGCAGGTGCATAGTGATGAGGCAGCTCCAAGGTCAAGCTGGGAGTCAGTCAGGTTTGGGTCAATGTCTGGATACACAAGATCCCTCACCGGCATAAACATGGCTGTGGTAGGTTTGCAGATAGATAATTCTACATCATAGCTCAGGCAGTGACTGAAAGTCCTGGGCTGAACTGAAATGGTGCCCCTGGGCTGGCAGACAGAGGATTGATGGAGGCACCAGACAAGCCTCGTTAGGCAACTGGGGCTGATTTGTGCACTCAGGGCAGCAACACACTGTCAGATTCTGTCTTGTGATTTTCTCATGGGGAATATATTTCACTGGATTAAATACAGGGTTTATGAGTAATTTATGTGATTTCTGAGATCTAAGTAGAAAGAGAAAAACAACAAAAACAACAACAAAATCTTGATCCTGATACCTCTATTAGAACAGGGCAAGAGCTGTCAAACAGTATAAAATGGGAAAATTGCTTATACCACAACATCTTTTAGTTATCCATGCTCTCATCACCTATCTGTCCAAATTTGATTAGGAACTAGGAATGTCTTTGGCTAACATGAACTGCGCCATGACTATAAGCTCCTGGAAATGCTTCCTTCATTCTAACAGTTAAATCTCTTTTTTGACTATCTGGACATCAGCTACATCTTTTCATCTATTACCTAAGCTTATGCAAGCTGTATACCACATTTTGGAGTGGTACATTTATATGTACTGGAGGATGAATAAAGTTATGTGAATTTTCCTCTTGATAGCACACTAATTCTTGCCTTCCCTCATGCTGAACTGTAAAGTGTAACTAACAGTGGAAGAAAATAAACATGGGGACAAGTGACCAGGAACATAGTAACTTGTTCCATCCTTTCCAGTCAAAGTATTTGTCTAAAATATGTGTTGGAATGAAATCAAATGGATATGATATCTGATATTTGATATCAAAAGGATTTGATAATAAAATTAACACATGAAATTCTCTTTCCTGCACACTGAAGAGGGAAATTAATTAATCTGACTTGCAAGGAGCACTTCTAATGTTAAAGGCTGTCTCATTTCTAATTTTGTACATATCATCATGTTATTGATATGTCTCCAGAATGTCTGATAATTCACATTTGTAAGGCATAGAATATAATTTGGCATGCTCAGTGGATGCCAACATTGGTTTTGCTGGGCATATTGATTTTGCATTTTGACATTTCTTTGAAGGAGCTAAAGGGAAGAGGTCATTGGTTTGATTCTATTTATTTGTAGCCACCCAGGCAGGGTAATCGTACTTGGCTCCACTCCATGGAATTTTTCTCCACTAGGACCTTGTGACACAAATCAGCCTTTGGCTTAGGTGAGTCTGAGGATAGCTTTTTTGCTTTAGACTGAAAACTGACAATTTGTATGTGAACATAAACTTAAATAAATAAATAAATAAATAAGTAGAGACTACTAAGAGCCTTGCTTTTAGTCCAGAAGGATTGCAGTAAAGTCAGTAAAGTCTTCTTTGAACATCTAGAGAACGTTTCTTTTTTTTCTTTTTCCCATCACCTCTGTGATCTGGCTGGGTTTCTGCTGCCTGTTCCTCTCAGCTGTCTCACAGTCTCTGTGTGGCTCCAGACACACAGCTTGCTGAACACTCATCATTTGGCTCCTACAACCCGCATTCAAGGAAGTATTTTTTATCTGAACAGACTCAGCTCAAGAGAAGGCACAATCTGTCAAGGTGATCTGCATATTTCCCACCATTTTAGTCATTGCTTTGTTTCTTCTACAGATTAAATTAAGTTAAAGTGCTAGCAAGGAATGGATGATACATTTTCAATGGACTGTTAAATCATGTACCTTAAATATTCCTTGTTTTTAGTCTGTACATGCTATTTATATTAGCACATCTTTCCACTGGACAGGTTTTAGAAGCCAGTGCTTAAAATTAGGTTTCTAAATCCATCTTTAGGTTCCCAAATGAACATAATCCGGGGATTTTTTTTTTTGAGTGTTATGAAATATCACTTTTCATCTTCAGGCTGCTAAAGAAGTTCTATGCCCTCGCATTACTTTCCTCATAGCCGTTGAATTAAAACTTAAATTACAGCAAACTAAAAGTAAAAATAATAAATTGTCTTTCCCAAACTAGAAACAAGCACAGACCGTCTTTTGGTTAACTATGACCAAGTTTGCAAACGGGTAAATTTTCAGGATATAGACCATACTGCTTCCACTTTATATTTGCGTATAATTTTCCCACATTTACATACTCAGCATGAATAAACACAGAAGTGTTCTGTCCTAAGATGTTTTATTATTCTAGAATAATGCTCTGGAAAGTTTTGTATTTTTGACTGTGTTCTGTAACCAAAGCAGAGGGCTGTTTTACCTGTATAATAGAAGCACCGTAAGCAAGACTTAATTAATGTATTCCATTGTGAGGTATATATACATAAATTCTCACCATAGCCTAAATACTGATGGGATCTGGTTATGTTAGAGTAAAAACGTAAATGTCTCTGTTAGATGGCAGCAGGGTGGGAAGTTTATGGTCTAGTCCTAATCCACTCTTCCAGTGTTCTTTCACTTCTGCAACCTGCTGTGATCTTCTGGGGTTTACAGAGAGAAGTAGAGGGGAAAGAGAGCTCAAGTTTTCATAAAGATATATAGAGAGCAATGTGACCTCTATGGAGGAAAATGGGAATGTTAGGCTTACTTAAACACAGTGGTGGTGCACTTACATAGTATTACTATGTGAGTGTATGTATGCATGTACTATGGAATGGTACTAGGTATGGCGTGTGGCTATACTTACAAAGTTAAACATAGTTAGGACTTCTGGTGAAATGCTCTTTCAGAAGTAGGTTATTATCACTTAACATGAAAGAACTCACACTTTTGGGAAAGGGTAGGTGTTTTATGCCTGTTTTGCATTGAGTTCTGTTGAACATATGGCTCAAGCAAGGCAGGAAAAGTCACAGAAGGTGGATTACAGCTCATACACCTACTCTTTTTTAGAAAGAAATATACATTTAGTGAATTTATGTTTAGGAATGGAGGAATATTAAGTTAAAAATCATCAGTAAAGTTACTAATACACAGACAATAATAAAAACGGATTTGACTTCTCATTTGATAGGTCATCAAACAGGATTTGAAGATGACAGCTAAACATTTGGTACTGGTTCTGATTAGGCATGAGCAGTTCAAGAACAGTTACTCCATTCTACTTCTAAATCAGTATTTGAAAGACTTCATAAGCCTGTGAGGCTGTACATTGTCTAGTGAAACATATCAATCTGTTATATATTGTTAGGTTTTTTTACATTCTTATCCTGCAACACAAATGAGGATAGTTTGCACCTGCAGGTGTGAATGTGGCGACTTCATTAGATATGCTAATGGTCCCATTTGCTAAGCACATTTCAATACAATTAAAATATGCTTCCAACAGAATGTGGGATAAATTAGTCATGAGCTGGTTTGAAATACAGAGTAGATTCAAACATAATACCTTCTATTTGAATAACTATTTTCTACTTCCTCTGGGTCCATTTTCTCTCTTTGAAATGAGAGACCTTCAGCACTATAGGCTTTTTCCCTAGCTGTCTGCTGTTGTTCAGAATCTAGCATTTTGGGTCATTAGGGGTACTTCATCCTGTAAACTGTTTAACTTGACCCATAAGCAAGCACGGTGGTGAGTATCAGGGTCATGGTCATCCCAGCAGCAGTCTTGTTTCCTCCTTTTCTTTCTGTGGAGAGGAAGGAGAAGAGATGACTGAATACAGACTACAGCTCAGGAACTTGAGCTCTCCAAGGTACACAAGGTTAGAGGTTCCCTTTCTGAATTTTCCTTGAGAAATTGATATCATCCTTAGAGGTTTCTCCACAGTTCTCTTCTGATGAGGTGATCCCTTTTGCAGCATTCCGTTACATATTCAGAATATGCAAAAATCATGTTGTGCCATTTCAAAAGCCTTCACATGGCTGTCACATGCCTCATGCCTGGCACTTTCAATACAGAACTCACCCTTCAGAAATATTTTCTGTGAATCACTCAAATAAGCATGGTCTTTCAGATTAGTGGGCACAATTCCATCTAATTTGCATGGGGATTGTATCCAAGCATACCTGAAAGAATTCTGTTTTATTGACTACTGTTCAGACACACCATAAAAAGACAAGCTGTCCTGGAGTGAGAGTGTGTGTAAATTATAAAGACATAAATGAGTTGGCAAGAATGAGACAGCAATAAAAGCAAGCAAATTACCATGCCGTAAGTCAAGTCGCAGCTTACTCTGCTCAGTTGTCAGTTTGCAGCATGTCATGTGCATTTTGTGTTCTGCTAAACAGAGAAATTTTAAGTACAGATGTTACTCCTGCTGTTAACTGGAACATGCACAGGATTCTGCAATCCTTTGGCTTTAGCATAAATGCGAAATGTAAATAAGAAATTTAGCTTCTGCAGTATTTCTTGCAATATTTGAAGTGGTAGGAATTCAGTTCTGCATTAGATTCAGATTTGTTTATTAAAATATTTAAACTATTCTAAATTAATCTAAATGTTAAAAGCAACTATACCACCAGAGAGGTTCTGTCAGAGGAAGGAGATGCCAGGTTTGTGCATATTCTTCAAAAGGAATCATGCTACTTCTAAAAAAAGTTGCCTATTGTGACCAAAATACTTTCCCTCCTTCCTCTCAGGAGCTCCAGGAGTTCCTTACAAAAAACTTCTTCTTTCAAATACAGTTTCCCTTAATAAAGATTAAAAAAAATGCTATGTATTGAGAACAGGTAGCACATCTTGTGACCAAACAGTGCTAGGGCATTTCCAGGCCTGATTCCCAGGACTTCTCAGTCTCATATGTGGGTAGTGCCCAGAATTGAATGAGTTTGTGGTCTCAGTCCAATTACAAAGAAAATCTAATCCCTGTGGCATGAAGAAAAAGCAACAACAAAAAAAGTGTTATCATCTCTTACAGAAAATGTATTAGAGAACTTAAGCTGTGAATTGAATTTTAGGATGGAAATTACTCCTCCTTGTAAGAGCTTTGATAGTTTAGATCTATCTTGTGTTTCAATAAATATTTGCCATGTACAATTTAATTCCACCTTTTTCACTAAAAACATGGTCAAATCTCTTGCAATATCTCTCCTTTGTTTTTATTAGAGAAAAACTCTTAACATGTAAACTGTTTGCTTAATCACATGAAACAAATATCAGCACAAATGCAGGAGCACTGGAACCATGTATTTATCACAAGTCCAGATTTATATCTTTGTACACAGACATCTGACTGAAGAATTATTTCTGTAAAATGATTTCAAGAATTTGTCTTAAATCAAGAGCAATGCACAGCTGTAATACAATTAATGCATAATCTTATCTTTGTAAGTACGTTAAATTGTAGTGGATTGGGTTTCAAATCTCTATTGTTAGTGATAGCTCATTTGATTCCTAAGGCTAGCTACACCGCATTAGTGATCAAAATGTGTTTCCCATGCTGAGCAGCCTGAGAAAATGTATTTTATAGAATCGTAGAATCATTAAGGTTGGAAAGGACCTCCGGAGTTCATCTAGTCCAACCCTTCTGTACTTGCAGGGACATCTAGAGTACATGGCACAGGACTGCATCCAAGCAGGTTTTGAAGATCTCCAGAGGAGATTCCACAACCTCTCTTGGCAACATGTTCCAGTGCTCTCTGGAACTGTCAAGAAATTTCTCCTTAAGTTCCCATGGAACTTTTGGTGCTTCCGTTTGTGGCCATTTCCTGTTGTCCTATTGCTAGCCACCACTGAAAAGAGGCTGAAAAAAGGCATCCTCCTCACTTCCTCCCTTAAGGTATACACTGATCAGGTCCCCTCTCAGCCTTCTCTTCTCCAGGCTGAACAGGCCCAGTTCTCTCAGCCTCTCCTCACAGGGCAGATGTTCCAGGCCCCTGATCATCCTCATGGCCCTGCGCTGGACTCTCTCCAGCAGCTCCACATCCCTCTTGTACTGGGGGGCCCAGAACTGGACACAGTGCTCCAGATGTGGCCTCACGAGGGCTGAGTAGAGGGGCAGGATCACCTCCCTCAACCTGCTTCCTGTTTTCTTTTTTTCAAGTCATAATCATTTCTATAAATGTGTATATTATTTAATCACAGCTCTTTTTAGAACCTTTTTATAGACCTGAGTATTTGAAATGAGGTCTTCTAAGAGCTTCCTTTGGATAATTGTTCATCTAGTCTTACATTTACCTGCTAGGATTCTGTATGCTGTGATTCGTATGACCCTTGAATTTGTTATAGTACTCATGACTTAGGAACATCACCGATATTTAAGATGAATTTGTACCTAGCATCATGAACACAAAATAGGCTAATACCACATAAAAAGTCATCTTTTCACTTTCTAGATTTTTTTCCAGGATTTTGGAGGAACTCTTTCATTGCTTTGCAATCCAAAAGTGCTCTCACATATTTTCATATTAAAAACATAAGCATCAGATTGGCTTCTGTATCTCAGTCTGGAACCTAAAAGATTCTGTCATAAATTCTCAGGACAGATGGAACATCTAAAATGCAGTATTAAAAACTGAATAACATAAAAAAAGATTAGTGGGGATCAAGCCATTTTACACAGAGCTGTCAAGTTGCCTTTTGTGTTGTAATTGAAAATTAGCCAAATCTTACATGAAAAAATAGAATCATGCATCATAAGATCTGCTGGAATTCTGTTGTGTACTCTGCAAGTCAATAAGCAATATTTTTAGTAAGCAGTATTTTCGTGATATTCAGATAAAATAAAATAGCTTTATGGAGACTGCTATTCCTCTTTGTGGATCACAGTTGAATAAGGTGTCTTACTGGAAAAGCTAAATGCTTAAATCACATTGCTGAAAATTTACTGTTCTGTCACTTTTTCTTTTCCTAAAAAAAAAAGAAAAGAAAAGAAAAAAGAACTTTCTCAATTTTTAAAAGATGTGAGCAGTAGACCATATATTTTTTTTTTAAATTAATAGGGAAAAAATAAGCTAATAGTATTCTGCAGTATCTTTGATTCTTCCAGTTGGAGTTCAAAATACATTAAAATCTTATGCCAGAACTTCATTATAATTCTAATGCATAACTTTTTTTTTTTCTTTTTAAAAAAGATAACAGCTTCTTTGTTATCAAAACACAAGGTTTTGGCAAAAGAATGGAATTAAAATAAAATTTTCTGATACCTTAAGGAATTCAGTCATGTGGAGTCTGAAATTAAAACTGTAGAAAAAAATTGTTTTCTTTATCAGTCAAAGTGTATAAACTCCAGGAAAATTGAGAGCTTGTTACTGCAAGTTGCTACTGCAAACTGTTAAACAATGCTGTCTACATTTCATTGAAATAATTTCAGTGAAGTTCAGCCCATATTAGGCCTCATTGTGAGCACTGAGGAGATATAGGTTGAAAGTTCAGGTGTTGTCTCTGTAAATACGGTTTGTTCAGAGCTGAAATACATTCCTGCTGACCAAATGTGTGAACTGTGGTGCTATAATCAATAGAGCTCTTTTTTTGAATAGATTTCCATAGTGTGCATAACACTTTGAGGGAACTCTGTACTTTTCCTAGAATCCACCAATATATCAATAAAACAGTAATTGTTAATCCCTTCTCTTATAGTATTAGTAATTTCTTCCAGATAAGCAGCATAGCTTTTATTGGAGTCCTATTTAAAATCTATTGCTCTGATTTTTTACTTTGTTCCTCTCTGTAATGACATAACTAGGCATATTAGGGTTATTTATTTATTTATTTATTATTGCTTGTAGTTTGTTGATATATTCATACAGTCAGAAGTTGTCGTAAAGGAACAGCAACAAAACTCTTCCTGCTGGAATATTTTAATAAAATAATAAGAACCACCACTAAGGAACTGAAATTATTTTACAATTGAGCTGATTTGATAGAAAAATTGTATAACTTTTGCTATTTTTTTCTCCCTTAAAATAAGGTAAATAGGGTTCTTTGATTTGCTGTTGTGGTGAGGGTATTTTTTGGAATATCACCTATAATGTATTTTTGTATTTTCAGTTTTATAACTTCTTCTCAATTCTAACTGGTAATATTAAAATATATAATCTATTACCTGTGAATATTGTGAATATTAATAAGTAAATGAGAATATGTGTGTGAATAATTAAATGTGAATATTAATAAGTAAATCTTTTCAAGTTTGACTCACAATCATAAGTAAAATTGTGGTACTGTAACTATACAAATAAAAAAAAGAGTTTTTCTTCTTATAAGGCCTCAATTCCATTAACTCTAATGCCACAGTATGTGTATTTTTTAAGTATGTTATTATCATATTTTGCTACTCTATTTCAAATCAGCAATGCCTTCAGTAATGCCAATCCAGCCTTCCTAAGGAAGCTTAAATTAATTTGATGGACTAGCCATTATTTCCCTATTCTTACACCTTGGAAATCATGCATTTTTTGATTTTGTTCCACATACAGTTAGCACTCTTCATGTACCAATGAATACAATTAAATATGTATCATGTACATCCAAGTAGGAGCTGTTTAGCAAAAGCCTAGGAATCAAGTACCTTTTCTAAGGCATGTACAGTTTTCTTTAGCAAGTGCCACAACTCCCGCATGTCTTGAAATCTGTATTCATAACTCCATCGAATAATTTTTGTTATTCATATAGGTGTGTACGCACCTTTTTAATCCTCTTAGTTGTATGTTTTCCATTGCAGATGTGTATGTACATATATATATGTATATATTGCTGAGACTTAATTGTGCCAGATGTATTTGTAATAAAGCAGAAGGTGTAGAAAAGTAATAAATACCCTAGTTCAAATAAGTCCATATTGGGGAATAGTTATGTATCTGAATTTACACTGTTTCATCCTCAGAGGGACTACTTGCAACTGAAAACAGTTCTTGTAAAATCAGCATCCTGTGTCATGTTTGTTTTTTCAAGGATAGAGTTTTTCTTTTTGACTCTCCTTTTCACTGATCACTCTTTTTACATAAATTTGTGCATGGCTACACAAGAATGTGACAGGAAACAACAATAAAAAAAGCTCTTGGTAAATGAGAAAACCTATTTTCAATAAAGAAGTTTATTTGGGAAATGAGTTGGAATATAAGACACAGCCTCAAATTAGATTTCTAGGTTCCTTCACATATTTACACCTGTAGCACTGCCCAAGGATACTAATACTGTAGGAAACTTCCATTTTGGATCAGGTTTTAAGTTCTCACACTTATTGGAGGTCAAAGTAGTCATTTCTTTTCAGGAAGATACAGAACCATTGGAAATCAATGGACTTAGACTCCAGTTGTGCTCAGTTCTACAGAAATTCTGTGCTTAGCACTTGGACTTGAGTGAGTAGTCATGCCACCTGACTCTCACAGACTCATTATCAGGATTTTGGCTCAATTTTCTCTCGCTGCTTCTCTTCTTGCTCTCTCTTCACAAGGGATCTGTCTCCCACTGCAAAGGCGTAACTCACATATTTTTTGGTGAGTTTTTGGTAACACTACTTTGGAGCTCCTTTCTGCAGGCACTCCAAGTGTGAAACAAATAAGTAAACAGCAAAATCCTGCAGCAAAAGCATGAAAGGCCCTGTTTTTTTTAGCCATCTGGGATGGCTTGTTTCACAGATTCTGAGAAATACCAGAGAAGACTGAAGATGTTCAGCACAAATGCAATATCCATGATAAAATTGTATGCTAACTTATGCATCTGAAATTTCTGTACATGAACCTTGCTCTCCTTTGGTTTATCCTCGTATGACACCCAGATGACGTTTTGTATACATCCAAGCAAATCTCCTCCTTCCAAAACCGTCTGGTGTGTGCTCGCCCTTGGAGCTCATCCCCCACCGATGGGGA
>JAUBNY010000002.1:7128496-7141722 GCA_032275445.1 Crypturellus soui | reverse complement strand
CACCAGTTTGAACAACAGCAAATTACTACTGTACCATTTAACTACTCCTTTTGTTGAAAGACAATAGGACTGTGAGGCGGTGGAATACCAAATATATGTGGAAGAGTTTTGAACAGGGAATGGGCTGAATGCAGATGCAGGGACCAGCCACAACTTCATAAGGAAGCAGTAGTTGGATGATTATAGTCACTGTGTAAGGAGAATGAAGAAAAAAATTGGTCCAGGATTTGTTTAATACTAAGTCCGCATGTGAAAATGGAAAATGTATCCTTAAAAAAAATGACATATAAGTAAAGAGACGCAGCTGAATTGAGCAGTCTGTTCTAAGACTTTTGATTTTTCAGTACTAACCTTTGCTACTTCAGACACGTCTAAAAATCTGCGGTAAAGGAAGGTATGTCATTTATTTCTAGGATGGCAGCAGTACCAATAGCATGATGAGGAAATCAAAGAAGCAATGAAACAGGAAGCATAACCCTACCTTACAACATATTGGAGAGCTGTCATACTGGATCGTGATGCTAAGGCTAAAGCTTTAAACAAACACCCTTCAAGACTATTTCATGAAGGGAAATGACTGTCAATTTGGTCTTCATCAGCATGTATATGCTACTCCAAATTCTTAAAATTAAAGAAATTCTGAAATAATGACTATGAAATACTCATATTCAAAAATTTTTCAGGGAGGAATAAAAGAAGAAACCTACCGTACATAGAGGCATACATTTTCTGAAAGTGGAACTACATGCAAAATGTGCAAAAAGGCAGATACAGTCAAAAGAGAAAAAAAAACATGCAAGCCATATTGGAGGCATAGAACAAATCATGTGATCTATAGAAATCACCATAGCTAAACAGCAACAATGTAAGCTAATAAATCAATCTAGCATTTTTCAAAAAGCTGAATTTCTGTTCAAAAAGAATTATAAACTCTGAGAGGCGTGATGTAAAAGCACAGCAAGGTAGGTCAAAAAAGTACTTGAAGAACAACTTGGAAAGATGGAAAAATTAATACTATTCTTGCATACAATACACAATACTAATACTATTAATATTACATTAATTCATATACAACAGAATCTCTACAGACATAATAGCACAATCCTTCTAGGTATAGAAGGAACATCCATAGTAGATAGAGGCTATAGTTGTTTTTTTTTTTTTTTACCCCTCTCCTCCATGAAAGAGTTTAAAGTGTAGAAGTAGGGACCCTCTTTTCAAAGTATGTGTCAGAGGCTTTGTCTCAAACTGAAGTATTGGCAGAAAAGGTTATGGATCAAGGGGATGATACGAGCAATAACAAATCACCAGGAGCAGATGGCTGCTGCCCCTGAGTTGTGAAGTAACTCAAGTGTGAAATAGCCAAACTACAAACTGGGGTGTGCAGACAACTGACTCGGTGTCAGAGGACTGGAAAGTGGTTAGCACAATGCCAACTTTTCTTATAAAAGACCTCCAGGGGAACTACAGGTGAATAAAGAGTAGAATTAACAGTCATATGGATAAACATGGGATGTCACAAATCTACTGAAGTCCCTTAGAGAGATTAACAAGCATTTAGGTATAGGAGATCTGATTGATAAAATCTCTAGAATTGTAGATTGCTTTCACTATGGTCCCTTACCAAAGCTTTTGAGAAAATTCAACAGCAAAGTATTTGTAAGGATAAAGGCTAATCAAAAATTAGGAAACAGAGTACAGGAGAAAATGAAGAGCTGTTTTCACAGTGAAAAACAGTTCAGTGGAGAATCTTCATGGAAGTTTGTGCTGGATCCTTCTGCATTCAACATGAACTGTTGAAAAGAGGGATGAATACTGAAGTGTTTGAATTTGCTGGTTCTAGTAAGTTATTGAGAGTGGCAGAGAAGCTGTCTGGCTGTGAAAAATTGCAGAAGGTGAATGACTGAGTGTTGAACTGTCAGTTGAAAGGCAGTGTAGTCAAATATAAGCTAATATCCCTGCCTGAACTACTTTTCTCCCGAAATCCAAATCCTATCCTGCAGCAATAGGAATGCAGCATATGTTAGAAAATCAATTCCAGCTTCCTGATTCTCCAATTGCATGCACCAAACATGTACTGCAGACATCTATAAACAGCTGTGGAATAAACGCACTGGTTCTGATCCATACTGATATAATAGCAGAAGAACATGAAAGGAGGAACAAGCTCTCAAGCCAAAGACAGCTTTCTATGGTTGTGCCTTTTCCTCCTACTCCTCCAGTTGCACTTGCTGTCTTAACATGACGCTCTCTGTGTGAGTGTGTTAGGACCATGCTGCGATTACTGCCTCTGAATGATGGCCAAAAAAAAACAGCAGGGAACAGACTGTTTAAGATTGTTCAATTGTTTTATTTCTTTATGACAAAGTTAAAGAGTAAAATGTTGGGCAGGACTACATTACTGCTTTTTGTCATATGAAAGCTGTTAATTGCTGTGTGATATGATTAAAAGCAGAGAGACTACACTGTCAAATTACTCTGCTTTGCTCATTGGAGCTCAAACACCATGACAAGGCTATAGCAGCAAAGTTTTGAGGTGTGATGGGGGAAATGGAGGGATGGACACCTAGGTATAAAATCAGAGTGGGATCGGTGTGAACTGATCTTGCAATTTCTGAAAGGAATTACATTATTGATAACTTGTTATTAATCCTTTTATAAAAACCTGACAACTGATGATATAAATATTGTATATGGAGCGGGGAGAGAGTACATTATATTTAACCATATGTTAAGACATTGACACCGTATTCACTTTTCAGGTGGAAATGTGGAACCAACCTGATAATTTGTTTTTCACAATCATGGTGTTAAATTTTCTATTTTTTCTAACATTATGCCTTCCCTTCTTAAGTTCAACTCAAAAGAGAGTCCTGCAGTTCTATCATATTGGATGAAGAGACTTAAAATACATTCCTTGGTCAAAACAGCTTGAGTCTTGTCTTTCTCTTCCATATTTTTATGTATTCTATACATAAAAAAGTATATACATGTATCCATCTATACATGTATAAAATTCTATAATTTTCTGTGCTTGACGGTCAGATGTCTGTTCTGAAATTGAATGTTTTTGTTAACTGTTGGCAAAAGACAGCATGAATAGAAACATCAGTGAAAGTTGAATGATAACGTGTGCAAGCATAAGCTTGTGAATCTGACTATAGGATGCCAGGCACATTGTAATTTCCACTTTTGTTCACCTTTGATGGGTATTAATCATCCATTTAGTATGATAAAGTTAATACAATAGGCTAGATTTCAATACAGTGGACTTTTAGGATGAGTAAACCTAATTTCATACACTTCAACTGCAGCCAGGTTCTTTGGTGGGCTGCTTGAGATGATACTCAATTTAAAGGTAGTTTGCTGTGGAATGAAGAAGGCTGAAGAACAGACTTTCATTTAAGTTGTTCAATTTTATTTATCCCTTTAAAATCTTTTTGATACAACTAGATGGTGCAAATAACTCTCTGTCCTATGTTTGAGATGTGTCAGATTAAACTCAACTGGAATATCAAGAAATATCAGCTGTAGAAAGAATATTCAGACCTTTTATATTCTGATTTTTCACATATTATAGTTCATTTGTTATATATAGCTCATTTGTTGGCCTAAAAGATGTTACATCAGCACATTGTATCTGCATTACTGTAGCATTTAACTTGTAAAATGTGTGAATTTCTGTAAAGTTTTATTTAGAATGTAATCAAGCCAGAAGACTATATGCTTGTATAATGCAATCAAAGCAAGTACCATATAGTTACATATGTGTAAGCATATGCATGTATAGTGATGCAACTTGGTCCTGTAAAGAGAGCTATGGAATTTAAGTTGCAACTGAGCTTTAACAATGAAACTCGCGTTTGTCCAGTACTACTGTGGTGTACCCAGGTTAGGGCTGTGCACAACTAGTACACTTAAATAGTCCAGGAACTCTCCAGTTATTAATCTGCATAGACGAGAAAATGGGCTGATCTGACTCAGATCTGAGTCAGTGGACCAATCTGAGGCAAGGTGATTGCCCCAACACCTAGCCATCTTCACAATCAAGTGCTTGAGTAATTGTCACTAGGAGTTTTCAGGTGGGAATTTCAGATTGGCCTGAAAATCTTCTTCAGCAGCTTCTGCTGTGCCTAGCCTAATTTGTATGTCAATGTGTGAATTAACATACTGGGTGGAGAATCTTGTCATCCTAGGGACTGTCAGGAGGTTCCCAATGCAACACTGACATGGGTAAGATACTTATAAACAATTAGCAAAAACTGTTCCGGGGTTGCATAAATGCAACACTATTAGGGTAGTTGTTGCAGTTTGAAGTTGGGGGCTAACTTGCTAAGAGACAAATCCCCTTGCATTCCAGCCAATTCTCGGAGGTTACAGGGACTGGCAGTAGCTTGACTCATCTATTAATAGAGACACCAAATACTGTGGTAGCTATAGGTCTGACTCTGGCAGCACCGGATTTGTGACAGTTTATCGACTGTAGATCCAATCACCTTCAAAACAAACAGTTGAGTTTATGAATAACATGATTTATTCAAATGCAACATTTAAAAAGTAGCTTTTGGATGTCTGTACAGAAAATACTATGGCGTGGGATTCTCAGGTAGCTCTAATGTACAAATGTGAAATAATCCCAAATGTGAAACCCAAGAAGATGGAAGAGGGTTCTCAGCCTCTAGTAGTCTCCCCAGCTGGCGTCCCGAACGAGAGGAGTTTCAGGTAGTCGACCAATCCCAGAAGTTACAATGGAGTCTTCCCTCCAGACTTCCTCCCTCCTTAGTTCACCTTTTATATGTATATATATATTTTACATTTATCTGGTGCTTGAGTAGTCAAACCTACGTTTCTTATTGATTGGTGAAAAAGTGTCTTGCTTTCATTTAAAGGTATAGCTGATCAAAAATCTAGAGAGCATGCTCAGTGAGGACTGGTTGTACCTTGGAGGCAGGTGATTTTTGGGATGGAGGTGTGTGTTGGCATTATAATGAGATTATAACGAGTAAAGTTCAAGCAAAGTTCAGCTGAAAGGAGTGATTTGCCACCCTTGCTGGGTGCTCAGCACCAGACATCTTATGGTGTATCTCCTATTGGACAGCTACTGTGCGGCTATCAGCTTCATGGCATCTTATGGTGTAAAACAGAGTTTGGCTGCGGTGTCTTCACTCTGCTCCACCCTCCATTACTCCTCTTTGCAGTTTCTAGGGGCACAGATTGTGCTGCCGAGAGAACCATCGGGGAGCAGAGTCCATGCACACCAACCATCTTGGAATTAGCAACTGTGTCTGACTGCAAACAAGCTTCTGTAATGCCCTAACTTCTGTTAGGCTCCAGTTTTTCTCCAAGTTCCACCCACCTCTTTTTTTCAAGTAATTCTTTCAAAGTAGTCAAGAGATGTTTCATTCATAAATTAAGATAATTAATAAAAATGGATCATGCATGTGCTACAGTATAGGACCGTGGGCCAGCTGGATATAAGAACAGCATCACATTTCAGAAAGTCCCACTCTATCACCCTAGGAAGGCATTGCAGAGGTGATTCCTATCCGCAAAGAAACATCTTCTAAACACCTTCTTCAAAATTTTGATAAATCACACAAGCATTTTGCAAACATTACCCTATGCAAAGATCTCAACAAACTATTATTATTAATATTATTATTTAAGAAAGAGTCTGCCTGTGAGTGTCTGTGTAATGAGCTCCTACTTAGATTTTCCACATCAAGCTAAGTCAGGTTTTCATTATAATGTCCGTGAGTAAAGGTCACATTTCAGTAATCTTGATGTTAGCTTAAATAGTCATATATGTTGAATAAGATACACCCCTTTTTTTCCTACTGCTATTCTTTGCAGAATGTTTAACTAATTAGAGGACTAAAATTAGTACATTTAAACTTTTTTTTGTGGATCATAGAATGAACATTAAAAGGCCCCCTGGTTCTTTCTTTCTTTCTTCTTAGGGCCCAGATCCCAGTTTATTTTCAACAGAAGTGTTTAAATGCCACCAATGGGACTTCTCCCACAGTAACTGTCATGACAGAAAATTGTTTTCCATCTCCTGGGAAGTCTCCTCCCAGTGAAATGCCTCACATTATAGCCCCTACCAGATATTCATGAACTCAGCTTTATCCAATAAGAAAAAGAGCTGTGAAAAATCAATGGCTACCATTAAAGTATTGTTATTTCTTCTTTAAACACAAAAATACAACCACCATTCCTTCTTTGGTGAAAATTATTTGCAGGCTGTAGTATGAAATACAATTTAATATAGTATGAAATATATTTTAGACTTTGGTACCACAATTTTTGCAATCTAGAGCTCATAGATTTGAGGTAGAAATTATTCAATAAATTTAACTAAAAGCAGCAAAAGCTCACATATTAATAGCTCTCACTTTTTTTTTTCCCTACAGAGTTATATTCTACTTTCTATTCTCATTTAAGAAAAAAAATCTCTTTTAAAATTTTAAACATGGAAGTATAATAGAATAACATGATGCAGTGGAATTTACAAAGCAATTATAGCCTTTCCTTGGTTATCTATTGTATTTCTGATTAACTCAAAATTGACTTTTCTTTTTTGCCCTTCTAACAGCATATAACAGAGCTGTAACAAGGCAATATTCTTTATACTCCAGAAGTGAACTGTTGCTTATACAAGAATCAAGTCCAGAAGATCAGGAAAGATGTTGGATTTAGCCTATTTTATCTTTATTAAACTAGTGCTAACTAAATTGATCTTGGTTTTTGTTGTTTTGTTTTGTTTTGCTTTGCTTTGCTTTGCTTTGCTTTTAAAAGGAAGAGCTAGGGCATAGGGCATATTCTAGGGCATAGAAATGTATCCTGATGTTACATTTTTGTAATCCAGTGCAGCCATTAACAGAGCTACTGGGAGTCACAGTAAAACATGCAAAAGGAGGCAAGCATTCATGCAACAGAGAGCAGACCCATGGCAGCCTTGCCTGAGGATGTTGTGAATATAAGAAGATTCCATTAGTTCTAAGGGCTGGCTCATGGAAGAGAGATGCTATTAGAGACCTGAGTTCACATTACTTGGAGTGTATTTGTGGGAAATATTCTGTATATTTGCTCTGCATGTTTACTCTTCCCTAACGATCAATTCGTGGCTACTGCCCCCACTGTGGTTCTCTTATGGAGGGAAGGCAGACTCTTACTAATTTATCTTATGAGCCCTCCCTGAATGGGGAGAATAAGGCTAATAAATTATATAAGGGAATAAAAATACCTAAATGAATTCAGGAAAGCAACCTGAAAGGATGAAAGAGGGGAGGAGCAGAGTTCCCAGGAGTAAAGTCCTCCAGTGTTAGCAAATTCAGCAGTGACACGGGTTGAACACTGAACAACTCTGAAGAGAAATGTAATTTTAGCATCTGCATTAACCTCTTTCTTAGCAAAGACTTGAAAGAAGTGCAAAACTCTGGAGCTTAGGTAGACCATGTTAGCCATGGTTATCCAATTACAAACAATTTATTTGCATGGCCATGAAAAACAGTAAGTAGAAGTTCATTATTTCAGGGACTCAGAGAGGTCAATTCATTGTAACTTCAGTTTATAAGGAATACATGAAATAATCAAATAGTCCAAAAAAAAAGATCCACTGGTCTTAATAAGATCTACTTGTTTACTACTTTTACCTTATTTTACACCAGTGAGAGCTCTGATATTGCAATATTATTAGATAGTTATGAACTGCCCTTTTAACAATCTGACATTTTTTATCTTAAAAACCTGTTATGAACTTGTTTCTCTTTCAGAATATGCTTGCAATAGAGGTCAGCTAGTCACAAATTAAGTGCCTCTTTAACATTACTTTTCTTGGTTGCAGATATTTCATTTTGTCTGAAATAAGTCTCTACTCAATATCAGAAAGCTTATATTATAGTAGGTAAGTACAATAATAAGATACTCTGGATTTAAAGGACTGCAAGCTAAGCTGCTTTAGTAGTAGTGGAAGGTTGCTTTGTGACATAACATACTCAAATGTAATTTATTTTCAGCAATAGTTCTGTTCACTTTTTTTCATCCATGTTTCTTATGTTGTCACCCACAAAAAATAAAACATACTACCTTCTGCTGTTGCATGCAATGAAGGTACAAATGATTTTATAAGCTAAACATGCCATCTCTAGCTCAGGAGCAGGCTCCAAACACTATAACTCCATGTTTCATTTATACATGAAACATTTATAACACGCAACTAAGCTTTTTTTATATTATTACTAGTAGCATTATTATTATTATTATTATTACACTACTTTACATTTTTTACATAGAGATAAAACAAATCAGAAGCTGAAGAGTCACAGGAATTCCAAAAGAACTACATGGAATCCAATTCATGTACTTTACATTTATATTTTCTAGGGACAGTAATTTCTTACTATGTTTAGGAAGGATGTACTTCCCTTCTGTTACAATTTTTAATCCTTCTTTCATGATGTTTACACACTTCATACCAGTTGCTAGGAGGTGAGGTGAGGGAACCCAGGATGTACAAATGTGCAGATATTATATGTGGAGATTCAAGTATCAGCTGTTGATTTCCAGTGTCTTTTTACCATTTCCTACCTTCCTTCTATTATTTGATCGGAGTATGCAGCTGAAAGATTTCAGTTTAAAAACATTCTCTGCTTATTCTTTAGCCATTGTCTCCCTCTTGCTTTTTTTTCATCATGACTATCACTTCCAAGCCGGTTTTGTTTCCTTTTCTTCCTCCTCATAACCAGTTGTTATTATCTTTTGTCTGAAATTCCAACCTTTGTAGCTCCTAATGTGTTTTGTTTATTTTATAAGGCCTTTATGAGAAATGAATCTGTTCAGCCTCTGGTAGAGTCTCCCAGCTCAGTCCACTGCACTATAGCATTGCCTTTAGTATACAACTGTCAACAAGATTTCTGTATATTCATGATAGGCACCAATTTTTTCAGTCAAATTTGTGGAGTGGTATTTTGTAACATTTACATAAACTTTGAATGGTCCGGTATACTACCTTCATTCAGTATTGTCTTTGGTAATCTGTTGAAGGAGCAATCATTTACCCATCCATTTATTTATAAACCTGTGCATTAAGTTATTTAAAGTTTAATTTCTTCCCTCTTTCCTGAGTCTCTCAAATAATTTGTGCTGAATTATTTTTCCATTATTATTTTCATCAGATATGTTTGTTTTCATAGGAAGTATTTATGTGTGATAATTAAATCAGTATAAACCAGAATATTTGTAGGAGAAGGAGATAATTTACCCTCTACTAACCATTTTTATTTTTGGAGGAGATGTATGCATCAATTGCTTTTCCCTCTCATTTCACCTCCAGTCCTGGCATTCTTTCAGATTTCTTTGCCACCAATATGTTTATATAAGCAATTATGCCTGCTTAGAGTTCTAACAAACACATACCTGTTTTCCTGTTATAAGCATTGTATTTACTATTAATTTCCTCTAACATCTGAGAACCCCTGCCTTTTTTTTTTTAATTTTGGGTACTCTCATCTATAAACATTAAAAAGAAACATTAACTTTTTCAGCGTGTAGTTATGTAATGTAATCTTTTTCATATAATTTGAATTTAAATGTCTTTTTTCTTTTCAATTTTATTATAAGGAGTAATTTCAGTGTTACTTTTCTTACAAACTTAGTATTTTTTCTCCTATATAGATAAATGTGTGTTTCTAAAATTAAATGTAGTTCAATATTTATTTTAGCACTTTCAATACCGTAAAATTGTGTATTTAATGTTTTCTTGTTTAGATACTTGCAAAGGATACACTCACTTCCCTTTCTCTTTGTTTCTATAATAATGTTGATCATTTGAAAATTCCCTTAGTTTTTCAACATATTCTCATCTACTGAAAGTAATTTGCAATATGTTTCTGAAAACTGTACTTCCCTTAGAGGTGACATACCCTGTATAATGCTTCAGAGCAGACTCTGAATGAGTTTAAACTACATTTGAATTTCACATATGGAGGATCATCATGTTAGATCTTTTGGGGAAAATAAAATCATTAAACCAAAAAGTCTGGTTTTATGACAAAAAGATGGAATCTGATGCCTAACGAAGGAAAGATGTCTGCAAGAAAAGTACCCTGTTTACTGAGTCAATACAGCAGCAGGGTGGGAATGAGCTTATTTCAGTGTCATTTTAATTTAATTGTTCCTTTTAGTAGAATCAAATTCCTGAAATAATGTGTGGAATTTGTAAAAAAGGCAAATCTAATCCTAGTGTGCTCCAGGCAAAACATTTCCAAGAGAACTAGGGGAATATTCGAGCCATTGTAGAAGGCCTCAACTTGATCTCATCTGCAAAACTGTAAGGTTCTAGTCAAACCTATTCAAGAAAAGATTAACTGAAATGGGAAGAGGTACACAGGAGGGCAATGGAGGGAGGAGCAGGGGAATTTGGGGGGAAAAGTGCATCTTATGTTTGTATTTATTCATGTTTGTATGAACAAAATAAACATTGAGAAGTTATATGAAAATTCTATCTAAATGTAAGGGAAGCACTGAGAAAGGAAAGAAAACTTTAAGCTAAAAAACAACATTGGCACAGAGACAGAAATAAACTAGTTATAATTAAATTTAGCTCAAAAATTAGAATAGGCATGGCCATTAGAATAAATGAATTCTAAAAACACTCTGAAATTGAAGAGGTCAAAATCTGTTTTTATCAGGGATTTTTATAAGTATTTTAAAGGGGCTTACATAAGCCTCTACTTAAGCCTCTGACTGTGCTGTCTTACTTGGTTGTCTGACTCGTAAATAAGCTTACCTGCATCATCACACCATCATCCCCTTACTTCCCTGTCTTCCCAGCCAAAAGAAAAAATAAGAGCTAAAACAACTCAACATCAATTTGTCAATTCCAGGATGATATTTTGAGTGATTCTCTTAGAACAACACTGATTTTGAACGACTCTCACTTATGCTGTTTGAATGACTCTCTCTCACGCTGTTTTGGAGTCTAAAGCAATCTAAGAATAGCTTGCATTTGCTTTCAGTGCCCCTTTTTTTGTTGTTTTTCCTATATGCCAATGTTCAATACCAGCTTTCCTTATGCTATAACGACCATTCTTTTGTAGTCTTACTCTAGCTGTACTATAAAAGATGTGTTAGTTTATTACCATTTGTCCCTGCTGCCTTTTGCTCCCTTCTGACCATATGCTGAACTGAGGGAAAGGATATAAACCTTCAGAAGAAGCATAGAATCTTTTTAAGTAAATACAGAAATTATTATTTTTTTTTTGCAGAGCAGTGCTATGAATGTATGAAAAAACAATAACCAAGCAGGAGCAAAATAATAGGTTACTGAACAAATTCTTGCATTTCCCATAGTGATAAGTATTCATCAACTTATACTGAAGTCACCTTTGA
The DNA here is from genome assembly GCA_032275445.1 of Crypturellus soui. Taxonomy (NCBI): domain Eukaryota; kingdom Metazoa; phylum Chordata; class Aves; order Tinamiformes; family Tinamidae; genus Crypturellus; species Crypturellus soui. The sequence goes on along the minus strand of JAUBNY010000002.1, from coordinate 7,130,331 downwards.
TGGGAATTGGGATCCTGCCATTGCACTGAGTAGTTTTTAATTTAAATCTATACATTAAACAACAAACCTTGGGAGATTTGAAATGTATTTGCAACACTTTCTTTATTGTCAACAATTCTCCATTACATAATCAGATTATTAGTAAAGTGCTAAGTGAGTGAGTAGGAAGGATCCATATCATATATATGAAATATTTATCAATATTTATATTTATCATATAGTTTATTAAATATATATTTATCAAATAATTCTAAGATTTTAATTTTGAAAAATTGCCAGGACACTATGTTTACTGACTAGCACAAATTGCTTTAGAAAGAGATATATGGATGAAAACACCCAATTTTGAAGTGAATATCATAATCTATTTAATGATGCTCTGGCTTAGGTTCAGAAGAATAGGCCTTTTACATGGCCACCTCCAGAAGACTAGGGGGAGGTCAGTCTTCTACTGTCTCTTTCTTGCTGCTCATCATGCCGTAAAATGTCCAAATGTCACAGAAAGAGGTGCCAAGGGACAAAAGTATTGTTGATAGATACTTCAGGTACGAAAAGGAAATCTGTCAGATGTTGCTTCAGCTCTTCCGTAAAGCTCTTCCATAAAGCTCAGTGCTTGAATTCAAGTAAATATTATGGGATTGCTTTATTATTGAGACTCTAGCTTTTGTAAAAAAGTTGCTGCATGTTCAGAAACTTCGGCAGAAGGAAAATAGAAAACTGATGAAATGCAATGCCATTAATAGCGAGAAGTGCAAGACACAGAAGAGGTAAAAGCCCATTTAAAGCATCCCTTCCAGAAGGATGCAATCTAAATACTTTTAAGAAATTGGATTTTGCCTGCTTTCAGTCACTCAATGTGGAGTGAATTAAAGACAGTGAGCTTCTGCCACACAACAGGAGTCAGTTACTCTCAACTCCACTGCTACCATTATGCCTTCCATATCTCTTAAATTCCACTAAACTGAATCTGATTTCAAAATAAAATATTAATTACTAAGTCTGAGCCACTATGCATGATTTGACTTGCATGTAGACTTGGCCCTTAGGGTTACCCTCCAGTTGTAGGCTTCTGTCAGGTAGTTTGTCTATCAAAACAGACGGATTTCTGTCTGACCTACTTAAACATTTCGTCTTCATATCTGTAAAGCACTATCCATTGAAACTAGTTCATTACACTTCAATAACTTTATGTGCAGCAGTCACATAAATGTGATAATACTTGTGATGAATGGAGTTTCCCAAAACGTGGGTAAAAAAAGTTGAATTAGTAGTCAGTTAAAGTTTCTCCAAAAACAACAACAAAAATCAGATAACCAAATAATTAGTAGGTGTTTCTTGTAGCTCATAACTGAGGTTTAAGTATACCAATAGAATTTAAACAATTATTAACATTATCAAGTCTACTAACTGCAAACATGATTAACATGGATATGCGTACGTCTATATTCTCATAAACTGTTGTCATTTTAAGGCAACAGACCTAAAAATGGAATGTAAGTTCCTAATACCTAAGTGGATGATAGATCTTTGAAAATTGTGACAGAGTTTATAAAAAATGTTTGTCACTTTGTTTTATTTTGTCAATGAACACAGTTACTATAGACTCAGTATTTTTTTGAAAATAAAAAAATCAGACCACATATCAATTTAGGATACTTTCTTAAGGTACTCATTTCTGAGAACTCTGAGCACTGATAAAATATACCTGTTTTCAAAGCCATTACACACTTCAGCATACTGTGTTTAGTTCTGGGCCCTCCAGTACAAGAGGGATGTGGAGCTGCTGGAGAGAGTCCAGTGCAGGGCCATGAGGATGATCAGGGGCCTGGAACATC
>JAUBNY010000002.1:7063079-7128396 GCA_032275445.1 Crypturellus soui | reverse complement strand
CCCTGCGTGTGCAGGGGGGTTGGACTAGATGACCTCTAGAGGTCCCTTCCAACCTTGGGCATTCTGTGATTCTATGACAAACCAACCTTTGACAAAATTAGGGAAGGAAATTCATGAGCTCTTTGAGAAGATGAAGCAAATACTTTTGAATATTCTTTCATAGAACTATAAGCACAAAAGTAGTTTTCAATGGGCAGAATACATTTTTCAAGTTCAGGGATAAATTATAATACATAGGAATTGCTCCTCTATTATCCTTATGCTCCTTATTATCCTTATTTCATATGCCAGGTACAGGCTCTTGCAGGTCCAGTTGCCTAGCCAATTTCTAATATGTTAGTTCTTATAACTGCTTCTTGCAGTGCTGATGCTTTTATTTCTTTTACACACATTGCGCTATCACAAATTACACTTTTATCTGTAACATTACACTTGCACAGATTCCCATTATATTAAGCTGGTTCCTTTCCCTACCTATTTTTCATGGGCTAAATAATTTATTTGAAAGGAAAAGAAAGGTACCTTGTTAATCCCTCCTTCCAGAATTCCTTCCTACATCTTCTGAATTTATCCTGCTGAAAAAAAAAGAGAGAGAAATTAACTAAGGTTAAACCATTTAAATCATAGGATGTTAGTGTATATCTAAAAGATAAACTGGCTTACCAACAGAGATCATTTAAAAGACACATAAATCTGTACATGTTTCTATGGATCACTGTATTATTTTCCAGTTAATCTGTCTTTGAAATTCTAAGTAACAGTAAACTATCAAATAAAATTTCATGACATTTTATATATATGTGTATACATGTAGATGTGCATATACATGTACTCATATATATGTGTGTGTATATATATAAAATAGTTCTTTTAAACTTTTTTTTCAGAAAATTTATTGCATCACCACTCAAAAAATATTTGTCACAGACTTTCCATAGCATTAACCCATTTCTTTCATGAGTATCAAAAAGGAAATGCATGCAATGTTGTGGGTACATTTTCCTAAGAAATTTTAAAGAGAACATTGTTTTCATACACAAAGGAAATTATCCTAAATGGTATGGGGTAACTTCCCAGTTCAGTGCTTCATCTTTAACATTGCTTCAGAGGGACATGTAGAAACTTTACAGCAGGTTACTATGCAATAAATTTCCTAGGACAGAAATTATCTACTCATCACAAATCCTGAGTAGAGGAAAATTTGACAACTATAAGTTGTAAACTCTAAAATAGTTAATCTCACTGTGTTTTTATCTATTCAGTAAAGTTCTTGGTTTTTCTTAGTGTCTTGCATTGAGATATATTGCACAGATCGCTTCAAAATGGCCACCTGTACCTTCCTGAATTCCTCAGCAATGCCAACTACTACTAAGCACTTTTTTTAAAAAACTTGTCCTTTAGCTCTAATGACAAACAATTCTTAATGGGTGAACTGTTAGAGAGATGAACTTCATCAACTGAGAAAAATTTTCCTTCAAGCTACCTACAAATGTCACTTACCTCTTCTCAGCATGCTGGAAAACTGCAATGAGGAGAAGAGACCCGGGGCTAAACAACAATTCTGTGCCTACATAATCTTCCAAGACTGAAATAAGTAGCAAGTACCTTGACGACCAGCATCATGAATGTGTGAAAAAAAGCATTTGCGAGGAAAAACCTCAGCTAACAAATGCAAAGGTGAAACCTTCCACAGAGGCAGCTGAAATCTGAAATTCAAGTAAATGCAATAAACAATTTCCTTAATAAATATTTCTATTATTTGAAAATGTTCTACAAGCAAACTGTATTGGTTTTGTCCTGGTAGATTTTTATATGAGGTTCCTAAATAATTTCAGTGACTCATTCTTAGGGAAAAAATAACACGTATTAAGCTCAGGCAAAAGTTCATTCACTTCCACAGGACAAAATTACAACTTTGTTTAGAGCTACTTTACATGCATTTGCTAATTATGTTTCATTGAGGAGTTTTAAAGGAGGCCTAATTCTCTCAACTTGCTGCTTCTTAAATGATAGCTCATATATCTGACTACTTGATGTTCCCTGCTACAAAATACAGATGGAAGTATAATCATAAACTTTTAATATACTAAACAGCACAGGTCTTATTATGTTTCTGATATCTTAGTCATCTTAAATTCATTCAAAAATAATGAGTTTTTTTGCTAGTACAAATTCCTGAGAACAGCTAATTCTAAAGATTATCTGCATCATCACTTCTCACCCTATCTAACTAGCTTTAATTCTACAATTTATCTCCAAGAAATTGCACTGTAATAACCTAAAAAAATCATGAACATAAATTAAAAATAAATTTCTGCTATAATCATATACTAGAACTTCACCTATCTTTGTAAAAGCAATGAAAATAGCATTTCAGTTATAAATGAATGCAAATATTTTATATATATTTCCAATATATACTTCACAGTAATCATGCTATATAAAAATAGCAGTATATTGTGATATTTACTGAAAACATTGAGCAGAACCAGCTGGTCAATTAGAGAAGAATGCCATCAGTACATTTTTTAAGCCAGAAAAAGCTGAGAATATCTTCTAAAGGAAAAAAAAATGTAAACATGTGCAAGCAACAGTCAGGAAGGAAGGAAGGAAAACAAGAAATGGTACAGCCTATTCATGTTTCAGGTCTCGGCCATCGTGACTGACTTCAATGCTGTCCTGCTAGAGAGATAAGTTCTGCTGTCACCTTCCCAAAGTGTTCAGCCTTCTCAAAGTAGCCTTTCTTAGAGCATTTTTAATCCACCACAGATGTTTCAAATGCAGGAGATTCTTAAAAAGGAGGCAAACATCTACCACAGGAGATGCCAATCCAAAATTCTTATTTCAGGAGCCGCCTGTGCAGCTACATGAGAATCTTTTCCCTCAGTTCAGTACTTTCCCTGCATCTGCAATCTTGATCTTATGAGAACTTTTCTCTACTATGAAGAAGTTTTCTTTCCTTCCTTCCTCTTGGAGTGTTCATGTTCAACAAGGTGGGTTGGTTAGATTTGATCTGGCTGGTGATGATGACTCTACATTGGGTGTATCTGGGAGGAGATAATTAAAAAAAAAAAAAAAGGAGTTGCTTTTCCTGGTTTCTGTCTGGAAGAACAGATGCCCTCTCCCTTCCCCACTGCCACCTGTATCTCAGCTCTTTGTTGCAAATTCCAAGCTGGCATTCTGAATGTGAAGAGTTTAGGTTATCCTCCTTTCTCTTCAGTTTGTATCCCAGTGGGTGATTCACTACTTTTCTCTAATGTGTGAGTGTGGAGTGAATTTGTGATAGCTCCCTATTGAGAAGAATGATGATTTGCGTCTCACATGCCAGCTACAGTGCTTGTAGCAAAGGAGTTAATGCAGTATTATCACTGAGCAGCAGGGTCATTTCTTTAGAGCACATCCATATTTGAAGACCAGCTGCTGCTGTTTTGTCAGCGTAGCTCTGACAAAGATGTTAGCTTATGGAGACTTGCCTCATCATCTGGATAGCTTTTTTGGAGAGAGGGAGGGGCGGGGGGGGTGAAAATTTTGTGTATTCTCTAAGTTTTACTAAGTCTTTAGCTCGGCAAGGAGTCCAGTTCCCCTAAGTTAGAGCCATAAAATGGGATCCTAAAGTAATTTAGTTTGCCAGGGGCACCTGGAGGTCTGCTCCAGTCAGAGGAGGATAACTTAGGTCAGGTCACTGAGGTCTAGTTCTGCATTCTCTAGAAATGGAAACTCCACTGCCTGGCTTTCTGAGTTAGGCAAAGACACTGCAAGCAGTGAATCATGTCTTTTCTTTATTGTTCCATGGTTTTTGAAATGTTTGGTGTAGAAAATCTGAATGACATGGGGTTTTCTAAGTGAGCTGAAACAGTTTCTTAGCTATTGCAGACTTAAAAGACATCAAATAATACTAAATAGCTTTCATTTAGAAGAAAACAGAAGCTATATTTCTTGGCATTACATATAATTTAGAATAATTTTTGTATTTAAAATATATTTTTCATTTTTAACTGAAATTATTTCATAGTAAGATGATCAGTTAGGATAACTCATTAATAAAAGCAAACTACCAATTAGCAAACTAATGAGAATATCAATAGCAATATTAACTTTCAATTAATATTTCAATCTGTTTTAGATTAGATTCTGTCTATTTTTCTGATTATCCACATAATTATCAGTTACAAGTTCAAGTTCTGATAATAAATAATAGTAAATGATATATAAATATAAATATAGAATATATGACAATATTGTATAATATAGCACGCGTTTTCACAGACGCCCATTTTTTTGGGGAGAAGTCACTTGTTCCTTGTGGTACTTAAGACTGAAATGAAAGTATCTTCAAATCACAGAATCATAGAATCATTATGGTTGGAAAAGACCTTCAAAATCATTGAGTTCAAGCAGAAGCCCTTCGACGCCCTGCCTGATAAACCATGTCCCTAAGCATCTCATCCACAGATTTCTTGAACACTGCCGGAGACGGTGACTACCATTTCTCAGCAGCCTGGTCCAATGCTTAACTACTCTTTCCATATAGAAATTCTTCCTAATGTCTAAACTAACCTGGTGCAATCTGAGGCCATTTCCTCTTGTTCTATCTGTAGTTATTCTGGAGAAGAGATTGACCCCCACCTCCCTACAACCTCCTTTTAGGCAGTTATAGAGAACAATTAGGTCTCCCCTGAGCCTCCTTTTCTCCAGACTAAATAATCCCAGCTCCTTCAGCCACTCTTCCTAAGGTCTGTGCTCCAGCCCCTTCCTCAGCTTTGCATGCTCCTGCACCTCAATAACTTCCTTGTAGTGAAGGGCCCAAAAGAGAACACGGTATTGAAGGTGTGGCCTCACCAGCACCGAGTACAGAGGAAAGATCATTTCCCTGGTCCTGCTGGCTACACTGTTCCTGATACAAGCCAGGAGGCCGCTGGCTGCCTTGGCACGCTGCTGGCTCATGTTCAGCCGGCTGTCAACTAACACACCCAGATTCTTTTCTGCTGCCCAGCTCTCCAGCCAGTCTGCCCCAAGCCTATGTAGCACTGCATGGGGTTGTTGTGACCCAAGTGCAGGACCTAGCACTTGGCTTTATTTAACCTCATACAGCTGGTCTCCACTCATCAATCCAACCAGTCCAGATCCCTCTGCAGAGCCATTCTAACTTCAAGCAGATCAACTCTTCCTCCCAGCTTAATGTCATCTGCAAATTTGCTGAGGTTGTACTCAATCCTCTCATCCAGATGGTTGATAAAGAAGTTAAAGAGGACCAACCCCAACATTGACCCCTGGGGACCACCGCTCGTGACCGGTCAGCAGCTGGATTTAACTCCATTCACTACCACTCTCTGGGCCCAGCCATACAGCCACTTTTTTACCCAGCAAAGAGTACACCTGTCTAAGCAGTGAGCTGCCAGCTTCTCCAGAAGACAGTGGAAGACTGCTTCGATGCCTTACTGAAATCTAAGCAGGCCATGCCCACAGCCTTTCCCTCATCTGCTAGGCAGGTCACCTGACCATAGAAGGAGGTAAACTTGTTTAGCAGGACTTGCCATTCATGAACCAATGTTGGCTGAACCTGATCCCTCTGATTGTCACATACATGTTGTGTGATCACCCTCAAGATGATCTGCTGCATAACTTTCCCTGATACCAAGGTGAGACTGATAGGCCTGTAGTTCTCCAGATCTTCTATCCAAACCTTCTTGTAGATGAGTGTCACATTAGCCAGGCTCCATTTGTCTGGGACCTCCCCTGTTGACCAAGGCTGCTGATAGATCATGGAGAGCGGCTTGGTGAGCACTTCTGCCAGTTCCTTCAGAACCCTTGAGTAGATTCCATATGGCCCTGTAGATTTGTGGATGTCCAAGTGGAGTAATAGGCCACTGACTATTTCCTCCTGGATTATGAGGGTTTTATTCTGCACCCTATAGGCGTCTTCCAGACCTGGGGGCCAAGTACCTTGAGGATAATTGGTCTGAGTGTTAAAGACTGAGGTAAAGAAGGCATTAAGTATCTCAGCTTTATTCTCATCCTTGGTGACAATCTTCCTCTCCTGACTTCACTGAGAATTGAAAACTGTATCATTTCCTGGTCAGTATGCTCTAGATTGCCTCCTACCACCATTTCTCCCACCAATCCTTCTCTGTTGGTAAAAACAGCGGGGCTCCTTCCCTCATAGGCTCGCTTACTAGCTGTGATAGGAAGCTATCTTCCATGTACTCCACACACCTCTTAGATTGTTTCCTTTCTGCTGTATTGTATTCCCAACAAATATCTGGTAGGTTGAAGTTCCCCACGAAAACAAGGGCTTCTGATCATTAGCACTTCTACCAGCTGCCAGATGCCTGTAGTATGTTTCATGCATTTCTTCATCCTGGTTGAGTGGTCTATAGCAGACTTCCACCAGGATATCAACCTTGTTGGCCTTCCCCCTGATCCCCAATCCTTCTTCTTTCTTGCCTGTCCCTTCTGAAGAGCCTGTAGCCATCCGCTCCAGTCATGACAGTGGTCTCACCATGTTTCAGTGGTAGTGACAATGTCATAGTTTTCCTGAAGCACTGTGGCCTCTAGCTCCTCTTGATAGTTGCCCATGCTGCATGCATTGGTGTAGGTATATTTCAGGTGGGCTGCTGAGCTCTTCCTCAGCCTTGACATGCCACTCCGAGGCTCATCGCTAGTGATCCCAGTTTTATCCTCCTCCCTAGTTTATTCTCCATACCTAACTTAAAGCCCTCTCAATGAGCCCCACCAACTCCTGGGCAAGATCTCATCAGACATTGACCATCACTAGAATTGCTACAGTAATATCAATCCAGAGAGGACGGGGGGCACAGATATTGTCTTTTATAACCAATACATGTAAGGTTTTTGTTTGTTTGTTTGTTTGTTTTTGTTTTTTTAATCACGAACTTGGTCTTTCTGTAGCTTGCTTTGATAATGGACAAACACTTCAGGGCATATAGTTGAACCCCTTCCAATTCTCAGTTCACATTAGCAATTAAGTGAAATTATTAAGAGGAGACCTGATGAGATTTCACTTTTTAGGATACTGTTTGCCTTTCAGGAACTAGGGGCTGCGACACAGTGGTCAGGGAGAACATGAACTACACTGTAGATCTGGAATACGTGAAATTTTACTGAGCATTAATGCTAGCTACCTTTTCCACTTTTGGCACTTTGGACACATTTTTCACCATCAACATTGCTTCATCACTTTGCACAGCAGGTGAGAATCAGTTGAATAGCAAGCACTTTAATCCTAGGTAGTCAAAAAATATGTTGAAGGATTACCTCATAGAAATAGTTTTAATCCTGATCATCTAAATCAGTATGACTTTTGCTCCTTCAAGGATAAAACAGAATGTAAGCTAACTGTCTTCCAATTTTGCATAGCACAAGGTTGATATTTTGCTTTGGTTGATTTGCGATTTGTGATTTATGAGCCTTTGAGAAAGGCTACGAATATAAATGAAACAAATGCATAACCTTGGAAGGAAGGAAATATTCTGTTTTGGAGAAGGAAAAGAAAGAGCAAAACAAGCTAAACTGAGATAGTTAACAACTAAAAATGCAAATTGTTGAATTTAAGGTTATATTTTATTACCAGCAGGTTTTACTTTTTGGGGGAGCACTTATACATTTTTTTTTCTGTGTAGTTAATTCTTTTTCTCAAAAGAATTGAATTCAAAATACTGATGTTCCTCAGGCGACTTTGGTACATCCAGGAGCAAAGCATCAATTGGCTGTGCCATTTACAGGGAGTAAAGGAAAAAATCTTCCTGGAGCCTGGAAGGCTTAAAAAAAACAAAAAGATTAAATATGTAGTCAGGTATTATTATTATTATTATTATTATTATTATTATTATTATTATATTCTTATTATTATAAGAAGAAAAACAGAAAATAGTCAGATTCCTTTTGAAGCATTTAGCCCACTAACAGCTTGTGATCAAACCGGACTCGGAAAATTCTACTGTGCTCTAACTTCAGATGCAATAGAAATAATAGGAGATATTTATGCAATGCTTTCAGTGCTGTTTAAAAAAAAAAAAGTGCTCACTTTTCATGATTAAAACAAAACAAAAAAATCCATTCAATTTTTCTGTCTAAACTTTTGTTCTCTAAATATACAGATGAATGTATCTGTAAAATCCTCACTCATTGTGGTTAATCATTAGGCCTGAAATCCCGAGGAAGTTGCTTGCACAAAGGGAGTGTTTCTTCTCATTGAAGAGGGTAGATAGATTGACTGATTTTATAGCCAGCTGTACCACATGACAGTGCTACAAGTACTTCTGATTACGAGGAGCTTCATAACAAAGCACAGCTATTCGAAATGTGTCTGAACTCCCCTGCACTGATGTTTTGGAGGTGATAATTCAGGTGAGTTACAAGTGGAATGGTATTTAAACAGTCCTGGAGATTCAGTTCATGACCATATGCACACTCTCTGATACCATTTTATAACTACAAAAGCACTTGAAAATGAGCATAAATGCATTTGTGTGCAGAATTCAGAAACTTGATTTTTTTTTCTTTTATATCACAATTTTGTCTCAAGGACAGTGTATATGTTATTTCTTAACATACTACTAACAGTTCTTTTCCAGCTGATTAAAAAATTGGACTTTTCAGAGTGTGATTCACTATAGCTCCAAAACTACTCCTAAACAGCTTTCCTCTAAATGTTAACCATGTTCACTGATGCCTATTTACTTCTGCTAGATAGGAATAAACATATTTTGATAATAAAAAGATTTTTAAAGCTAGAAAGGTATTATAAGAATTAGTTTGGAAAGTGCAACTGATTGTGATAGCTACTTCCAACAGCAATGAGAAAAAATATTTTAAAATTAGAATGCTGAGCTCTTATAGTTGGTGCTATTAGTCTGACACACGGAATGGTTCTTTACATGAATTATCTCTTGTAAAATATCATTATTTCTTTGCACATCCATTCCTCTTGAATAACTAGGTTTAAAGAAATAGCAATTGCCCATATTTTATTGCTGTGCCTAGACAGCTCCATACATTATTCTTCAATAATTTCATAGCTCATCTTTAGGAACCCTCTTCCAAGTACTTGTTCTTTAGCATTACTGAAGTGTATTTCTTTCATGAGTAGCTAGAAGCTATGGCTTCTCACCATGAGCCAAAGTACCATAAGTGTATTATCTTCTATCTCTGCCTTGAAGCATCTGACATTCTTATAGAGCCCAGATTATTCTATGCTAGGGTTTCAAATTTTAAATACTTTAAATATTTCAACTTTAGGTTCTATCTTTTCTATTATCTTCTGCATTTATCATTCTTGTTAGATGTTTCCTCTATCTTTTGTAATTATTGAGTTATTATGTATAAATTTTTAATATAGTAGTTTTTCTATGGAAATTCAGGCAGTGAGCACACCAGGAAACATACAAAGGGCATATGGCTTTAGGAATTGACAATGGAATTGGAAAGCTTTTCTTTGCTAAATCACTGATGTAAATTGGATCAAAATAGTCAAGCATATGTTTTGATCCAGAATTGTTTTGAATGTGAAAGGTTTCTGAATCTGTGGAAAGCGTAATTTTCTTCAAAGCAGTTCTGCCTGATAATATGTCAAACACTGTATTTTCTCAAAAAACAGTGGCCAAAATCATCCGTGTGATTAGGAAAGTGTGGGAAAAAGAAAAAGGAAACATTGTTTGACTCCTTCACTACTGCTATTCAGTTGAACCTGAGCACAATATTATTTGTAACAGCATAATAAAGTAACAAGCTTAACAAGTAACTCAGTATATGCTAATATTAATATATTTTTTCTCTTGTAACATAAAGAGATTCTGCAGCATAAAGAGACTCTTCTTGCAAATCAGTTCTTGCAATTCTTGCTACCTAGCAAAGAAATGTAGAAATTTCGTGGGATTTTCTTTGGATTTAAAGAAAGCCCTGAGGTTTTCTTTGAAGGGGGATTCCTGGAGACTGTAGAGCAGGTATTCAGTGAGTTTCAGAGAAGGGATTTAAACTGACAGTCTTTTAAGAAGATGAGCTGTTAACTCACATCCTTTCCCTATATAGATTATAGTTTAGTAGATGAAAACCTGAATGTTTCTTCTTTGGATGATTCATATGTTGCAACTGTAGTTAGAGTGACAGGTATAGGTGGATGATTCATTTATTGTGGCTGTACTTAGAATGCCTATTTTAGGTACACAGTTAATAGCAATACAGCATTTCCATTTGTATATGTGCTAGAACTTTGTATTTTAATTCTGTGTGCTTACTTTCATACTCTGATGGTAACTGGTTTAGACATTCCCCTAATATATGAGTAAAAGATACTGTTCTCTTAATCGCTATTTATATCACAGTCTATCCATAAAGTTTAATGCTATCTAGAATTTTATGAGTGATTAAAGAATAAATTCCCCCAAAATCATTGTTTTTAATAAAAATGTTGTACCTTTCATATTCAAATAATTGATAAATTCAGGATTTCTTACAGCCTTGAAGTAACATAGACCAAAATCTATAGACTTGATAAGATAGATCTTCCACTGACTTTATCAGAATGACTCTAAGTAATGCACACTTTTCAGGGAGTAATCCCATAAATCTTCAGTAGCAAAGATCCCTGTAAATGGCCAACCAGAAGGAAGGACAAAAAGAAAGATAGTAAAAGATGAGGCAATTTTATAGTATTTCCTAGATCTTTAGATCAGTTTGCAATTTCATGTGTTTTTAGATGCATCTCAAATTTTGTGGACACATTATAGACAAGGATTGCGTAGCTGATATGATGTACTTGGATTTTTCAAGGTCCTTTGCAAGATTTCAAGATTTTTCAAGATGACATTCTTCATCAAAAGCTCTTTAGAAATTATGTTGCCATTATTGAGTATGGAAGGTGATCTCACAGAAGGACTCTAATGTGGGAGTAGAAGGAAATGGCATGCTTCAAGATACCCGTTAAGTGTCCTGATAAAGATGGTAGATAACACTCTAAAGTTTACAGTGAAAAAAAAAAGCTTCATGATAGTCCAAACTAAAACTGATACCAAAACATTGCATAAAAATATTACACTACTTGATAAAATAATGAAGGAAGTGACAGATTAAATTAAATATGAAAAATAAGACATGAGCACAGCCAGTGTTATACACACATCATTACTGTTCAACATAAGCCATCATGGCTTGGGAAAGGAGATTAATAATTCTGGATATCAGCTCTTAACTCACCACTGCTCATAATTATTACAGACAGAACAAAACTGAAAATGGTAGTATCACACTGTTCAAATTGTTTGCTACGACATCTTGTGTACTGCATTGCATTCTCAGTTATTCAGTTATCTTACCTGCTGAGCAATAATGCCATGTAGATAAAAGATACCCAGATATGCTTTTTAAACCTTTCTTCTCAGAACAGATCCCATTAAGTTCTTTAGCTGATACACTAAAATCTGATAAATCTTTATAATAGTTTAAATGAAAAAGCACCCAATTCTTGACTTCAGCTAAAGTCACTGAGTACTTTTTTTCTGAAGATTTCACTCATGCCCCCATTTAGCTAACCATCTTTTAATGGCTTTTGCTGACAAATTACACTTTTTTTTGCAGAACTTGACAAAAAAATGTAGAAATGCTTATTCATGCAAAAATTCACTAGAATTTCTAATTTCTTTCTTCCAAAAAGTTTCATTTGCTATTTCAAAATGAAAGCTTTGTTTAAATACTGGATGACATAAGTCAGAAAATATTCTATCACCTTTCATTAGATACAAGTATCAATGACGTGAAGATCTCAGTGGCCTACATTTCCACATAAAGACTCTGATTATTTAAAGTAATGGGCCAATTAATATACTCAGATTATTCATAAATAATGTATGAGAAAAAAAATAGAAAGCATTACTGTATTTGAAGAGCTTTCTTGCTCTAGTCAAAGATCTTTTTTAAAGAGCAGTTATAGTACATCAGTGCTTTCAGTAGATAAACTACCACACATCAACTAGGGCCAAGACTGGTAGATTACAACAGGGAATGATCCGATCGAGAGATATTTGATGGAACCCGAACATCTTGATGTTATGCAGTATTGACTTAGAGACAAACTTTTCTTGAATGCCGACTTGGCATTCAAGAAAACTAGCGTACAACCATGGTTAAAATAAAAAAAATATATATATATGTACTTTATACATATAGAGAGTTGTTATAGTTGTATAGTTATATATAGTTATTTTTGTGTTTTCTTTATGAGCATGCCATATGGCTTTAAGATAATCAGGCACAGTTCAGTGCGGAGTTGTTCTTACCTGTCTCTTGCATTTTTTTCTCATTCACTGCCATAACTTTTATGGCTCTTGACTGCTTTTGTGAAGAAAAAGTGTTTTGAGATTCTTTACTACTTTTGTCCATAGGGGTTGTCGAAGCTTTACTACTTTTTGATACATTTACAAGAAATTTTAACAAGGATACAGCTGTGATCTATGTTACATCAAGCAACAAGACTGTTTTTAATTTAATTATGTCTGTGTTCTGTACTAGTTTGGAGAAAATCATGAATGTCTGAAATTTTGCTAAAAATGCTTGTTGATTCAGGGAATTTATAGACACGTTTTTTTTCCCTTAGCACAGGGATCTCTTACTAAAGTGAAAAGGAACAACTGGCCTTCACTGAATGGACATTTTTTTCTTGCCTAAAAAAACTAAGATCAATTCTCAAATAGTAATTCATGTTAGGAAGGGTATTCTGGGGGGCATTTTACTTAAATTCTGTATTGAGGTGCTAGTCTTATTCTTGGCATTTTTCAGAGTTCCACATCAATTTCAAACATTCAGAAATTAAAGACAAGTAATTTCGTTCCTTCCATATCCTCTGCATTTCTGTCATACTTATTGGCAATATTCAAAATTTAGCATTTGTTGATTATATCTTGAAAAAGAAAGCCAATGCCTGTTCAAAAATTCCAGTGTTTTGGGAAGTTTCTCTGAGATCTATCTTTATGTTTGATCAAAGCTGATGCTTATTTACAAAAGAGTAAATGAGTAAGATATTATGGACTTCCAAAAATAAACAAACAAATAAATAACAACAAAAAAACAAAACTGTGCCTAGAAATTTCTCCAGTCTTTTAAAATTCTGCTTAATACTTATTTTGATATATTAATATTTTCTTCAAATGGCAGAAGAACTTCTTTCAAATTAATAGATGCTTTCTAAATCCTGAAAATAATAGAAAAAAGTACTCATAAACAATATTAATTATCAATATGAAAAATAAATGAGCATAGAGGGACACAGAAAATAATTTATTTCTCTAGTGTGCATATATATGCACACATGCCTTCCTAAAGCACAGCCAAAATAAGATTGCTTTGATAGCCTAATTAAAAACAGATTGAATTTAGGTATGCCTAAATAACACACAACTGAAATAAATAATAATTTCTTATTCCAATATTCATTTCATAATATATTGTACTACGTAGCTCCTATTTTGTTATTATACTGCACAGTTATCAAACAGGGGAGGGCCAACTGTTAAGTAATCTCCAGGGCTTCTCTCTGACTTTTTTTCCCAGACCTGCTACTGTTTAGAGATCCACTCTAAGAACCCAGACTTGGCCTTATTCTGAGCTTCTTCTTTCCCCTTTCTCTCTCTATCCACTCCCAGAGTTTAGTAGGGCCATGAATTGCTTCTGAAACAAAAAAGTTAAATCTCCTAATAATGTCTAGACAATCCAAGAAGTCAAAGGTCTCCTCTAACTTTGGTGGGAAACAGTAGCAAAAGATATATTGCTGTGTTAAATACAGAAAAAGAAAGTGAGAACAATGCAAAAATTTAGCTCCAGCAGAGATCAAAAGCAGATGGCAACAGAAGATGATTAAAATCTCAGGGCTTACCTATTTCCTCATCTCTTTTGATACGGTGTCCTTGGACCATCTCGGTAAAGACAGCATTTGATTGATCTGCGTCAGACTCATGGGGTCTTGATAGCAAGATGGCTGCAAGAAAAAAAAAAAACAGTCTGATGAACTGTGGGAAATTTTTAAATTACAGGATGAGTTAAAAGGCTTTGCAGCAGGACAGCCTTGAGCGATGAGAATTTTTTCACGCCAGACAGTGGCCTTTTCCATCCCTCGGCTTCATGTAGGTTCAACCACTTTCAACATCCCTGCAAGTCTCATCGCTTTGCAGCGAGGCTGTCTGGAAGCAGCACATATTGTCGCAGAGCTCACTGAGGTCCTGATGTAGCAGGGCATGTTGCAGGCTCCCCAGTGCCTTAGGGGTAGCCAGGTCCTGCCAAGTTTTGATGACTGAGACAGTAATCGTCAACTGACTTCCACTTGGCTCTGTGTTGTCTGTGGCCTCTGCTTGGCTTCTCTCACCTTGGTGAAATAATTGCCCTTCAACCTATGGCATCTATGAAGTAACTTTCATGTTGCTTTTAACTCACTCTGGCTTGTAATTACAGAGATGACCCTGTATAGAAAGTCTACCTGATACAAATTCAGAACGGATTGTGTGCACTTCTTTGTGGAGTAGTCTGATCAGTTCACATGGTCCTTGCTTATTTATTACGGTGAAACATTATTTTAAGCTTTTTTTTCCCCCTAATTGTAACAGTCCTAATGTACCTGCATCCCGGATGCAAAGGACTGCTGTATGGGTCACTTCTCCAACCAAACTGGTAGATTGATCATGTATTGCATAAGGGGTTTTTGTTTCTTTTTGGTTTTGCTTTTTTTTTCGTTTGAATAAAACGTTACGAAGCACTGTTTCACACATAACATCCTCTTTTCTCAGAGCTTAGTGGAAATCTTTCTTTCAAATGCACAAAACCATACTCACAGCAAACCTCAAGAGTTCAAAAAGCATGACAAAGTTTTCCCTTTTCCCAAAAAAGTTTTTGAAGTAAGAAGGACAGGCTAGAACTCTTTTTACTGATTATACTCATTTAATTGCAATGTGTATCTTTGAATTTAGTAGCAACTCAAAGAAAAAAGAGATACAGATAGCCTGGCTGGACTATATGAGGCCCTAGGGTTACACGAGCTCTCGCTGAGCTTTCTATATAAACATAGTAGTCATTCCTTGAACTTTCTTTTGATCCTGTCACACTTCTTAATGGTCCTCCTACTCCGCATGTTTCCAATGACTGTGCAAAAAGTATGTCATCTGAAAAGTACACCAAAGCTTGAGACTTCATTGCTGAGAGGCATCTGCAGCCTTTTTATAGAATTTATTTTTCATGTTTCCATATCATCCTTTAACTTCCAGATTTGTGACTGTATCTTATTATTAAGGTGTCATAGCATGAACTGAAGTTTTTGAGATGTTTGAGCAGATGTTTAAAAGATTTTTATAATCAAATTTGCAATTATCTGCAGAAATTCTTCCAAATATCCAGCTCTAGATTAACACTGGTATGAGTTTCATTGACTTCAAAAGTTGTGTCTTGTTGCAGAGAAAAAAATATATATATATATAATACTGGTAATGCAATGTTCTGGTATCCGATATGGTGGAAAATAGAATTTCCATGTTTGAGTTCTGTGGAGGTAGATATGAGGCTCAGCCACTAAAAATGTAATGCTGGCTGAGCAGAGGAGAAACATTAACCATATCCATCAAAGCAGATGGAATAATGTTTATCTTTTTACTTCCCTACATAGTTTTTTTGAAGTCATAAATGGAGACAATTTCTCATCCAAAGTCTCAATGCTGTATATATTACCAGATGATTTCACTTCCCTACAGTGATAATTAATACAATTTATGGGGTAAATTTCATCTTATACTGAGTGAAAATTTATTGGAGTAAATATCTATTCATGGAATTACAAGTAAATGAGGTATATGTTTGATATTAATTTTTTTTTTTCTGGTAACAGAGATCACAAATCAGCAGTTAGGATCTCCTCCATGCCACTCCATTACTAAACAGTAGCCTTTCTGGGTGCACTAGTTAGAACTAGTAATTTAGTGATCAGCTGGAAGATTGAATGGTTACTTGATGACAACTGCTTTCAACACCACTACATAAATTACACTCTGTTTTAAAGGTCCAAAGTCATTTTCTGCTCTCAATTGCAGGTATCCAGCAGTGCTTCTGTCTTTGATTGATAGAGAAATTAATACCCTTTAAGAGCTCTCTTGCCTTCTTGAGGATTGTCAGATACAGAGACCAGCTGTTTTCTTCTAACCCATTCTAGCTCCATAGTCTATTGACTTCTCCTGAACCCGCTTGCTTCCTTTCCACCTATAGATCTAGACCCACGGCATAGATAGAGATGCAGGACAAGGACAACTGGAATGGAGGTATGGAGGCCTAGAGAGAACAAGAAAATTATGCAAAAAATTATTCCTCCACAATGCAATGTTAGAATTAGGAGGAGATATTTTGACTTGAGTGAAATCCACTTGAAAATACATTCTTTCTCCCTGTCTTCCACAATCATTTTGGAATTACTTCTTAGATCCTCAGTAGTAGATACAATAGTTATGTGCTTCTATAGAGCCAAAAGCAAAAGGCATTTCAAATTCCAGCTGGGATTGTATTTAAGAAATGAATTATGTTGTGGATGATTTATTTATGTATTCATTTATAATTTAGGTTGTAAAAGAAAAATATAGAGTGCTAAATATGTGAAATATTTTCTATGGGGAATATTTCAAGAAATGCACAAAATGAATGCAAGTTCAGACTGAGAATCTAGACCAGTGGTTCCTGTCCTTTGGCTTAGGGATGATGTTGTTTGAAAAATCTCCAGAAGTTGCTAACAGGTGTTGGAAGTTAAGATTAGATTACTTAAGAAAATTTTTATACTCCATTTTTTTTCAAATTTAAATCAAACCACTGGGCTGAGCTGATCACTGCCAAATTGCTTATGTTTCCACACAAAGCTGGTGATGGCTGTGGCAGTCATATGACAGAAGACTATTCCTTTTTTTCCACAGTTGTCTCTCTGTCTACCTTGTTATGCCATTACATAGGGAATTACTTTAAGAAATAAGTACTCAGAAGCTCTGTCTTACTCAGGCTATAATGTGTTCTGAGATTATTTTGTCCATTGCTTCTTATGCTATTCTCTCTGTTCTTGCTCTGTGGACCTTGAGTCTCTTCTGAGAGGTCCCCACAAACACCCGGTTTATACTCTTGAGTGGAGACCTATGAGAAAACCAGCAAGTTTCATACCTAGTATGGTATGGCCTGTGGCTGCGGTGAATCTCCGCATGATGAAATCAAAATTTTAGGTCTGAGAGATTACTTTTAGCTAGAAATGCAGTTGTTCTCGGAGGTGTTGGGGAGAGGTGGGATATGTTATTTTGGCATGTCATTCTCTCTGGCAACATACTGCTTTCTGCTTCATGTATCTTGGTTGTAGCATCACAAGGTTTGTGAGACACCAGTGATGGTAGTAGTACTGAGTGTGTGCATATATGGCTGGGCACAAATTTCTTTAATGGATTTTTTGTTTGTTTATTTTCCCCAGAAGCAATAATAGATTTCTTTTTTTCTAGATTTGTTTCTAGCTCATAAGAAACAAGTTGTGAGACGCATGGACTTTGGTGAGTGCTGTCAAACAGCCAAGGCAGGGAAGAGTACAAAATCAATGCACTGGCTTTGGAATATGGATTTTCTCTCACCCCAGATTTCAGTGTAGGCCCAGCATGCAGACTGTCTTCATAGCCCCCATATGAAAGTCAGTCCCCAAACCTAATCTATTGTGGACAATGCATTGTATGCAGGTATCTTTTCAGATGATATATGAGTCAAACAGGTGCATTTGACAAACTTTTCTTGTCCACTAGTTGTCTTTGACCTTCATCCAACTGGCTTTCATTTTCTTGCAATGGCGCTATTCTATGTTTCAGTCAGAAGCTACTCAACCATGATTCTCCATGTGTGCGATTTCTCTACTGGGAAATTCTCCAGGCAGCAAGTCTGGCTGCTCCAGGCCAGGATAATCAGACCAGAAATTCAATTTATTCCCGCCCCTCAGGGTAATCCTTTTGTGCTCCTAGGACTGGGACTACAATGTCTCTTTTTTCTTGAGCATCTGTAAGGAGTAACAAAATGCACCACAGGAACATACTGAAACAGTTGTTTCTCAGCATGGAACCTGAGTTTTCTTATAGTTTTTCAGGCCTTGGGCTCTCTAGAATACAAGAAATTTTGGAAGAAAATATTGTAGGACTCAAGAGGGGAAGGAGTTGAGTTTGCATGCATTATGTCCATACTTTCCATGGATGGTAGTACATGAAACAGGGGATCTTGTCATGAAACAGGGGATCTTGTCATACATGCTCTTTATTTTCACATGGCAGGAAAGCAAGATTTTTGAGACATTTTCTTTCCTAGCATGAAGCATGCATGAGAGAGGTCATCTTATAATAAGATATTCTAAGCCATATACCATTGCTTTGTATACTTTCCAGTGGCAAGCTAAAGTTGGAAAATCCTAATCCAGGTAGCCAAATTTGTAAAATTACATAGGAGAAATAGGAGAATCAAAGATGTGAATAAAAATTATCAACAAAAAAAACAAAAGGAACCCAATGGCAGATGATATTAATAAGTGAAGATGTGGTTTTCATCAATAGAGTTATAGATATTTTCAAGAAAACTATTGAGTTTTCTCAAAAAAAAAAAAGAATTCTATTAGTAAAAATTATACACTAGTGCAGAATGAGTTAATGAATGCTGTAATTTATAGTAAATTGTGGATTTTGCATGCTATGAGATATGGTTAAAATATTATTGGGATTTTTTAAAATATAAAACACTCAAATGAGGAATAATAACTGCCTAAATAGATTATCTAAAGAAAAGAGTATTTAATGGAGAAGAGCATTCACTGAGCTTCACACTTAAAGGATTTGGACAGAATCATTGATGGTTAACTGTCCATTTCAAAGAGTGATTCATGCAGTAGTCTATGGAGACAGGTGGGAGGTAGACTCTCTCCTAGAAAAGAAAGGTCACTACAACTCTTCAATGACAAAAGTAATTGGACAACACAGTAGAGACACTGATGTGGGGTTGAAGATGGAATTGAGCTTGACTAGGTGATCTATGATGTTCTTCATGAAATAAAAGCCTCAGCAAATGTCTAACAAGGTAATCCAAAACAATGTCCCTCAAAAGGGTTGTGAGTGTTCTTGGAACTTCTAAAATATATTGAAGTGATAGATCTGAATGGCAAGAGAGAAAGGAGAGAAAGGAGAGAGAGAAAGAGAGAGAGAAAGAGAGAGGGAAAGGAAAGAAAAGGCATGAAAAAGCAAGAAAATCAAGTTATTTGAATCTGCCATGTCAAAATACTTCAAAGCTGCTTAGAACAAGGAAATATTCTGTCTGCTTCAATCATTTTTAAAGGAGCCAGGGCTCAGAACCTCACTGAAAGAGCTATTGCTGGCAAGAAGCTCTGGCAACAGCATTCCAGCAGATTTGGCACTACCAGTTTCAACAGTCTTGCATACTTAATGTCTACATGAATGTGTGTGGAAATATATTCCCTGTAAGGAAGCACCACTCCCTTGAGTAATCATCATGGCTTGAGCCTAAACTGCTTCATCTACATGCAGCATAGATGCAGCTTTCTTTCAGATAAGAGTAGGGGATATATTTGAAATCCTGAAAAAGAGGCTGTTTTCAACCTGGTATGGACACAATCCCAGCTGTCAAACCCAAACAATGACAAAACAATGCCGAATTTCCAAGAGTTTTGATGCACATCCAGAAATTATAGCAGCTGGGTTATCAGTAAAAGGCAGAGACAGAATTACCTTTCATGGCAGTCTGCTATGCTTGATGTAAGACCCTGAATGTTCATTTTGAGACAAACTTGGTACTCTCCCAGCAGCAAATATCTGCTTTGACATTTCTGTAAAAATAGAGATTTAGCCTGAAAATGGTTGGCAAGTGACTGTCTTATCTCATACTACCTGCAGTTAAGACTAAGAGGATTTCAGTTTCCACTTTTGGTGACATAATAGACCTTTCTATTGGAAGGATAACCACAGACTTTGGAAAACTCGTCTAACATAAAGAGTACTATTACAGTAAAATTACAAATTTCTTAATATTTACATGGAAATGTTTGAGACAAACTCTTCTAAACTCTCTCTATATTCTTCTTCCAAAACAATAAAATGTAGGACAAAAGCTTTGTTTGTATACCTTTGTAAAAAGAAAAATATCTTACACTAATTTCTTTTTTTCTTTTAAATTTTGTAGCAACAAAGTAACATTTATTTGGTGCCAAATATGTAAGATTTTCTACAAGTCTTATTTGTTTTTACTCAAACTTACCTCATCTGAATGCTTGTGGTTTTGTCTGAAGAATAGCCACAAGATCTGCTGTTCATCAAAGAGGATTTTCTAGTATTTTTTACACTACAACTGCATTTCTTGTATCCTAAGGATCTCACAAATTGGACTGGACAGAGCTTTGATTTTTCCTAATGGCATTTGATGTTGTGATGGGCATCTGTATGAGATAGTGGTACTTTCAACATCATTTTTTTATTGCAAGTAGCAGGAACCACAGCAACTGTATAGACAATTCTGTGTGGGAACAACATGATATGCGCCACAGGTCAAACTGACCTATACTCAACCACAGTGAACAAAACACATGATCTGAGTGTATTTTCTGGTATGATGAAATTCTTCATCTTGTATTTCTGTGTAGCTGAATCTTGATATTTCAAATTTATTGCAATTAATGTTTATGAAAAGTCTTTCCACTGGGCAGAAATATTAGTCATACTTCCAAGATGTGACTGTAAAGAGTTTTCAGTAGAAGTTTTGGGATATTAATGAAGATAATTTTGTGTCTTTTGTACCCTTAAAAAACATCTGTTGCAAGCATTTCCCTAATATTACAGCCCAAAAATGGTGGTTGTTAAGAAACAGACACACCTGAGATTCAGGTTATATAACTATTTCTGCATAAAACAGTCAATTAATTTAAAGTACAGCAATCATGAGAATATTGTACATAGATGTGTGAACGGGTGTGCATGTATATGTGTATATACATACAAAAAGAAGAAAAAAAAACATATTTTTCTATTCCTTTGTGGATGTATCATTATAATTGAATAATCAGATTTGTAGATAAAAATGGTGCTTTTTATAAGTTGAAATGATGTTATTGGAAAAGAGAGACAAGTCATCAGAAACTCCAGTAATTTTAAAGGAGGTGAAAGGAAAAAAACAGGAAAGTGAAGTTATTAGATAAATGGAGTTACCAAACTATTTTACAAGTCCTTTATGAATTTATTTGGTAGGAAAAGGGCAACAACAACAAAAAAAAGTTTTTTCAAGGATTTTCCAAAAAAACTTTCTGAAAACTTGGAAATCCTGAATAGTTTTTAATACCATTTTCAAACCTTAAATCTTAAAAATAGTTACTGAAAACAGTTTAATAAAAAAGATAAAAAATAATGATTTTAAGCATTCTGTTTTTTGTGATAAAAAATCATTTTTAAAGAACTTGGAATTCATAACTCAATAAAATGTTCATTTTCTTTTTGCTTTCCTTGAACTCACATTTTAAAAACTTGCTTAATTACACAGCCATGTGTAAGAACTTTGATACATCTCTGTCATTCTGATATTGTAATTCATAAAAACAAAATGTTCTCATAAAAGCCGCATAATTCTTAAAGGGTCTATTTTAAAATTAAGCTGATAGTCACTTAGAAATTGGAATTAGTCTTGACTTACTATTAAGTGGTTTCTATACGCTGCAAGAGATCTAACTTTAGAGAGAATATTCAGTGGTTGAATCCCAAGATGAAACGCAAGCCTCAGGTTCAATTATCAAGCAGCAGCAGTCTCCTCCGGGACAAATTACTCATGTGTGACACACTGTATTATTGACTGGGCAATGGATGCAGACATCCAGGAAAACTAAACATCTTCAAAGGCATCTTTTACCTTCAGACATACTTCTAAGCTTCAGTTAATGCCCGTGAATGGCATAAATCAGAGAGAATATTCAGCCACCCATGTGTGGAACTGTATGAACTCTAGAGGAGAAATGTAGAACTATTGAAATTGGCTTCATGTTTATCTTTGGATGACAGCTTATATGTATGTTGCTGATATATTATCTACATGAAACATAGATGAAATCCAGAGCAGGCAAAAGAATTATTTTAAATATGTCATAATAGCATATTGGAAGGCTTAACCTGGAACATTTATACTAAAGATTTGGGAAAATCTCCTTGTCTGTTTTTTGCTTAGGTGACTGGATATAATTTGGATAATTTTGCAGTGTAAGAAAGGATGCTCTACTTGTTCCAGCTCTTGCAAAATGAAACTGGGGTTATTCAATTTACCTTTTTGTGTCCTGAGCGCTTCTGAAAGCACTGGGAAACACAACTAATAGATTTGTGCCTCTGTACCTTGAGTGGACACCTATCCTGTGTGTACAGCCCTTGCTGTTGGTTTCTACTAGACTCCAGTCCTCCATTGTTAAGGTCTAATGAGTGACATGCTGCTGTGTTTTAGATCCTGCTGTTATACTGTTATATTTACAGACACTGATGATGTATTACTTGGGCAAGAGTTCATGAAGTCTGAGCACAATAGACACCCAAACTAGTTCTTCTGTCCTCATGATTCTCTAGTTGTTTAGAAATGCCATTATCTGCCTTCCTTGTCACCACCATCCCTTTTCCCAAATCTTCTTGAATAATTAGATAGAGAACAAACTGACAATACTACATATATATATACTATATACTACATACATATATATAAACTGAGTAAAAGGGATTTCTTAGTCAAAAACATATTAGTTGTTAAGACCACTTGAGGTTCTGACCCCAAAGTTTATGTGGTAGGAGACAATTATTTTAAAGCCATTGCCTTTCTGGAGAAAAAAAAAAAATCCATGGTTTTGGCTTAGAAAGAATAACTGTAGTTTCATGCTTCTTATTCTTACTATCTCATTAACATGCCCAGCTCTCAAACCAGACAGTACACTCTTGTTCCAAAATGCAGACTATTTCACAACCTAAAGGTGAGAGGAAAATTAAATCTGGAGCTGAAATTTAATGTTCTGATCACCCAGTAAGCCATAATTCACTATTCTGTCAATTCAGTGTGGCACAGTCTTCGGTTTGTGTGTTCCTGCACATCTTAAAAGATTATAAATCTATTTCACATTCTCTATTTAAAGTGTAATTAAAAAAAGATCACAGCATAGCCAGACATTCTCAAAAACAATTTAAAAATATTTTCTATATAGTAAAAATACAGATCCTGGATAACTGAGAGTGAGAAAGCATTGTTTCAAATGAATTATTCTCTCATCAAAAAGACTGAATTCTACATAATTAATGTGCATGCAAGATCCAGACCTGTATATGATATACATATGATATATGATTGATATATTTTTACTGAGGTAGAAGGTGCTCTTTTAGCACCAGAAAAGGGTGTTTTCTCAAAGTAATATGGAGAAACCCACTGGTGAAAAGTAGGCTACAGTATTTTAGCTATATATTAAGACAATTTAATATTAAAATGATAGAAATTGAATTGTTTCTTTTCTATCATATTACCTATTCAGATCAATGTTATACACATCAGGTATGTAATTTTGTGCTCAGTCTGACAGCAGGTGACAGAGAAACACAAAATGGAAAGATTAAAGTTCTTTCCATCATCATTTAGTTTGTTATTAGTTTGGTCTCTACCTTTGGTGAACCATGTATATTAGTTTTCTGGATTGAAAATATGCATTTTTTTTATCATGAATGCAAATTTAAAAGTTTCATTGGGAACCAGAAAACTTTTTCCTATAAAAATCAGTGGAAATTATGCTAATTTTTTTTCCAGAACAAAGATCTAACCCATAAAATCTGTCAGGAAATATAAGATTGCTGTATATCATCACCAATCTTTGCTTTCACTGGGCCAAATTCTGAGTCCACTGAAACTATACTTGTTTATACTAGTTTACAGTCGATATTCCAATCTCAAAGATTCCCTGAAAGTGAATTAAATATATATAACATGAAAATTAACATATAGAGAAAATATTACAAAATTCAGGATACTTGCTAATAGGAAAAGAAAGATATTTTAAGATACCTTCTTGTGTTAAGATGCTGTATAAATCTCCAATGTTCTGAATGATGAGCTAATTTTTAGGATATTATTAAGTATCTAAAAAAAGAAACAGTTATGATTTGGTTTGGTTTTGGTAAGATCAGTGTATTTCTTATCCTTTGCATATGATTAAAAGAAAGTAGAAAATGTAATAGCAAAATGTGAGAGACCTAGAACAGGGCCTGAAATAAAAATATGTACCATATACTTGCAAGTCAAAAGCTTCTCTCATAAAGAGATTTTTTTTTAAGTATCCAGCCACTTCAAAATAGTTTAAGATTACTTGCACTGAATGTGCTTAAATTAATCACAGAAAAAGGTTACCTCGGGAGTACCCCTGAGTGATGAATTCGCCTTTTCTTTTTATTCCTGCCATTAAAAAATAAAATTTTCAATTTAGCCTCCCATTCATTTGTAGAGTGTAACAGATAAATGAAAGATACAAATTAATGTGCTATGTTAGGTAAATAATGAAAAGCATATTGCCTACTGCAGTTACTTTTTGTTTTTTGATGACTGGACTAAGATTTTCTTTACATGAATATTTCATTATGTCTCCTGACTAAACCAATTGATCTAATTTCTGTGGGAGAAGACATTGTGTTTCTTTCAATGAGACTGTAAAAGATGGTACTTGGAGCTCTCCTTGTTTCACCTCAGCATTACAATGTCTCTTTGTAGTGATGAATGCAGCACAGAAAGCAAAGCTGGGCGTTGTGCCAGATCTGCAATCCCTGCACAAAAGGTTTGTTGTCCAGTTCTGTCACTTGTCACTCCAGGCAAAATTATTTGTGCAAAACACTGTAGGTTATAATTGATCAGAAAAAAAAATGGCTAAAGAGTAAAGTTTAATGTGATTCATTTTCTTAGTTGTGGGACTACGGTAAGCCTCTGAAATGTAGAATAGACCTCTGGGTCCATACTGCCATTTCCCACTGAGTGATCCTAAAAGCAAACGACAAAATGATGAGGAGAGTTTAAGGTGCCTAAGTTTTTCTTTACAGATCTCTTCTCACATCTTGCTCTTGTATTTTACTGCACCCATGACAGTAGGAGACGGCACAATCCATCTAAATAAAGACGCTGAAGTTTTTGCCAAGTCTAATGTGCTCTAATGCTCTTTCTTACCCCTGAGAAGGTGGAAGTCTGCTCACTGAGCTCTTGAGAAGGAGGTCTCTGTGCTTCTCCTGGCTGTGGTTAATGAGGTCAGCCTCACTGAGCAGTTGTTCCCTTCCCATTCCTGATGTCCAGCAGTGCTCTTTTGGTAACAAAATACACTCCAACTTCTATCAATGTACTGTTACTCTGAAGTAAATCATGGCTTGAGAATATACAGAGGCTCTTTGCCAAGAAAATACACATCTTTCCTGGTTTATATGCTTTGAGCACCTTAAGCACTTGCCAAAATGCTTTTAAACTAGAGCAGGCATAGTTCCAGGGGCAAAATCAGTTAAAGAGGTTTGATTAATTTGCCATTCAGAGCTTCCACATATAATCATATTTGCTTTTGACTATTTGATTTCAAAAAAAAAGTAAACCAATTCAGCATTAGAAATATTAATTTCCAACATGCTGATCCTCGTGGAAACTCAGTATTTCCTTCCATACAGACAGTGATATAATTATTTAGTAGGTGGAAAAGGGTGTCTGTCTTCAGGTATAACACAGTAATTAATGACAGATGACTCTGCTCTCAACTAATCAGCATTGCCTTGGCCAGCTCACTGGGTAAGAGAAACTGAGCCGTCCTCGTGGGTAGTCAGTAAAAAGAGGTCTTCCTTCGTAACCTCTCTCTCATTCTGAAAGGTCTGTGTCACTGTTTTTCAGAGAATACTGAGAAATAAAAGATGGGAAAATAATTAATTCAAGACAAATGTAACTCAGGAGTCCTGTAACACCTGTAAATTATAAATGTACTAATCAAGTTGTAATTAACATTAGCTTTTCTCAAACCCAAAAATTAATATAATAAAATTGTGTAGTTAACTGTAGTATCCTAGTATTTTGTAACACTGTGATAGAATAGCTCACATAGTAGAACTCACATAGTATGTGAGCAATGTGGTCACTAAAGATACAAAGAAAGATGTAGATGCATGTAAGAAGCATTCAAATAACTAGAACTGCCAGACAGACGATAGATAAGCACTGCAAATAGGTAGGACATTCTTCCAAAGACACCAGAAGGATGGCTGGCTAGAGCAAAGAGAAGAAGATAAACAGTTTCAGGAGCAAAGGGGACCTCCCTCCTTCATCTACAACAGACTGAGGCAGTAGCATAAAAATATAAGCAAGGGAAATTGGAGAAGAAAGACCAGGTCACTTCAATTCTGACTTCTGTCATTGATTAGTGCTCAGGACTAGCACTAGAACTGTTTCATTGAACTGTATGTGCACAGCTAATTTAGAATACATCTGCTAAAGAATTTTGTATATGTACCGATGATGATCAATACTAAGAACAGATGATTAGCATTAGATTTTTCATAGTAGATGTTTGGTTTAAATATAGGACCAACTAAAATGAAGAACTTGCAGATCCACCCAAACCTGGATTTGCAACACCTAATGTTTAAATCTCAGAGTGAAATTTAAACCACAGTGTGGTGCAACTCCTAAACTGAAAGGCAGAACTGAAACCAGTAACAATTTTCTTTTAGAGTATACAAAGAGGACCTCTGATTCCCTCCGCATATTTTTGATACTGTTGGTAGATGTTAGCCCCAGGAAACAGAGGGTCCTTCTTTCTGCCCTTCCCGGTGATTAAACCCAACATGTCATGTCTCTGAGGAGCTTCCCCTAATTTATTTTCATTTCTATTGAATAAACATCTAAGGAAAATTGTAAAGAGACAGTGGAAGCAAAAGCAAGTAACTTTATAGTTAGATTACAGATGCAGAGTCTCATGATCATTTTTATTCTACCTGACATTAGGAATTTTGCAAGGTCTCTTTCCTGCTTGCCCCAGTAGTAGCACAACTGTGAAAATAACCTGAGCTTTTAGAGTTCTCAGAAAACATACCAAACTCTCTTGGGGATTTATGAGCTCAAACCCACTCAGAGTCAGGTGAGCATAGACCCTCAGGCAAATGCTATAGCCACTGTGCTATTTTCTCCAAGCATTTTTTTAGACAGGCTTGTTACATACATATTTCATGATATATATATATTTATAAATAGATATAGGCTTGTGTCATATCTGTTCTGGTTCCACTCTGAGTCTGGGGCATCACTCAACCTCCAGCTGCTTTCCAGTGAGGCTGAGACAGATGTAGGTGACAAACTACTCTAAGTGCACGTTGTGCAGACTGAGTTTCCTTACTCACTTTACGATGATTTTTGAATCTCTTCTAACATAGAGAAAGAGGGAGTCATGCTTTGCCACAGGGTAGACAAGATTTTGCACACAACTTTATCAATCTCTGATCTTGCAGATGGTTACATATAAGCTTAAGTGCTATTTATGTAAGTAAAACTCCTTGAAAAAGAGACATAAAAATCAGCATGAAGTGAATGAGTTTATTTACAGAGAAAAAATCATCTTTTAAGTTATTTTAAGAGTCCACAACCAAGAAAGGCAGTCTGAAAATAACTCAATAGTCAAAGAGTGTCCACAAAAGTGAAACTCTGCTTTAAATAGCTCTTAAAGGGAACTGTGTTGACTAATTAGTGTTTTAGGAAATACACAAACATTTTACATACATTGAAGTATAAATATTTAATCCATTTGGTGGTGTATTGGAGATGGAAATTTCTATGGTCTGTAGAGTCATGAAAAATCTCCTGTGGGAAGCAGAGGCCAGACCTTGAGAGGGAAGGTGGTTGCCTGCCTAGGCTGACTGATAAGGAGCAGGAATGCAGCTGCTCAGCCCAGTTCACAGGCAGCCCCCTCCGAAAACCTGTTGAAACCGGCTGCTCGACTGGGCTTGTAGCCAACTTAACCGCAGACGTCCTCCAAATTACTGCGGAGGTCAAACACTGGGAAATGAGGAAGAGGAGGAGGAAGGCAGGACCCCCGAATTGAGGGCTGGGACCCCCGACTGGCACGCGCGCCTGCACACCCGGCAGGGAGAGTTGCACAGCTGAAGGCGGCGTTTGTCCGCCCCCGGCCTGACTGCTGGGTCGCACTGACCTGCGTGCCAGGATGCACCCAGCGTAAAAGAGGACAGTGCGGAGAGATGGAGGGAAGGAGAAACTCCTAACTGAGGCCTGCACTGTCTCCGCAGGAGCCGGTCAGCAACTCCCTCTCTCTGATCTGCCAGCTCGAGAGGATGTTTGGGTCCAGGATCCCGCCGGCAGGTATCACCTCATGAGTAGTTATCCACTTTGCCGCTTTTATGTGCTTTCACCTGAATAAATGCTCAATGTAGTCACCTCGTTCTGGCGTGATTATTG
Source organism: Crypturellus soui (assembly GCA_032275445.1). Classification (NCBI taxonomy): domain Eukaryota; kingdom Metazoa; phylum Chordata; class Aves; order Tinamiformes; family Tinamidae; genus Crypturellus; species Crypturellus soui. The sequence continues at coordinate 7,099,884 of JAUBNY010000002.1, read as the reverse complement.
CCGAATCCCAAGCCCGTCCGAATAGGTGGATACCTCCACTTAGTAAGGGTATTCTAAGTTTACTGTGTCTACTGTACCACTAGAGTTTGTCACTGAAATGCTGTTAAGCTATGTGACATTTAGGCATGAAAAAATGTCCTCAGAAATTTAAAGTCATCAACTCCTTGACAAATTGTAGGACAAATCCTACAGCTGTCTTACAAATGAATCTTGGCTTAGACTCAACAATTTGAGTTTTACTTCTATCTTTAAGGTTTGGCTTAGGTGGAGGGAACCCCTCTGTGAACATCATTTGCCACTTGACAAAGAACTCATCATGGTCAACCTTATGTTTGAGATTTATGACACTGTTCTTGGTCTTTGAAAAGAAGCATTGCCACATAATGAGATTCCCCTAAAGCTATGGATTCAAAATCACCAACTAAAGATGATGATAGCTGTACTCAGAATCACCTTGCAAAAGACAACTATCTGCCAGTCTGAATCACCACCTTCAAGATGAAAGCTGTATTCTTGTCCAATGTGAAGCTTCAGGGAAGCTGAATCTGGCACACCAAGTTTCTTATCAATAGTTATGTCACTTTTGCATGTCAATATTAATGATCATGTCGTTTCATGGAGGAGATATGTTTTATTCCATGCCCAGACTTTTTTTTTTTAATAGTATAAAGGTATTTTCTTTCTAATAGTATAAAGGCATCTTTAAACCAGGAGGAGGCAGCTGAACACATACCTTACACATGAATTTAAAACAGCATAAGAACTGAGAAGAAATGGTCTGAAATCTTGCTTTACAACCAAAAAACTTGGCTAATGAACATCGTATTGACTTGGTAAAATAAAATCAATAGAATTGGAAGGCTGGTAAAATAGAAATAGTTTATTCTCAGAGCATGAATGGGAGAAAAAAAGGAAAATGATGTTACACTGCAGATCAAGAATGCTTTGAAGTCATTCTCTGAAGCTGAGAAAGAGGTGAGAGGCAAATTTGTTGCATTTCTCTGGGTGAAGATAAAAGGAGAAAGAACAAAAGAGAAGTCCTAATCAAAAAGAAGCTGTAGATGAAGTTTTTCTGATCAAGCAGCAACAGCAACCAAAGGATGACAGCAATGAGGGACTAAGTACCTAATTATTTATTGGAAAACAGTATGTAGGGCACAGTCCTACAAAATATATGGGGGGTTACTTTGAGTAGGGCAAATTAAAGAGGTTCAGATGTGCACAGCATAATAAAATTCAGCCTGGAGTTCTTGATAAGTAATTGAGATCATCTCAGAAATGTTCACCATTATTCTTGAGGATGCAGAAAGGGTGTGACATTTTGGAATGCTTACACTTCCAAAGGTAGCTTTATCAAGGTGAAAAAAAAGAGAGAGAGAGAGAGAGAGAGAGAGAGCAGTCAATGAATTATAGAGTGCTTTAATTTATATTTCCAAATCAATTAATCAATTTACAAGCAACTACAATATAAGAACATTTAGTGTTTCTAATCACTATATTTGCTAAGAAAAAATATGTTAAACAAATTGTTTTTCTTTTTGACATTATAATTAGTCTAACAAAAGAAGATGAAACATACATATATTTTTGACATATTCTGTCTTTAGTAAGCTCTCAGGCACTACCGCACCTAACATCTGTAGCACTGAGATCAGGTTAGATAAAATCCTAAGTCACTTAGTGTAATAAATTTTTGAATTGTTTTTGAATGCCTGATTAAAAAATGTCTGTTAAAAATGTAGAAAATTTGCACATGTGTAAAGTGAGAATAGAATGTAGATTGTTTTTGTCTGATTGAATAGAAATAAGACCATGAGGTTTTTATCATGCTGTTTGGATTGAGTGATTAGATCATATTTCATGTTCAGTCACATATTCCATGAATTTAGCAAAAAAGGCCAAAAGTGCAGCACATAGGTGTTAAAAGGATCAGTGCATGCACTTGCCATGCATAAAGGTTTATAATCAAGAAGGAAAAATCTTTAAAAAAATACTTGAATTGTTGCAAAAACACAGACTGTAAGGAAATAACCCCATAAAACCCAGCCATGCAAGGAGAGATTAACCCCCTTGCAATAGGCAATAACTGAACAAAAAATTACAGTTTGTCACCTACACAAGTCTCTTGAATTCCTTTACATAAACTTCTGGTTTGGGCAACATTTTGTAGTCTAGTCTAGCTTTGCTGGTAGGAGGCCTGCACCTCGATGGAGATATCAGAGGAACAAGATATCGGGGAACAAGAAGCCTGCCACTGCAAAGGAGCTGACTGTTCATAAAACATCCACAGATGTTTGGATTAACTACCACAAAAACACTAACATGGTCTAGCTAAATATGTTAAATATGTTTAAATATGTTGTGCCCAAGTAGATCTTTCTTCATTGATCAAAATGTTTTCTTTATCTTTTTGCAGAACAATTCTGCGATTGCATTCCCCTGGGACTCCAGCACCACAGAATCTCTATGTAGATTATAGAACTTGTAAATACAGATTCATGGTCTAGAATTACCTATGCTGTGACTGCATATGTGCAATTGAAAGGCATTCAAGGGAGAAGAGTATCTGGAATTATAAATATGCTTTATCCACATATATAGTGATTATTCATTATTCTTCAATATCTTGAAGTCACTTGGGTTCTCTGGTAAGACAAAACTGGGGAATGTGCGCTGCCTCATGAAAAAGTCAAGTATTAGAGAAGAAAAGATGTGAAATGATTGCAAAAAATGCACCTGGACTTCTAGAATTCCTGATAAAGTGGGAAATAATTGTTGTGACAAAACTGAAACCTCAGCCAAAATACTATGTCTAAACTGATGACAATGTGAAGACAGCGGAAGAAATAAAAAAGAGTGTAACAAGCAGTGTAAGCTATTTAGCATGCTTCATTTATGAGGACTGGGTAAAGGATTGGATTGCTCTAGATCTAGAAAGGACAACACTAAAATGGCAAACAAGTTCCTCTGCACAGAAATCTTACTGAAAATGGTCAATCTGTTGTTCTCCCAGTTTTTGTTTGATTGTTTGTTTATTCAGAGGGGCAAACAGGTAAAACATAATAAACAGAAATGATCAAAATAAAAAAATAACAAGAGAAAAAGGAAAGTTTTCTAATTGCAAGGCTATGTACAAGAAAAGTTTCCTTAGGGAGTTCATGGAAGTTCTCACTGCAGATTTTTGTAAAAAGGACATGCTCAATCTGCTCTCAGCAAATGGATTAAGGTATATCTATTTTGCTTCATAGAGGACAGACTGAAAGAAACTTTTGAGGTTCCTCTGGGACCAAAATGTTTAGAATTCTTCTATATTTCTTATTTTTTGCTATCTGTTTGAAAACCCTATGCTTTGCTACTGCCAGATCAATGTGAAATAACTTGTTTTAAAGTCAGTCCTGTGAACTGTCATGGGATTCACCTCTTTCAAGAAAAAAAAAGATGTAATTTTCCTCAGTACTACAAGAACATCCAGATTGTCACTTTGATAATCTAGGTTGAGAGATGTTTTAAGCTTATCTGCAAAGTCAAAGAATATCCTCAAACAATGCATTTCTTTAGAAGGTCTTTAATAGTTTCTTGCAGTCATTCCTTGATTTTCCTATCTCCAAATCAGCAGTCTTATAGATTCTGTCTTTTTAATTTTTATTATATAGAAGCTGGATTCTTTTAGCTTAATTTCCTTTTTTTAAGGTTGTTTTTGTTCATTTTCAATAGACCCAGCATATTATTTCCCCCGAAAATATTGATTTTATTTTTTCCCACACAAAGTCACACATTGTATCAGACACCTATTTCAAATGTGTAATCTTTGAAGTTAATTTTTGTTTCTGGTAAATCTCTCTAATCTTTCTTTTTAAATGGAGAGCCAGAAGCAAGGACACTTATTTATTTTCTTCTTTGGAGTCATTGTCCAACTCTTCTAAGACATCTTATTTATCAGATCCCTGTTGTTTGGGTTATAATATTCTTCTTCAGGTATAGAACCTGAACTGATGCTAATTACTAGCAGCCAGAAGCTGTGTTCAAGACCCAGAATTACTTTATATTTTTTAACTAATGATCATTACTTACCATTTTCTAGTGATTAAATAGTTACATGGAATAAATTAATTTACACAGGGGAAATGATTGCCCATTCCCCCTGGAATAACAGAAATAGACACTGGGAAGGATGGAAACCCAAGCAGGATTTGGACACTGCTGTTAACAGGGTATTTTGCAAACCCTTCTATCCTAGGATGCAGAGCTCAGCTAAGAGCTTGGCTTGCTTGCTTGCAAAATGAGATTTTTTTCTGCTTCCTTCTAAGAAAAAAACAGGTCAGTGAAGTCAGGCATGAACCACGGAAGAACCGTGTGACGGGAGGGGCGCTCACAGCAAGCACAGACATTCATCTTCATTAAAAGGACTTCCTCTTCAAGTGCTCTCATCCAGACAGGAAAATCATCCTCTGACCTCAAACTGTGCATGCATTTTCACTCATAACCTCTCAGTCTTTTGTCCTCACAGATAGAACTAAAGGATTATATAACAAACTAAAGGATAAAACTAAAGAAGATAGTGATAAAGATTCAGAGTAAGGATCTTTCTTTGAGGAAATAAGAGATGAAATCAGAGACTGAATTCATTTTCAGGCATTTCTGAAAGAAATACTGTGTTCTTTTAGTGTAATATGTTCTTTTTTCTTTTATGTTGCTGTCTCTATTATCCTCAGATAAACATTTCACTTTTTGTGAATTCAGACTAAAAGCAGTTGCTATATAAAAGCTTTCAGTATCGCTAAAAGCTGTTTTCCTGAAGAAAATGGGAAAACATTGACGGCCTTGTATTTCAAATAGGAATTACCATAAAATTTTCTGCAACAAATCCAGGCAAAAGAACTAGTACTTGAATAAGGAAAGTCAAACCATGGAAGTTTTGCAAAGTTTCTGTGCTACCAGACCTCAAGGTACATGATGTTCTGCACCTAGAGAGTATTTATATCCTTTTCTCTTCCCTCTCCTCCCCTCCCCTCTCCTCTCCTCTTTTTTTTTCTTTTCAACTTCAAACTTTAAATTAAATTTGCGCTTTCCTGAAAGGTCAATATCTTCCTTCAAAGGAAGTAGGTTAAGGAATTAGGTGTTTGAAGCTTAATACTGACACCAGTAATGAAATCCTTTGCTGGTATTGTTTTGGGTTTTTTTTCCCTTTTTCTTCCAGCTTTTTTTTAACTCATAAAATTTTCCCTATATTTAATATATTAAATTGTAACATGCAAACATGTATGAGATCAGATGGATATGCCTTTAAAATTAGAATAGGAAAAAATGTTGGCATTGAGTAAGAAATAAAAGCCAAACTTTCATTTACTGACAATCTCTCTTCCTTATGATCATTTTTACCATAGGCAAATAAATTTGTTGTTCTGAACTACTGTACAAAACTACCTTTAACTGACTGAAAACTGCCTCAAGGACCTTTACATTTTAGGGTATTGAGATAATATTCTGATAGGAAATGTTCTTCAAGATGTCAAAGTGTCCATGCAGAAAAAGGGAGTATAATCTCTAGCATTTCTGAAAGTATATTTTATAGTGACAAAGGGAGGAAACAACAGAAAAAGTTTTCTCAACTTCAGAATATTTCTAGTGATATGAAAATGAAACCCTGAATGAAGAGTTGTCTGGGATTTATTTTCCTATTTTGCATGATATGTTAGTTAGAAAAAATTGGTCATTCTCATTTTTCATTAGTTTACTACAGACCTCTCAGAAAGTTATCATTCAATGAACAGATAAAACATTCAATGCAGATAAAAACAGAATGTCAAGCTTCAGATAACTTGACCATGGTCTGCATTTTTTATCAAATATTTTTAATGGAGTTTCATTTCTATCCAGAAAATAATCAAACAGGAAATAGATTGTTCGCTTTTTCAACAATGCAATAATAAGGAACTGTCAGAAACACATCAGTGTTTCCATGGTCTGTGGCAACAGTTGCCACAGGGAAAAATATGCCCTTATCAATTAAGTCTTTGTTCTTCTAAGCTGAAAGAAGAATTAATATATTGTCCTACAAAAAGGCTGTATTTTAGCTGTTGGTGATTCTTAAAAGATAATGTAATTTACTGTTTTATCGACAATGTTGTGATTTATCTTGACTGCCTTGATAATGACTTGCCATACTTTTGCTGCTTCGTTACCTACTCATTGTTTTGTTTTCTTACTATGAGAAAAAAAGAATAGTTCTCTTTTCAGAAGCTGTGCTTTAGTTAAATGATCTACTTTGCTGGCATTCTGTCTTTGACAATTAACCACAAGTAACTGAGAAACCTCTTCTATATAAGTCTTATTGTAGCTATTATTTCTACACTTTTGCAAAAAAACTCAGTTCATCCTTGGATGAGGATTATTCTCTGTGCTCACCGTAGTTTTTGTCCTGGGCTAATAATACCCCAATTGTCCCTAAAGTCAGTGCCCCATAAAAACAATACTTACTCCAGTGCAGCCAATATTATTCTACCATACATGAAATAAAATGGTCTCTAAATAATGAACCACAGAATATATAAATTGATATTTTTGGAGAACAGACCTATTCTGAAATTATATTTTCTCTTCAGTGATGATGGAGGGCTTTGGTATATGCCTCATATATGAAGTTTTTTACAGAATATGAGGTCTCTATATGTGTATTCTGAGTTAGGATCAAATGACTCATCTTCATTATATTTAAATCCACTTCCAGATAATTATAAAAAGAAGGCTACTCATTCACAGGGTACCTAAGTTCAGATACTGTCTATATTCAGTGAAATTTTAGATTTTTCATTATTTCATTATTGGGCTTCACTGAGAAGAAAAAGTTTTGACCTCTGGCCATCAATTCCTGAGTCCCAAGAATTATGGTAAAACATAGCTTTGAATTCCTACAGATTTACTGTGTGACAGGAACAATTTTATTACATAAAAAACCCCTAAAAAAGGAAACATAACAAAGATGAGAGTCAGTGCTTGATAGTGTTAAGTGCTCTTTGATTTTTGTTAATACAGTGACAGTTTTCTAAATACTGGTTTTTTTACATGGACATATGAGGACAACACTGGATTTTGTGGGTACAACTGAGTGTCTAATTGAGATATTGATGAGATATTGATGAGTGTCTAATAAGATATTTGTTCTATTGCCCTGGAACAAAATTTGAAGACTATATTATATTCTGAGCATGCCCCCTAATGATTTGAAAATTGCACAGTAGAAAACACTTTCAGTTAAGTATAGTTTGGTTACTAGTTTACACTTTAAATAGAATGTGCAGGTTAGATTCCATTTTGAAATTGTGACTCTCTGGTTTCATTTTATTTTCCTATGGGTATACTTGATTTCATAGCAAAACTCAATTTATTCAGTACTGAGAGTGCAATATATCAAGAAAAAAACATGTACAAGCGTAAGTCATCACATTCTCTACATAATATATCCATCAGAACAATTCTTCATTTCTTCTCCAAAAAGTGCTATAGATAGAGCTATAAATTCTACTTTCAGGAAGTGCTGATGGAGAAGGCAAGCAATAAGTTTGGATAAGAAGCAATAAGTTTTAACACTAAATAGTCTTACCTTTTCCTCTTTAATTTTAAATTGTTAAATCTGACTTAGTGATTTTCAAACTATCTACAGCTTAATGATTTCTTAAGTTTACATTATATTGACAATTATTTTGTGAACAATTCTGCCAGTAGGTGATGAAAATATGACATCATCATCTGAATTGTGTCACTTTGTTTGGAAAGAAATGTGGAGCACACAATGCATTTTACTGTCTTACAGATCATGGAGATACATTTTCTTCAGGAAATGATTGCTTTTGTGAGTTTAATGTTTCCTTGGTATTAACATGGAAATACAATTGATGAAGCAAAAGATTAGTATCTCGAATGTTCACACTACCAAGCATGCTTAATAAACCAGCAATGTGAAAGCACATGCTACAAGACATATTTATTCAGATAAATACTATTGGAAAACTGGACAGATATTCAATCAGTTTTTCCAATTTTCTGTCTGCTTCTCATTTACTATGTGCTTTGATTAGGCCACCATTTTCTACACAAACTTCTTTCTTTTTCTTCTTCCTTTAATTTACATGTGTATATATGCACTTCAACTTCTCTTGTTATTTTTAATTTGTCGTAAGTTTGAAAATATCAAGCTGTTGTTGAAGAGGATTAAATAAATAGGCAACCTAGTGCTGGAGCTAAATGGAACTTCCTCAGCTGACTTCACTTGGAGTGAAATCAGTCATTCTGACACCTTGAAAATCCTCAATGTCTCACTTCTTTTTTCAAAGATCAGAGGATAATCTTCTACTTTCTCAGCTTCTGCAGTTGCCCCATTGCTTTCCATCAAATTTTATTCTTACAAGACTGTTTATCCACATTTTACCTGTATTCATATATTAGATTTTTATTGCTTTATACTAAAAAGTTAGCCTTCCAGGGTTTTGTATTTATCTCTGTTTTTCTCTCTTTGAATTAATAGACTATTACTCTAACTTATGACTGTGTCCTCATTTACATTCTGTCTAGGGTCAAAATAACCAAAACTGTTTTTGCTATGCTCATTTATATGATGTAGATTTGTTATAACTGATCTAAACAGACACTGGCTTATGCCGTATTTACCTGTTGGTTTAGGATTATCTATAGTCATGGGTGGCATAATTTCACATCTAATGTGTTCATAAAAATTCACTTTTCATTACTGTGCTTTGCAAGAAAATGACAAAGCGAAAAAAAAAAAAAGCTTCTTAGATATTTGGATATTTGAAGTCACTCTTTGATTTTTTTTCTGTGTAGAAAGTGAGTTTCAGATCTATATACAGGAAAACACAGATGAAACCATGCATGATTTCAGATACGAACGCTAAAACCAGAACTAGAAGTTAAATTGGATAGAACCTAGATGAATATAGCTTCAACAGCTCATCAGCCTGTTTGATAACTAGCTTGAAGCTTGTATACTCAGTTAAAATTGAAGAAACCAAAACAGACCCCAGAGTGTGAATTGGCCATCTCCATAGCACTTCTAGCACCCTCATTTCATTGAACATCATAGGAAAGTTGTCACAGAGCAACACCTTGCTGTTGAAAAGGATATGTTATGTTTGGAAAGAGCGGTGAATTGAACAGAATGGCTTCAGTATTGGTCTGTAATTCTGTTCCATGCAGGAATTTGAAAACATAAATCACTGTCACTTGCCAGTAAGGCATTTTTTTCACATATCTTTGCATGATTCAGTGTGTTACGAAATGTGTGGGCAGATGTCTGTCCTGGGAAATGCAAGACAGGTATAAGGAAAAAAATGCATTTAAAACCTGTTTTGCAGAGGCAAGAAAGATATAATGCAGTACAGGACAACAGGAGCTCAGACATAAAAGCCTCAGACACAAAAACATTCTCTGTCTGCAGTGTACAACCCATGTCTCCCTATTGCTGCAACCACCAGGACTTCTTGCACTTATTAAGTGTTTTGCAAAGCAAAGGTAAGAGAAGATCAAGCCTGGAGTAGTTTTTCTTCTTTTTCTACCTGAATAACAGTGTCCACTTAAATAACTATGTCCAGTGTATCAAGGGTTCTTGTCAGCTGAATATCACTTGTTGCTAAAAGCAAGCTGTAAGGGTATTAAAACAAAACTTTTTCAGTCAGTTATGTTGACTGAAGCTTTTTTATAAGATGTAGTAAAAAGCAAGGTTGAAATTCTCCTAAGAATAATGTGATCAGCCTGTTTGGATTAATGCACATGAAGGCTTTGTTACCACAGAAGTGAATGCTACTAAACCAAATCAATACAGAGCGCTTCCAGCCTCCAAGGTCTCAGGGAGCTCCCATGCCAAAGGAAGCAGAGTGAGGTCCTACAGACGTTAGCTAGACAGATCTTTTTATGTTCTTATTGCATAGCTCAGACTATGCCGGAATGATTCCTAAAGAGTGATTCCTAAAGGCTGTGTTACAGCACATCAGTGTTCTGCCTGTCTTGCTTTAGCACTCAAAGAGCCAAATTAGTCCATTGGGGCTCAGCCCAGGGGATCCAAGCAGAGCAATGTGCTGGGCAACAGGTTCAGCAGAAAGCCACTCTGTCATAGACAGGCTATCACAGAGACATCACCTCCAATTTTAATTCAGGAAAAAAATAGTGTTAACCATAAAAAAAAAAAGTGAAGTTCAAATTTCTCATCCCCATCTTAGACTCCAGCTAGACATCTCTCACTCTTTTGTCAAATACACATTAAAATATCTGCTTGAGGCATGTGAGATGATTGAAAACATTTTACCCCAGTGCATTTCACAGGTCACAATCTGCAGATACATTGGCAACTGTTTAGTTCTACCTTCATCATCTTTCACAGACGGAAGATGTGATTTCAATAGGATTCTTCACTTAAATGTGTGCTTAAGGAATTAGTTCTACCTTCATCATCTTTCACAGATGGAAGATGTGATTTCAATAGGATTCTTCACTTAAATGTGTGCTTAAGGAAAATATCATAAATATAGGATTCTGCTCATCTCGCTTGTTTTATCAGAATAAATTTTACCTGGTGTTCTTTGCAGCAGTATAGCTCTGTAAAAACCTCCCCCTCATGGGTACTTCATGGCATACAATTGTCATAAGAGGAAATCTCTTCAAGGAGGAGAAACTCAACAAAGACCAAACCTTTTGTTATTGAACTGGCAATTTCCAGGCTCAACAGATGTCCTAAAAGATACTGGAAAATATCCAGTAGGAATCATACAATCTACCTGGTGCTCCTTTATCTCACAGTAAAATTCCCTTTTTGTAGATCGCTACTTGAATTTTCAGAGGATCTGTTGTACATATTTGTGGTAATAGATGGGCCAGCATTGTTGAGATGCGCTCCTACTCATTAACTCCTTCGCATGTACCTGGCGGTTAAAGTACATATTAGTTTTATAATGTCTCTTCAAGGTGATATATATATATATATATAAAATTAGATTTGTATGCATACAATTTCTATTTATATTGATTTGTCAATTGTTCATTGCCTCCAGACAACTATAATTATTTTGCTTTAAAAAGAGACTTGTGAGATGAAAATGTAAACAGATTATTTCTCACTGTATCTGGCATGCACTGTCTATATTATTTTTAATCATGCAACATTAAACTGCCCATATGTGACAATTACTGTCTCTTTATGCTGCAGTCTTTATGAGCAAAGTCTGTATGATGTCTGTGTGTATATTTATGTATGTATAGATGCACACTTGTATACTTTAAAGTCTTATAATTTTAAATTACTTCAAACAAGAACTAGTAGAACTGTTTGCTTTCGTTTGCTTTGTTTTGTCTTCTAGAAGTTTAGCTGGAGTGATGAGGTTTATTTTGTTGGTTTCAAAAAAATACATGCTGCAGCAATATTGTATTATTGTCCTCCAGGTTCCCCTAGGGAAAACAATGACCTCTGTCAATGACCTCTATGCTTAGTTCATGTAAACTGAGGTATTCAATCAAACATTAATTTCCTATTGTTTGAGGATCTGGGCAAAATGCTTTCTCTCAAGACTATCCTAACAAGAGATTTAAAGAATAAATCTGACCTTAATATTGCAGTGATTGCCAACATATATTTTAGTTTCTGAACAAAGGACCTATCTGTCTAAGATGAATTAGATTAAATATTATGGTTCTGTTATTGTTAGTTGTTATGCTATTGGAGACAAGTAGAGAGCTAGTGGTTTTGTTAACCATTAATAAGCTGTGCATGAGGCTTGAAACATGGTGACTGCTTAGACTGATCACATGCAGAGCTGCCAAATAAAAACTTTGGGACAGGAACAATATCACGCCCCACCATATCCCAGTCTCTTGCCTTGTCTTCAACACAACTCTACATAGTAGCACTTTTCTTCTGCATCTCCTACACAGCTATATCTTCCTCCCTAATTTATAACTTTCTATTCATTATTTTCCTGAAATTCTTCTTAGCCCTCCTCTTTTCTATGTTATTTACTCTTCTACACAGTTCTTTTCATTTTGCTTCCAAAACTCAAATTTGAGTCAGTTTTCTCCTTCGCTGCATCGTAAGCACCAAAATAACCTTTGATACTCACAGCTGATATGAGCAGCCAAAAATGTGAAGCTTTAATTTTAGTATCATATTCTGTAACGTTCTGTTAATAGCAATAGTGATTGGAGGAATGTGGAGTGGGTTCTTTTTCAATGAATTGTCTACAAAAGAGATGTTTTAAAACAATTTGTTATAATAAAATCATACAAGTTTATAATTATTGTTTCTTTTTTCTTTTTTTTTCTTTCTTCCAGTGCAGCATAAGCTATTTTCTTTGTGAATGAAGCTTTGTGGTTTTTTTTTTTTTTCAGTTTTCTCATTAGTCATATAATTATATTCTGGAATGATTACTAGGCTCAGGACAGTACATGTTATTATGTTACTTTGTGACAAATTGCTTGCATTTCTAAAATACAGGCCTATACTTCCATAATAATCCATATGTCAAAGTTTTCCCTCGAACCTTAGCACGATCAAATTCCTAGTTCTGTATAAATATTAAAATTGGTTGCTAGACAACATGTAGGAATCAGTTCTGAATGTGTGTAGGTGGCTCTTTAGGAGGCAAAAGATCACTGGCACAGTCATTCAGTTAGAAGATGAGGAAAATAGTCATGCATTATTTATGCCTGGTATTTTGTTAGAGCAGATTTCATTGATGCAGCAGCATTCAGCCTGGACCTAGCCTCCTTGAACAGACTGGTAGGGCCAGCTAGCAGGCCCTATATAGTACAAATCTTTCCTGTGGATGCCAGTAAAAAAAGACACATTTGAAGACTGATCTTATGAAAAAAATATTGAGAATTCCAGGAATAACAAGAAAAAAATAATATTACAGAAGAGTACTGCAGACTACCAAGAGTACTGCAAGTGAGGTTATATTTTGACCAGTAGGACTGCTTAGACCAAAGGGCTGCTTAGAGAAGGTATTTTATTGAAGGATTGCTGAAAGAGCCAGACTCTGAGTTAAGCACATATGAGGAGTTAATGCTCCATTAGGCAATAAAGTAAGCAGATAGGCAGTGCTGAGAGCTAGTTTATCATACCATCAAGCCTCAAAATTGAGGACAGACTTTGTTGGCTCTGTAATCTAGACTATAAACAGTAAAAACAGCAGCAGTAGCAAAATATAGATTATAATAAAGCAATTAAGTTTTACTGGTCAAGGTCTCTTTTAAGCAACTGTCACTTATACTCTCTGTGTCTGCACTAGTATTCCCAACTGGGACTGTTTGCCTATAGAGAGTTTGTCTAGATGCAGGAACTTTCCCATGGCAAGAGCACTGGCTGTTTTTTGTGCTTGTCAAATGCTTTTTAACACTGGGATCCAAGTGTGTACAAGCAGTTCAGTTTATATATTCCTCTTAAATTAGAATAGTTTAAAATATTTTTCACTTGTATCTTGTCACTATGAGGTTCTCATCCTGAGTGCTCTCAAGAAGCCTACTTCAGTTCACCAGTTTTCTTACAGGCCGTCTCAATGATTATCACTTATAGCTCTAACAGAATAGCCCTTCAACAATCTATGAGTCCATAGTATCTCTCACACTAGGTATTAATGACTCAAATCCACCCAGATTAATAGATGAGAATTTATTCACATTTCATGTAAACTGTATGAAAAAAATATTCTATATTTAAATAATTCACCAGTAAAGACAGCTTCTGTATTAAAGTAGGCCATCCATCACCTCTTACGAATTTCATTTTGCTAGCTTTGTTTAATGTTAACTTCTTGAATTTCTTTATTTATAATTGAAATCACCACTTGCAATTTAACAGGAAAACAGCATATCTTGTTGTAACAGTCATTTTTGAACCAGCAGTTGGTTTATGTTCTGTAGGAGAGGAGTGGAATTTTATTTAGGCAGTAAATACTGTCCTCTGAGCTAAAGCTAGAAAACAGCTGCTGTCAAATGCTTATTCAATGCTATTTCTGCACTGTGATAATAAGGTATAATTGATAATAACACGTATTGCATCCTCCTGAGGATACATAAGAGATTTACAAATAGCTACAAATTCATCCACAAGAATCCTGTAAGGTATTACACACATTAACAGGAGACAAATCCACCATGTCATACTGCAAATTGGAACTAGATCCAAACAGAATGATTGATTATGTTGTTGCTAAGCAATATGCTTTCTCTCAATGTATGAAGCAGATACAATACCTAATTTTTACTTTATCATGCTATTATCATTTCATGGTAAGCTTGCAAACTTTTTTTTCTGGTGACAGAGCTGTGAATAATAGCATCACAAACAGGCACACATACTTTTTCTGGCTTTATTAGTTGATAAGACTGTCAGAATAATTTCTTCTGTCTAATCTATACGATTCTACCTCCATATAACTAGACAATAGCCGTTGCTTTTCAGGCAGTTAGCTGTAAAGGGATAATGGAAAGGCTTTTGAGAGAGTGAAGCCAAAAAATCTTGTCAAGCCCTCAAGCTTTATTGACTCAGTTTACAGAAATGTTAAGTAAAATTTCCGTTCCTGTTTTCAAAAGTGGAAAAACGGTGTGTTTATCAACCTACCCATTTCCTCCAGACTAGGAAATTCTTGACTTGTTCTCAGTCTGGGGGTGATCTTCACTAAGAGAGGGACCTAGAATTGTCATTTATTGATTATGACTATTTTGTATTTAATATGTTTTTGGGTTATATTTTCTGAGTTAATGAGAAAAACACCACAGTTTAGTGAAGCTTTGCCTGGGCCATGTGAGTCTTGATAACCAATTGTATTAATCCACATAGTAATGAGTTTTATTTGTGAACTTTTCTCAAAAAATGTTTACATTGCTATTGTGAGGCATCTGAAATTGGACTTTCAGACTGGCTTTTAGTAGGAGCTTCTTTCGTTTCTGTCCACTGATTATTCCCTTGCTCAAGGTCAATTTCTCTTTATTTTCTCTATCAATAATTTATTTTTTTCCATCCAAGACAAATGAACATAAAACAATTTAGTCTAGCTAAGAAGAATGACTCACTGGAAGAGATTTCTGACTATGATGTATCTATGCAGTGTGGGTAAACATGGCGAACTTTTACTTTCAGAAAGGAGTTACAACTACTAAACTTATACCCATGGATAAATGCAAATCTCAGCAGAACCTACAGGAAAAAATTCCATGGAAGATGTTTTTATTCTCGTCTTTATCAGGAGGAAAAGTTTGGACTGCACATCAGAGGATGGATTCTGTGATTCAGCTCTTTTGTTTGCTCTGAAAGAAGTTAGTCTTTTTAATATACATTAACTTCTCCCAGTGAAAGACAAGAAGTTTAAATAACCCCTTGACATCAATTCTAGTTAGAAAGGCATAGAGCACATTTGCTGCAGATGGAGGTGCAGAACAATTTAGCAGATGAGCTCTAAAGACAGTCTGTTAAACACAAGAAAGGCTTTCAATTCAGTAAGATTGCATGAAGTACCATGAGACCTGCGACCGAGATTTCTTTTGTTAATGGAAAAGATGAGTGTAACACAGTTTTCTTCTGGGAAACAGCTGCTGTAGAGTCGCATATTTCCTTGCCTTCCATAGCATTAGGAGTTACTGTGAAATGAATAAAAATAAAAGACAGAGGCAAGCACATGAAATAAATAGGTTAACCTGAAAACCTTTAGCTCATCCACATTGTTTCCATTCTAAAAACTTTCTTACCAGGAAAAGAGTCATAATATCTTTTCTGTAGGTGGTATGACCACCTACACTTATGATAGCATCCACAAATATCAGACATTTATAGAACTCTAGCTGAAAAAGACTAGTAGGTACCCTTGCCAATGCATCTGAGCTATTCAGTTAGCAGTCTGTTATCCTACTGATATTTTAAATAATGTAGAGGGAGTGATCTCATGCTCTATTTTTTAATTTATTTAAACACAGAATCTAAAAGGACAGCCCCCATAGGTGGTCTCCTCCTGTCTGTAATGATTAGTTAATTCTGAACAGATATTGTTTCAGGCCAGATGGTCTAAACTGATTGCACCCATACTGATTGAAAGGTTGACATTTGAGTTCAGGCCAGGCATTAGCCCATGCCCAGTTTTTTTCCTACTTGAAGAATAACATATCTCAGGCTAGTGAAAAAAGCCCCAAAGTAAGCACTAAACACTGGGAAAATTTGACCAAAATGTAAATTCAAGCTCAGCGTTGAAGTGACATAATGTCATATTGAACTAGTTAGAGTATTACAAAACAGACTATAGAGAAGTCACAAAGAAGTTCCAGTCATAAACAGCAAAAAAAAATCTTAACCAATATAATGATCAAGTACTGGAACAAGTTGGCTACAGAGGCTATGAAATCTCTGTTCTTAGAGATTTTCAAAACTCAGGTGAACACAGCCTTGATTAAACTGATCTAGCACTGAAGGTAGTGCTGTTCTGAGATTTGAGCGATCCCTTCCAAACTAATTTTCTATGATTTCTATGAAGTATACTCTGAACAAGCAGCTGAGAGTATGGTCTCTGTTAAAGAATCCTCCTTGTATCATGTTTACAATACAGGATAATCCTATGAGTTCTCTTTTTCTGTTTTTTTTTTTTCATTACATCAATGTATAATTCTAAAATGAACCACAAGGTTATCATGCAAACGACCTGAATATTTACAGGATACAAAATGCAGTGATCATTTTTGTCCAATTAAAAAATAAGTTTTACTACATAGATATAGGGCATTAATTGACAGTGAAATACTTTAAAAAATCAGTGAAAAATATTGGTGCTGAACATTCATGATCTTCAACCCTCAGTCACCTTACTTGTGACCTTCAATATTCAATAATCAAACATTGTTTGTCAAACATATCACAAAGATATCTATACCCGTACATAATGTTCTGTACCTTATGTTCTGCTCATAAGTGGGCATAGTCGGCACTGCCCTAAGCCTACATATCTGCACTGAACTTGCTCAGCTCAGAACGTTACTGTGAGATGACTAGATCTACAAAGTAATCACCACTGCCCACACCTTCGTGATAATCTTCTTTATAGTAATACCTGTAATTATCCAAGGCTTCAGAAATTGATTAGTTCTTCTAATGATTGTCACCCCAACACAGCATCCCCGCACTGAAACAACATCAGTTTCTGACTACTGCTGCCCTCCTTTGCCCTCCTGTTAGCAGGAACAGGATGAGCTGGAACTGGGCAGTACTGGAACTGGCTGCCCAGAGAGGTTGTAGAGTCTCCCTCTCTGGAGATCTTCAAAATCTGCCTGGATGCCTCCCTGTGCCACGTGCTCCAGGTGTCCCTGCTGGAGCAGGGAGGCTGGACTAGATGGTCTCTAGAGGCCCCTTCCAACCTCAACCATTCTGTGATTCTGTGATTCTATGAGCTGCATACCATGCTAGCTGGAAACCTCAGCCATGTTGAAGGCTCTGTGGACTCAGCCATTGCACCAATCTAGCAGATGTTGCTTCCATCCTAGGGGCCATTAACTTTTTCACCACAGCCATCAGCATTAAACTCCGCTTTTTCACAATGTCAAACAGTCCTGTTCATTTGATCTATCCTAATTATCTCCTTTATATTGCTACTCTGCTCTTTGTGTTTGCTGCTGTTGCCCCTCATAGATCTAGACTTTAATGTCACTTTCTTCACTCCCAGCAGAGGATACCCCATTGCATACCAATCATCTACCACCCAGAAAAACATACATCCTCACCCTACCAACCTTCAGAATCATCTCACATGTAATCATTTACTGTATAGGCAGAATAGAACCATTTGGCTACATAGGAATAGACCAAGTCATACTGTCTATCAGATTCCTAAGCTTTATTTCTTGAGCCCACCACATATTCACAGCGGGAATGGTAAAGAAGGAAAGTAGAACATAGCAGGAATAGATGTAGATACCTGAGGCTACTTCACATCCACTACTATAATCTTAATAGAATTACTTTTTTAAAGTGACATTCATTTTGTTCATAGCAAGGCATTAGTCAAGATATAGGTCCCTGCGAGTATTATATAACAAAATTTAAAAAAAAAAAGAATAAATTGAGCAGCACCATTTTCATCCTTCACAGCAACATTTCCACTTATTCACCAAAAATACAAGGCAGAAAAAAAATGAAACACAAATGGAAACTCTGTTTTGAACCAAGGCACAAATTAATTTTACTTGGCAATCAAATTTGAACTACACTATAGAAAGCTCGATTGAGGTTAGGCAATAATTTAAGAAAAAAAAGAAGGGTAATTCCTGCTGACCCTGGTGTCAGTAGCAGCAGTGTGATTAAGTAATTGAACTGTTCTACCTTATGTTGGAAGTATTGTTTTCCACGGAATAACTAATCTTTAAATGGAAGCAAAAACAAATACAAAGATATGTAATGTTTAAAATAGTCTTAGGTTTTAATTTCCCTGGTAGTGTTTACTACCAGGAATAAATATATATTATATAAAAGCAAAAGCTGAAGTAATTATCTAGGTCTGCTAGCTAGCAAAACTGTCAAATATACAGGCTGATCCGGCAGCTTTGCTCTCTGTAAGAACATTCAGGTTTTTAATAGTTGTCTTTTTTTTTTTTTTCTTTCTTTTTCTTTTTTAATAGGCCTAGGTGAGATAAATTAGAAGAATATATAGAGCTTTTCTGAGGAATCCAAAGATAGTTAACAAAGGTGCACAATCAACCAAGTGAGTTTAGCCAAGAGGTCATAAACTATAAAATATTTTGTTTTTTCATTTTGTTGTGCATCTTTTTGCTTGTTTGCTTGTTTGTTTTAATAGGTATGGTTTATAATCACATCATTTTATGTCTCCCTTAATGAAGTGTTTGAGGTATTTTTACTGGAAATGAAACTGAAGAATAACACTCTCACATATCTCACATTTATTATAGAGGCATGTCACTGCACAGTTCAGTGTACAGATTCACATTTCATCCACATTTTTTTCCAGAAAGAGTAAGAAGAGAGATGAATCTATGCTGTTTTTTCATGAGAACATGACCAGTTTCTTGGTCTTGCAAGATGGGTCAGGAGTTAGACAATAGCACTCCAGCAGTGCTAGGTAGATACACAAGGGAAATCACTAGGTGAGAACATCAGCATAGAATTAGACTCTATAACCTTATTGAGAACACAAAAGAATTTAAGTGTTCAGAACTGTCAATAAGCAAGTCCAAAATTTAGCTTTTTTTTTTCAAGATATTCAAGCTAATTATTGCACTAACTATATCACTGCAGGTTCCACATATGAACTTCAGAACCTTCAGACATTTAAAAGTACCTCTCACATGCGTGCTAATACACCTCAGGTTGACATGGCTGAACAGCTCAGCATCTGTACTGTACTTAGGACTGAATGAGACACGAAGTGCACAACATAAAATATATTTAGTTTCTGAAGCAGCAACAGTGCCAACAGTCCGCATTTCTAAGTGCTAAGACTAGGATTGATGATTCATTTGCATTTGGGGTCTTTGATTGAATAAATCTTGCTTTATCTACACAATGGCATAGCTCCCATAAGATTCCAAGGGAATATATCCAAAGCCAAAGAAGCAGAACAGCCATATGTTTATAGCGCATTGCTATATAGAGCACTTGTAAGAAAAAGGACATATATGCTTTTACTCTCCAGCGCAGAGGAAAGAACTGAATTTAAATCACCTGCACCCTTGTGTGTGCTCTGTTAGTAACCTGTACTATAAAATATGAGACCTGCTTCACTCTGAAAGGACAGATATATGTTCTCACCTTCTTATGAATTTCTTATGAATTTCTAGTCAGAATCCTAAGCTGTAGATGCTGGAGGATCCCTTTTATACCAGTAACCTCAAGAAGACCAGGTCAAAGTTGTGAGAATGGTGTGAAATAGCATTTATTATTAAATTCCTAGTGCATTTCTTGGTACAATTTTGTCTTGTGTCATCTAGTAATGCCCCAGCCAATGCAATGTTCAAGGCAAGGGTTGGCCCAAGAGCTGTTTCCGACAGGTATTTTGTAAAAGGCACCCTGGAGAGCTGAGCTCTGTGGATCTGCCTGCTACCCACAAGGCCAAAGAAGAGACCGTCACATGCTTTAAATCTTTTTTGTCAGGTCTAAATCATAAAGTCTGTAGAATCTATATTTACTCCATACATATCTAACTGGAACAGCTAGAATTGCCTTTCTATTGACAAATCTGTGTGGCAAGGTGCCAGTAGTATTATTCCTGTGTTGTCTGAAGCTTAAGATCCAACTTACCGGGATATTTTCCTAACTTTAGAGCAAGCAGCCTTAGTTGTTTCTGTAACTTTGAAACCTAACAGCTCAGTTCAGCCCTGATTCAAATTAGACCTCTTTCTCAGTGAATTTGAATCCATCTCACTCATAACAAAATTCTATCAATAAGTCCTTAAAATATTTCAATTTGGCAAAATAAAGCTGGCTTTCAAGTCTCCAAAATTTGAGTGACTTTCAACTATCGACATAAGAAAGGGCCACCTCAGTGCAAGGAAAGGCAATCAGAAAATTTATAAAGCTCAGATACAGGAACTGTTTTATGTCTGTCTGCCAGCTTAGCAATAAGAATGAGATCAAATGAAGTCTTTCTCTTTGCTTGGTTTTTGTGGTTTAACACTTGCTAAGTACTGCTAACCAACCACAATTTGTTAGCTGGTGCCAGGACTTCTTTACTTCCTAAATATGAAGACTGATACATGATGTCCAGAATAGTTGTGGGTGTAACAGCTATCTGTATAACTTCATTTTTATACCTATCTATTTGCCTTCCTGAGAAAAGGAGGGAAATTTTGTATTCTGCTTTCTAGTTATTTCTATTTTTCTTTTTAGCCATTTATGACTGGAACATTAAAGCACCAAACAAATTCTTTATTTTATTTTTATGTAAGAATTTCAATACACACTACATTCAAATCATCTGTACATCTCCTGGATGTACAGTTCTGTGAAAATTTAAAATGACACATCTTTTATGAGGCATTTAGGTTTGTAAATTTACAGTAAAGTGGTCTGAAGGTTTTAAGAGGTAATTGCAAATACTCTTGAGACTTTTGAGAGACTTTTATTATATTAGAATGTATATTGGGCATTTTATATGTGAATTTATTAACAATACCCTGAGGTAATGCAAATTCTTTTCTGTAACAGAATGATTCATAAAGACGACACTAGTGCTCTGTGACATGGAGAAATGACAGCTTTCACTTCAGTATACACACATTTCTATAAATACAATGTGACACCTTTGGTTTGCTGTCAAAGGTTTTGCATTTGAAAATATGTCCAGTTATGCCTTGTGGCTCAGCAAGACAAGCAGGAGAATTTGGTTTCTGAGGAAAGCATTACAGAGCTCCTATCTCAGACTCCTGCTTGTAATGGCTTTCTTCCTTTTTGCAATGACATTTGGGCAATGACATATGGAAAATGAGCCGACAGTCAACACGGAGAATACAAAATGCAAAAAAAATTACAGGGGTATCCAGAATGGTCAGAATAAAAGGAGTAAGATGTCTCTAGAAGAGAGCAGGATGAAAGTTAATTTAGGTCTGGGTTTAGATTAACGATATACAAAATGGTTAAGCAAATAAAGGGTCTACCTGAGCTGAGAATGGCTGGGAAGGTGTCAGCTCCAAATGGCTGTCAGTGCCAGTCCCCTTCTTCTTACAAGTCCTCAGAAATTGGCTGTTAGAAAAACGGCAGGAGAGATAAAGCAGAAAAAATGGCTCTGGAAAATATTGGCCTACTTCCAATTTCCAGGGAAGACTTTAGTGCTTTGTTTCTGTTTGTATTAAGACACTCTCCAGCTAAACAAACCTTACTCTCTTGCAAGCTTTTGCTCAAACATTCCAGTAAAGCACGATGCTGTCTGAAAGTGAATCCTTTTGTGAAGTTCTGAATTTTGACTCTACAAAGATATTAAATAATCTATCCATTTATGGGAAAGAAGCATTCAGTGCTTTCATTTGGATATCCATTCAGTTGAGGAAAGTGTTTCAAATGACTGACAAGAATCATGAGGGAGCAGGGCAGCTGGGGCAGCTGAGGACAGCTGGGGCAGCAGAGATGGGCCAAGTCCAATCACGGGGAAGCCAAATCATGGGTTTGAAAGTCCCATGAAGAGCATCAAAAGCATCCAAACCTCTTCTTAGAAAGAGGATATGCTCAAGGCTCTTTCTTACACTTAATATAAGTAAGTGCTATATAATGTAAGGGAAAAGGCAGTAGGAGTTCGATCCCAGTGGACATGGCATCAAAATGATGTTATGATTCTAGTAAATTTCTCTTGCTGCTGCCTGCTGCATCTCAAGAAATGGTTTAACTCAAGAAACAGTAAAGAACTTCTCCATTCTAGTTCTAGCAAGTTAACATTTATTTTTTTCTGCTTATTTTTTACTCCTTTTAATTTCATAATTTTTCATCAGTACTTTTCATACTTTTCATACTTTTCATAATTTTTCATCAGTACTTATTTGCCTACTTATTTGCTACCCTTTGCAAAGAACTTTTAAACTTGTGCCTATATGTGTCAATAAATGTTTTAGTTTCCCTGGAACATTTTCAAATACTATTTTCGCTAATTTTAATGCTGAACTTACTAGTGCAACACAAATACTCGCATATATATGCAACAACAAATATTGATATAGTATTTTTACAATTTCTAGAATATTAAAATCTCTGCATTGTTATATAAGGAAAATTTTGAGAGTTGGGGATGGAAGATGAGGTCTAGTTTCCCAATTTTACTGTAAAAGTAATCCTTATTGTCAGAGAGTATTTTTTTCCCCCATAATGGACTAATTTCTTTATGGATTATCTTTTCACTTGGCACAATGTGTATCTCTTCCCTGTCAAAGTACATGAAAAAATCTGTAGAATAAGAAAAAATGACATTTAGAATAAGAGAAATGAGGTTTTCAACCTCACCATTAATGTTATAGGTTAAGTCGAAATAATTATGGATTTCAGTAACAAGCACAGGCATATAGGACCTCAAAAAAATTGTGAGTTGTGATTATAGTAACAGAGATTGCATAATAAATTGAGCTGGGCCAATGACTGAGATGTTTTTGGCTCTAGGGAAAAGAGATTGTTTCCTCTTTAGTCTAGCACAAGACATTTCTTATTATAAACAGGATACTCCACAGGATTTACATGGACTCATCACTCTGTTATGGCTTGGTTTATAAACTTAAGGGCACCAAAAATCTGATAAACCAATACTACAAAATTTCAAACACAATCATGAAAAATACATGTTGGTTCAGTCCAGAGATGGCATTTTAGGTTTTTCCAAACTACAGAAAAAAAAAAAAAAGGAGACAAGAACTGTGCCACAGGAAATCCATCTATCCATTCATTTAATCCATCCATTCTATTTAATCCGGAGTTATCATTTTAGTGCAATACAAATATATCTCCTTATCTATGAGCAAGGTATTAAGATGTCCAGTAACAGATGATAGTTTAAAAGTAACTAGCTTTTGAAAAATAGGCTTTGTCAGCACAATGGGGCTAAAAGCCCCTCTCCTCTCTGTTGTACGTACAAAGAAACAAACCATTCTTTTCCCTTTCAATCCGTTCTTCTTCTGGCCTGTAATACTTTTCTTGTGGCCAATACAGGCTTTTAAACTGAAATTGTAAGCAAGCTTTTAAACCTGATTCTTGGCCTCTGTTTTACCAAGCTGCTTCTATTAATCAAAAATGTTTATATGGATTTAATATTACGTTTGTAGTTCTGGTATTTCTCTTCCTTTCTTTTTTTTTTTCTTTCTTTTTTTTCTCGTGGTACTGCCAATCCCCTTGCAGACAAGCTGGCTTACTGGTAAAGCTTCTATGCATCCCTACTTATAGAATTCAAAGAGACATTGTTACCTACAAAGAACACCCACATCACAAGTGCCTTTGAAGATGGCTTAGTGGGAAAAGGAAAGGAGGTATGAGAGAGGATGAAAATGTGAGCTGTATAATTAAGAAGTCATATGAGAGATTAGAAACTGATTAGGAAAGGCAATGGAGAATACAGAGCATTACAATTTGGATGAAACATCTACTCCTGTCCTTATTTGCATTCAGTATATGGAGACCCTGAGAAAAGACTGTCTCCCTGATGAGCTGTTAACACTAGCCAGTATTACCAACAAAAGGATAATGGCTTTCCTCCAGCATTAGAGGGGATTTGCACTTCAGTATGTGTATATGCATATACATACTAATATTAATAAATAATATTATGTAATATGATGTGTACTGGCAACCTATATTTGCATACATATTTTGTCCTTGAAAGTATAATTAATTGCCAGATAGCAGAGTGGCTGAGCATGTTGCCTGTCCAAAACTTTATTTAATTGAACCTTTTTGCATGTTTTGCTACTGGTACTCCAGCAGCTTCTTCCTGAAACAGAACAATTACCAAATCCACAGATTTAAAAGCAGAAGTGAAAGAAGAAAGCAACAATTTTCAACGATTTCCTTTCCCCAAGTGCAAGATCATTTTTGCAATATTTTTGGTAATCTTTAATTGTTTAACTCAGTCTGAAAACTATTTTTTTCCTCACTATTCAGAATTAAGAATTATGGAAATACCGTGGAGAACTTCATAGGCAAAACTACAAGTTAGTTAAAGCACGAATGAAATCACTCTTCTGCATGCTTCATGTTCAAGTTTGGTATTTAGGTTCAATATACTTAGTCACCTTTCTTGAGTCAGTTAAAGTTCCTAAAACAGTTCTCAGACTAGTAATTACTGCTAAGCATTTAAAATGAATTTGTTTTGAACAGCTAGTGGATTTTAGTTTGGAAGGGATTTTTCCAGCAAAGGTACTTCTCACTACAAGTTTCCTTCTCACACCCCCTACCCATTAATTCCTATATGAGATCAATTATAGGTATTCTGAATTAAAAATTAGAAAACCTTGGCTAATCCTGACCAAAAGTATTCAAGAAATAACAAAAGAGTCTTTATTAATTAGTATATATGTAAACAATATGGATAAGATTTTCAAATAAAATAATTTCTTTCACTCAGTTTGGAGCTTTATAAGTAGGTGGGCAAGACTGTACAAGTGTGTGGACCCGAAGACCATATGAACGTGTCTTAAATGGTATTGAGACATTCGGAGACATGAATAATGTCTTCCTTCTTTCTCAGATGCTTTATAACTTTCTGCAGAAGAAAGCTTCTCCTGCCTTTGAATTTAGAAATGAAGGGAGTTTTAGTGGTCTGTAGAGCCACAATTGCTGGCACAAAAGTTATTAAGTTTTTGATAAACCAGAGATTTTTATTAAAGACTCTAGAGAGCCTTTAAAAGCATCCTACAATGTCATAAAGTAATCAAATATCCTTATAGTGCATGCTGTTGCTGGCATGTTGTTTCTCGGAAGAAAATGCTTTCAACTGAGTTTTCAGTCCCACCTCCTGATACATCCTATATGCTGCCTCAGGTCTCCAGTTCAGTCAGTCTTCTCCAGCACTGCTCGGTATGCTTCACAATGATATGATTGTAGTTAAGCATTTGTCAAATGAAGCCTATAAAAGTTCATGAAATTTCTGTCTTGTTTAAATAAAGCATAATTTCATGAAAGAAGCAGATGATCAGGATTTACAGAGAAAGTTAAGAAGATAAAGAAGGATGAGAAATAAGACTAGATATAAACTTAATTGTAACTGTCTAGCTGTAGAAACCCTCCCTTATAAATCATCTACATTTTCTGCACTTCAAGTGCAAAGAAAGGATTTACAAATCTACTCGTATTAATTTAGGATTTATTGGGATGACTTGTAAATTAATCATAGGAATTACACATAGAGGGTAGGATTTATAACCCTAGTGGAGGATTATAAGGTGTGATGTAGGATTAGTAAATCTATTGTATGGTATATAAATATATTTCCTGCATTCTAAAGCTAGTTACTTAAATCACATGTCTAAATTAATGATGTTTAGATGTCTAAATTAATGTTTTTTAATTCAAAACTGGGTAAAATATATGTAAGATATATAAAACACATATAAGATAGTGGCAATGTAAGACAACTTAGTACAAAGTCTAAGGAAGGCATATTAACAAATGAAGTGCATATTAACAAAGTCAGCGTGGATATTTAATAGTGTAAAGGTATGAGAGGGAAGAAGAAAAGGCACTACTACCAACGCTTCCCAGAATCAATTTTAAAATAAGCCTGTCCATCCAGCAAGCCATAGTCTATACCAGTGTATGCTGCTATCAACAAAAAGGGGACAAAAAGGGGATGCAGAGAGCACTGGGGAAGCAAATAGAGTTTGCTTTGACTAAGTTGGCTACCTTAGACAGCTCTAATAATAGCACAAAAAATGGAGAGAAATTATACTACTATATTGTGACAACAAACTTGCCATTCATGGTGACTTTAGCATGTCTCCTTTCCTTTCTCCTTAAGTCTTGAATAGAGCAAGGAAATATTGGCTTGCTAAGCAGCTGGCGCTGAGCCATTGCAACCTTAAGAACTGCCTTCATCTTTCAGATAGACAAAATAACTAATAGTGGTAGTGAGCAATTTAAGCTCTCTACTAGCACAGCTTTCTAAAACCAAGAACTTTCAATAACACAAAAATGAGAGCCCTGAGCTGACCTCCAAATTATTCATTAGAAGTTACTACAATGCAGAAATTACATTCAGACTTAAAATTCAAAAGAAAAACAACTGGCAGCATTATAAAAACAATCTGGGCAATCTGAATCACACCACAAAAGTGTCTGAAATCTTCCTTGGCTGGGACTTGGATTTAATTTGCCAATTTGTAGTGGTTGCTTTGTGTTTGAAAACATCCTACACTATTTTTATTCTGTTTCTAAACAGCCACGATATATGGTGTGTTTATATCTTTTTATTATGAAGCAGGGAAAAGAAGTCAAAGCAAAACTGAGGCAAAATGACAAGTTTCACAGGAGCTTTGAATACAAAACAAATTAGTCAATTCAGCCAAAAAAATCTGAGGAAGAAGTGAAAATTTTCCTATTGTTCTAATGATTTTTGCACCAGTTTTATTTTTTCTTACTTACAGTGTAGTTGTCAGACAACACTGAGCAGACTGTGATATAAAGGATCACTGCACCATGTCTCCCTGTCTAACACAAGATAGATTTTAATTATTATTAATTTGCAGCTACAGCTTACTTATTAAAGTACTGTCTTTGGCTCAGAAAGACTCTGACTCAAAAACCATGATCTTCAGCAATTTCTGCTCTGAGGGGAAGGTGCACTATATGCTTATCTTATTTTTAGTTTCTTTCCTTGGCATCTGTTTTTGATGGCTGTTGGAGACAGACTATCTGGCTAGACAGATGCGTGGTTTGAGCTGGCATAGCCACTCTTGTCTGTTCTGTAAGACTCATGTCGGCTGTTTGTTTACATTATCACAGACTAGCGCTTTTCACCACTGCAGCACAATTTGAAAGATGATGTGTAAAATTAATGGCTAGCCAGACCTATAGATTTATATCTATGCACCTCTATCCATTGACTCTTCTTAGCCCCTGAAGAGTCAAAGACAGCTAAGAAATAGTGAGATAAATTCAACTCTCTCCTTCCATCAAGGGAATCTCTTAGCAAATTCCAGTAACAGGCTCAATCACTTATTCTGCAAATTCATTCATAGACACAGAGTAAATGAAGGCATAGTTTATCTTTTAAATTGCTGACAAGTTTGAAGATTCAGGGAAATGTAGGATTTGATTTTGAGATCCTGGAATGAACTTACAGAGCAAAAGATAAGGGAAATTTTTAATTCTTATTAAGAAAAGAACTTCTGATTTCAGATAATTGGAACTAAGGACTTAAGATAAAAATTTTGCAATTGTATTTTAATATTTATTTCTATTTCATTTATGTTTCCTCATTCTTTTCTTTTTGGTGCTTTTCTTATATACTCCTTCATCTCTTATAAAATGCAACTGAAGAGTGTCTTGCTTTCCACCTGCCTTTCTAGTTTTGTAGAATCATAATTTAGGTTGGAAAGAACCTCCTGAGAGTCATCTAGTACAACCTACCTGCTCAAAGCAGGTTTCATTAGATGAGATTACAGAGGGCCAAGCCCTGAAAAGTCTTGAACACATCCAATGGTCGAGACTCCACAACGCCTCTGAGCAACCTGTTCTGTACAGAGGGAGAGAATCACCTTCATCAACCTGTTTGCAACGTGCAGAATAATGCAGCCCAGGAAACCACCGGTCTTCCTAGTTCATGGTTCTTGTCTGCCCATCTCTTCAGCTTGTCATGGTCCCCTCTGAATGGTCCTCTATTTGTGCTCAGTCTTCCAGTGTATCAGCCATTTCTCCCAGTTTTGGATCAGTGAATTTACTAAGGGTGCACTCTGTCTCTTCATCCAGGCCACTCACGAATAACAGAATTGGATTCAGGATTGATCCCAGGGGGATACTGCTGGCTACAGTTCCAGTAAGACTTTGTGCCACTGATCATAACCTTCTGAGCTCTTCCATTTAGCCATTTTGCAAGCCACCTGATCGTCTGCCTATCTAGACCATACTTCCTCAGCTTGCCTTTGAGAGCGTTACCGAAGACAGGGTTGAAAGCCTTGCCAAAGTCAAGGGAGACAACATACACTGCTCTCTACTCGTATACCCAGCCAGTCAACCCATCCTAGACTAGGCTGATCAAGCATGGGTTGGTTAAGCATTTCCTCTCTATCATCCTGTCAGGCAGCTGTAGACATCAATTAGGTCTTCCTTTAGCTTTCTCTTTTCTAAAGTGAATAAACCCACTTTTCTCAGTTTCTCCTTATATTTTATGTACTCCAGCCTCCAGTCATCTTGGCCTCCAGTCACCAGGCCTCCACTGGACTCGCTCTAGTATGTCGGTATCTTCCTCATACTGGTGAGCCCAAAACTGGATGCAATACTCCAGACACAGTCTAACAAGTGCCTAATTGGGCAGAAATATCACTTCCCTGGACCTGCTGGCTACACTCTAACTAATATAGCCAAGGATGCATTTCTATTCCTCACAAAATGGAGTATCCAGTAAATATCATTTGCCTTCTCCTCTCTGTGCAGAAACTCAGCCGACTCAGTGGCTCTGATGCATCTGCTGATGCGTCTTTTTTTTCCTCAGCAAGGTGTTATGCCTGTTCTGAATTTGCAGGTATGTAGATGGAGCATAAAAGAAAAGTCATCTCCATCTTGACATCCACCCACCACTGCCTGTTTGACCATTCCCTCTAGCTGTCCCTTTTTTCTTGTCTTATGTGGCTCACATTCTTGTCTCTTCAGTTTTTTGGAGAAGAGCATGTCAACATCGTCTTCATCCTCCATGGTGGCATCCAGCCAGTTTACCTCTTCCTTCAGAGTACCTTCACCTGGCAACTCGGCGCCACAGCCAGAGCATGTGCCCCACAGAAGAGAGGTGCTGCTGTTCCCAGGCCTAGGGAGGTGCACTGGGGCACTCAGGCTGCAGCCTCCTCTTCCAGGTGTCTGGTCTGGATCAAGACCTCTATGGCAATACCAAGTGCATTTGTTTCTGAGGACATCCAAAACATGTCATCCTTTAAGCAGCCTTGAGCAAACTTGAACAGAGTTGCTGGGCCCCTCTGGGCCCCTGCTGTGATAAGTGCTGTGACAACTGCTGTGCTTCTGCTGTGCTCATATGTCTGGAACCACAGCAATTGCTTCCCACTCGCTGCTGCTCCATTTTCTGCTGTGTCCTTGCTTCTCGGATTTATAGATAGCATCTGGACCTGGCAGCAAAGACGAGACATGACATATCAAGTTTTAAGAAGAGGATTTAAACATATGAGAAGAGAATTTAAATTGAAAATAAGTGAAGTAATAAAATATTAACTCTTCCCAGTTGTTCCAACTAGGGTGTTTAACCTTGTAAAGAAAAAGATATAGCATATACTGCACTAAATATGAAAGCTAATTACACTATTTTACCAGTTTTTATTTTAATTCAAGTAGACATTCAAAATTCTTTATATCCCTACTAGAACTGGCC
Source organism: Crypturellus soui (assembly GCA_032275445.1). Lineage (NCBI taxonomy): Eukaryota > Metazoa > Chordata > Aves > Tinamiformes > Tinamidae > Crypturellus > Crypturellus soui. Next base: position 7,069,843 of record JAUBNY010000002.1, on the reverse strand, counting down.
AATTTAAATAGTCAGATCAGTATCATGCTTAATGTTATATCTGCCAGCATAGCACTGGAAGTCACATTAAGGAAGCCAAGCTTCCAGACCCTAATTACTTATAAATGCATTTGTATTGATTTATTGAACACATTGTTTGTGGCCCCTTATTGCAAAGATTACTTTGTTTGAGATCTCTTTAGCTATTCTTCTGACATGTGCAAATCAAACATTTATTTGAAAGTAAAGAAAGCATGTTTACATTACTGTTCCCGTCTGACAAAGCACACCTGTTATGCTGTCAGTGGATAAATTACACCACCAATAGACCCCAAAAATAAAGCATGAAAGGGAAATGTCTGCTATTTGAAGTAACATGGAACACAAAAATCTATCAATGTAAAAGTAAACAGCATGAAATATTGTGTACCAACATGTGTCAAAGTTCTTCAGGTTAGTGTTTGGATTAATTATTTCAGTTTTGTAAATAGTCACCTCAAAGAAACTTGTAAGCTCTTTTTTTTTTCTTTCTCTTCTTCTGTTATTTTCTCTTATTTTTCCTCTTGACAATGATAGTTCTGAACTAAGGAGAAAATCAGTTCTCTAGAATACTAGTAATAAAATTGCACACAATGGTATGAGAAGCAAAACTAAGAGAGAGAGAGAGGAAAGAACAGATTACCAGTGGCCAATATAACCATGCTCATGTCTTGATGCTTCTCAGTCCTAGTCTTAAAAGTTCCCCGTGACAGTCATTCCATGCTTTTCTTGCACAATTCACCAGTGTATAAGTGCACTGATCATTTTTAGGGTTAATCAAATCCTATATTCTCCTGTAATTAAAAGTTAAGGAATGTCTTTTTAAAAACCTTTTTTAAAAAATGAGGAACAGCTAAATTCCTTCCTCTCTGTAAAGACAAGTAATAATCAAAAGTCATCATTGGATAAGAAAAAAAGGAAGAGTTCATAAAAATTAGAATTTTAATGTTTGGTCCCTTTTTTTATCCTTATTTTGACACATTTTTTCCTAGGGTATCTTTTTATTCAAGTTTTTTTTTTGAAAATTTTAAACTTTTTTTCCTCACTGATATCTTTGTTTGCTTTTTTGCTAACAAACTTTTAGGAAGTTGGCTCTTTTGCTTTGGAAACTCCTTCCCAAAACCTATTGATGACATTTCTCTAAACTATTTTCATTTTAGTTCAGTTAAAACTAATTACAAGTATATTTAAAGGTAGGCTGTTTTTTATTATGAATGACTCATTTTGTACTCAGTGTTTTTATGTACAGTACATATCAGAAGACACATTACCAATCATAAGAATTTCTTTCTATATTCTAGATTGTTTCTTACAGGAACAATAAAAGCAGGGTCTTTGTAATTTTTAATGGTACTTACACCTTGCCTTTTTTTACCCCTTATTACTTTCACTCCTGTTTTAAGTGCTATTATTGGGCAGTTTGCAAATAAAGAGGTGGCATTATGTGCCACCATGTGTGCTAAATGCCTCCACCATCATGGCTAGTGACACTGAGTAACCATCCAAATCTGAACAAATCCATACAACTAGTAATAGATGAGAAAAGACAAACATCTGCCACTGTGGGGACACTGTTCATGAAGCAGCCAAACTTTGACTCACCAGCATGGCTTTTCTGGGATGACTGAAGGTCTCTATTCCATTAATCCCCACTGATCTTCACCAGAGAAGGTTGTGAGAGCAACTACCACAGAGTTCAATATTTCGACTACCCCGTTTCCACACCACTCCCCGTATTTGCAGCTCTCTATATCCATCCATGCTGAGTTTCAGCTGTCATTACATTGCTTCTCCATTCCTTTTTTGCAATTTTTCAAGCAACTCCCAAGATTTAATATCCTGAAAAATGTGGTGACATCAGCAAATCTTCTTACCTCACTGCTTGCTCTTTTCATGGGTATTGTGGGTTTTACTAACTGGCACACTTATTAAAACAGCTTCTTAACTAACTCCACTGCTAACTATCCTCCATTTTGAAGGCGAATATTTATTTTAATTTCCCGTTTCCTACCTCGTAATTGAACGTGCAAGTCCATTTCCTCTTAGTTCATTGTCTTAGTTTTTTTTTAAAGTCCTTTTTGAAAGATGTAGTCAAAGATTTATTCTGAAAAATTTTTACTTAAGACTCTTAAGACTACCTGTAGTACAGGCACCTAACACAGAGCAACCTGCAATGGGTAGTTACATTATGAAAGGAGAAAGCAGACTTGGGTTTAAGAACAGCAACGACAAGTCATTAAAAAGTGACAATGTCTAGAAACAACTACGCAGCAGCCTCCTGCTGTACAAACTTGGCTGTCATTACTAAGTTTCCTAGTTCTACTGAAAATGTAAAAACACAGATTCATTATAGATGTTGGTTTTATGACGTTACAATCTTTCCTTCTCCCTTACTTCCCAACACCCTATTTCTCTACATTATGCATCCCTCAAACTGCATCCATCAGGGGACAGACAGATACCTTATCAGAAAGCAGAAATTGATTTTGTAGAAATAGAAGTCAACTCTGAAAAATCCCTTCCACTTCATAAGTACCAGCTGTCTTTCTTATCTTTCAGAAATAGTCTAAGTAAGGGATATCTAATTAAATTCTGATCAGTTCTTCTAAATTTGTACTTAGTTTTGAAGTTTGTTTCTTCAGTTCACTGAACTGAAGAAGGGTTTGGATGCCAGGAGCCTTGTCTGGTTTCTCCACTTTGGCAGTTAATGTAATGAAAGAAGTGCTACTCAACAACTTTGTCTATATTGTAGATTGCCATTGTAGCCACAAACCTAACAGGATATTAGTTTAAATTCTCTTGGTTGTATCTTTTTTTTACCTTAATTCAGAGTTTACATATAGATTATTTAATACAAATTCATGAATTCACAGATTATGGAAAAATCTATCTGAAGAATTCATCCATTTTACCTTTCATTTGTTTATTTCTATACACAACATTTTTCATCCTGGTGTGTCAGGTTTATGTTGTTGTTTTGTATATTAAAATAATTCATATAATCATAGATGAACAAGAAAAAATGTGACCATCTTTATATGCATTTCCAATAAAAAGTTTTTTTTCTAACTTATTTTAACTGTAAAATATCACATTCTATCATGTTTTCTGTTATACCACCAGAAAAAAAAAAAAAAAAAAGATTCCAAACTGAATAAAGACTAATGCTCTTTAGAAACATAAAATTATTAAGGAAAACATGTATTGTTTGAGATTTGAATATCCCAAAATTGTGAGAATGACTAGAATTTAGTGTGGCAAAAGTAAAATGTTAGTTTCTGTCAATGTTTGCTGATACTAATAAAAACGTCCTTGCTCTGATTTGGCTTGAGTTTTGACCATGACTTCCAACATACTGAATTCTAACTTCATTTTTTAAAAACTGTAGAGCTGTAGAAATGGCTTTTAGACATTTCTTACACTGTACTTCATACATCTCTCACATGATTAATAGGAAGTCAGAACTGGAAAGCATAAGACAGACTCCATGTGACAAATTGTTTGGGGATTTTAAAATATTTAAAAGGGGGGGTTCGTGTTTATTTTGCAGCAAGATATTTTCTTAAGGAATGCCTATTTGTTCTATTAGTTAAAAAAGACTTTGCATCTCATTTGTTTTTTAAAATATTCTTAAAAGGGAGATTAAGAATTTATTTTTGCTGAAAAAATTAACCAGCTACATATAATTGAATAATTTGCTTAGTTCCATATTAATGTGATGTTCATCAGAAATCAGCTGGAAGAATACATCTCCAAAAGTAATAAAGGTCTTGAAACTAACTATTACATCCAGCATCCTGCACGTAAACTTCTAGAGTGCATTCATCTATCTCTTTGGGTACGCCAGAGAAAAAGATAAAGAAGGAATGGCTCAGATCTTGCACTTAACGCTGGATATATGCAAGTGGCCTTTCTTTGGAAGAAGTGGGCATGAGCAACCTATGCTTTTATATACATGTTTATTTTCATTTTAATTCTAGGGCAAATTGCAATATGGATCAAGCAGTGCTTTGTTTTTGGAGTGCTGAAGATTCCCAACTAGAGGAGATTTTCAAAAAGACCTTTTCAATTAAATCTAGTCCATTTTTCTAGTACTCAGCATCCTCCAAGATCTTCCAGTCAGATTTTTCAAAATAACTTGGCAGCTGACAACTAATTGGCAATGTAGGCATTTATTTGGATACCTAAATAGGACCATAACTGCTTTAAAAATCTCCCCCTTGGCAAATCTTTCTCTTGGAGTTGAGACTAAAGATGGACCAGCTTTAAATTTAGTGTAGTTAAAGAGTCTAAGATTCTTCTGAATGGAGGGAATTAAGTTGCAGCACTTGAGAGCTGAGACCTCAATTTCTTGCCATTCTTAGAACAGAAATGATCTTTTTCAGTTTCCCTGTCCTTTAAGTTATCATGAGACACTAATATGAGCTGAAATTGAGCTTCTCCTTTCTGACATGTTAGGATGGTATTAAGACCTTAGTGACAATGAAGAATTGCTTGTCTGCACAGCATGCTGTATATTGTATCATTCATTGCATACAAGAATCTCGGAGTGGTGACAATAATGGCTTCGTATGTACAAGACTTCAAAATTATTGATGTCACACACAGAATACCAGGTTATAAGTGTCACTCATCCTGCTGCCCAATTTGTCACATCTTGCACAGAATTAAGGACAGCATATTTGTCACATGAGCCCATACCTTTACTGATATTTCCAAAATGATCTCACAAGTATGAAACAATGACTAGCTATCTTGCTAGTGTCTGCATAACATTTACTGAAGAAGAGTTGCCATTTTGTCTTCTACACTTTACTACTTCACATAACCATGTCCCCATTTAAAATTAGGCTAAAAAATCCATTATGAGAAAGCCATAAATAGAATTTGAAATCTGCACTTTTTATGATTATTTGTGTTTTCCTTGTTGGGAGCAGGGAGGGCTGTAAGGTGAGCAGCCTTGAAATATTAAAATATTTCTAATTACAAACTTCTAATAATCTAACAGGATGTAAGATAAAAGGCACTTGAAGCTTTTTATAGCCTGAGGAACTATGTTGATTCCTTCTGCACTCATTTCGTAAAATATTAAAAATGCATTATTGGGAGTGCTCAGATGCTTATATGTCTATTTATTTAGCTCTGCAACTGTTTGTGTTAGAATTATGGACTTGGTTTTCTATTCAGACATTTAGTTAGTTTGCTTCCTTGCTGAGTCTTGAAGCTATTTTTGTTCAAATTATATGAGAGATTCCATACAAAAGATTTCTTTGTTCACAGACTATCCAAGAAACTAGAGAGGGCTTCAGAGGCATCTGTACCTCCAGGGCCCAGTAAATTAGGTCTTGGCTAGAAAAATAAAAGGAAATAAAATAAAAAGTGTAACATGTAAAAGGGTGGATGGGATGTGTTGTCTTCTGCTAATGATAGGGGAACAATATTCTCCTATAAGTTTAATCTACATTTAATTTACATATTTCTTCAAAACAATATATATTCATAGATAACAGCATCTTCTCAAGATAGAGAAAAAATGTCTGGATTGTATTCTTTCTGCAAACCAAAATACACTTTTCTAAGAAGAGGAAGTGGGAAATCAGACCAGAAATAGCCAAGAAATTTATATCATTCTGGTGACTATTCATTTTTGTATCAGCCACAGAAAATGTTGAGGAAAATGGTTCTAGAGCAGCTAGCCTTTTGAATAGTCTCAGCATTACTGTTATATCTTTACTGTTATGCAGGAGTAAAGCTAGAAAACAGGATGGATTATTCTGAGTTGCCTCAGGATAGAGTGGTTTTCTTGTATTCTTTCTTTGCTTCTTCTTTTTTTTCCCCAGAAAAATCATAGATAGTTCATGCTTTCAGTGCTTCCGGGCAATCCCTGAAAGATAGCTAACTCAGGAGAGTCTATACCATGAAAATCCCAGGATAAGCCTGTCTATTTGTGCTTTCTTCTATATGTATGCGCCTTGGAGATCTGATATTTGATTACATGAAAACAAGGTTTTAAAATACAGAGATCTAATAGGATTCAAAATATGGAGAGTTCGTGTTTGGCAAATTAAGGCTGGGAAGTTGATTTAGGTCTTCCAATGGTTGTCTTGGGGTTTTTATTTGTTTGGTTGTTTCCCAAACACCATTATTGCTCTCTAGAAGGGCTTTCATGGTTGCACCCCATAAAACCTGTCTACTTACTGGCTTTCCTAAAAACTCCACCTACATGGCAAAACATATTGGTGACAGATTGTTTGATCAGGCTGCGTATGTCAGAAAGTATGGGCTTTTCATCAAAACGCTGCTTTTTGACACTTTTTTAATGATTGTATTACTAGAGCAATCTCCTTAAAATAATTCATAGTGTGGAATGCATTTTTTGTTTTCTAGGGAAGATGTCTTCTTACCTGTGGGTTTTTTTTTTATATTTTAGGATAGTGATCAGTGGTGCAGAGTCTAGTTGGAGGCCTGTAGTCAGCAGTATCCCCCAGGGGTCAGTCCTTGGTCCAGTCCTGTTCAATTTATTCATCAATGGCCTGGATGAAGGCACAGAGTGCTCCCTCAGCAAGTAAGTTGGCCATGAGGCAGCAGTGTGCTCTTGTGGCCAATGGGATTCTGGAGTTCATTAAGAGGAGCGTCTCCAGCAGGTCGAGGGAGGTGACTCTGCCCACCACTCAGCCCTGGTGAGGCCACATCTGGAGCACTGTGTCCAGTTCTGGGCCCCCCAGTACAAGAGGGATGTGGAGCTG